>JANRMT010062840.1:24796716-24819418 GCA_026402145.1 Polypterus bichir lapradei | reverse complement strand
TATATATGTATATATATATATATATATATATATATATATATATAAGTGTTTAGCTTTTAGGTAGAATTGAGGTTTATAAGAATAAATTTAATCAAAGACAAAAAGAGTAGTTTAACTGGACACTCTTATTTAGTCTAATGTGAGTGTGTGAGTTTGTATGTGTTTGTGAATCTAACCTTACTCTGTAATGCTGCCAGGATAAGCAACAGTCCCTGTGACACTATAGTTAGATTAATTGGGTTTGGAAGGATCGATGTGTGAGTAGATAAATTCAACAATTAGCTAAATACACAATCAGAGAAACATCATTAGACTGGACTGATAAGTATAACTTAGTTAACTTAACTTATAACACACATTGCTGTGGTAAATTACAAAGTGGTTGAGGTCAGAGTTCACTACGTTAAACAATAGTCTCTAGCCTTCCTGGGTAATTCTCATGTACTCTCACATCTACTGAGATATAAACTATGTAGCATATTCTGTGTCTGTCCTTAGTGGGGATATGACTGCAATATGTCCTATAGGAGACCTTCAAAAAGGATTCTCTTTAAATATCTAAACCTCCTCAACTGCCTCCTCTAAAACTGATGGGGAAACAGTTCTCCTGTGTGGTCCACTCAGACTGTCAAATTATTTTCCATGAGTCTGTACTTGTGACTGTAATATATCAGTTAATTCCATAAATGTGCTTCAATTGATGAGGATGATGACATTGTCTGACAAACAAATTCAAATCTATGTTCAAGAACAACTTACTCACTTCCTTCAGTGCATACAAGACATATTCTTAGGGCAGTTCTATAGCCACATTAAACACATTGACTAAATACCAAGCATTCAGACACTACTATCTGCAAATAGAACAGATGAATAGCACAAAGCAGTGGCTCAAAAAACGTCATGCCTTTGTAGTGCCGTCAAAAATAATTCAGAGGTTGCACAGTTAATAGACTTTTTGAAGTCCAAAAAGATTGTGTATACATGTACAGACTTCTGGATTTACATTTCTACAGTCCTGGCAAGTCTTAATTATTTCTCCTGAATTTAAAGTTTGAATATTTACCTGCCTTCCAAGAGTGCCATCCTTGTGCAATAAAAATCTTGTGTCGACTTTTAAAAATAAAGACAGTTATTCTAGTCTACAAGTCTTAAGGCATTTACCACTAAGGAATATTTTGACCAAAGCATTGTCTTCAGCCACAAAAACTGATCACATCCTACCAGTTTCTTCCAGAATTGCATTGTCTAAAGAAGGTGTGTTCACCAGGTCTGGAATTCCTCAAAGTGTTCATTTATCACTCAATGAAATACCCACTGAAGGGCAAATTTACCCACCCCTATTGGGAACAGCCTGCAAGACATCCCACTTACCCTTTCTAAGTAGTCAAAAGAGTTTGATAGAACTTCTTTTAGACTTCCTGGCCACCAATAGGTTCTAGTGTTGGTATCATGACGTGCACTGATCACCCTTCAAGCATAAGTCCTTGAAACTACCGCTACTAGAAAGGTCTGTAACATGGTTCATTCAGACTCCATTCCCCAATCTCCCCAAGGATGTAGGATTAGGTGTTCCGGAAGTAAGAAGTGATAACAGTTGAACTCCTTTATGCAGTGGTTTCTGCTAGCCATGCTCAGATAGACTTCTGGTAGCTGTCCTTAGGATACCTTTAAGTGTTACAACTTTTCCAGCAGATGCTATGTGCATGATGGATTGCTGAACATGTATCTTTATCCAGGTTTCAACAGCAAACTGTTCCATCTCAGATTCAACTAAAGAGACATACCTTTGACCCAAAATGCACTGGTAACAGATTTATGAGCAACTTTGTATGTGAAAATGATGCTTATTATAGACAATCTACCAATAGTACAAAAAGCCAATAACAATGCACTACTCAGATTCATATCAGACAGGCTGTTTCTTTCACCAATCACAGTAATCCTGGAGTTCTTGCAATAGGACCACAGAATCATTAAGTGGTACATTTTTGAAAAAGAAACCACTGTCTCTGAAACCACTGTAGAAAAAACTGAATATGTCCCCCCTACTCAGAATTTCTTTAAGGTGATTCTTTACAATAATGATACAAACATCAACTTTACAGCTCCCTAATGGGGTGCTGACATAATTGAACCTTTCTGGGGTATCTCTTGCACCTACATTCTAGAACAGAAGAGACACTGCTCCGATTAAAAAGTACTGTTTAGACTTACAGTTGTACATAGAAATTAGTCAACCTATATGTAGCTCTCTATTCTAATTTTAAACTGAACAGGTAATTTTCATTGTCAGTCTCTATTACATCTTTGGCTTCTCTTAAATGCCAGTCATCAGTGTTGTATTTCATTCTACCTCATTATTTTACTTATGGCTACAGAGTTAAAATGTGCAACTTGTTGTAGTAAGGTTGTGTCATGGGACTAGATGAGAGCCCAGGATAGCATGACTGGGTGTATTAGCTTGTCCTTCTGTGGAATGAAAAGTAAAATAAAAGCTTTGTATTTACCTCAATGAAAGAAGGACATTTGGTAAAATTCAGGGTTGCCAGTGTGAGAGGATGGACAGCTGCACTAGAGTGCTCTGTGGATGGAGGCGGTGGACAAGTGTATGTGAGTGCAGGAGGCCTATTGGGCCACACACCCATCCATGGATGGTGCCAACAACTTGGTGGTGCCTGTAGGAAAGGTAAGTGACAGGTGAGATGTAAGAGAGCAGAAGCCATGCAAGGGCCTGGAGAGAGTTCAGGAGAGGTTTTAATTGAGTGGGGTTTAAGAAAGGAGACTGGACCATAGATCTGTTCTGCATGAAGACATGTGTGTACATAGGAGATGTAATTAGAAGATTTAACACAGTGGTGTAAGCATGGCAGCGAGCGAGTCTATGGGTGGGTTAGGAGTGTTGTCTGACTAGTATATTCTACAAACATACTGCAAGAATATTTAAATCATTTTGTAGGCTAGTGAGGGGATCAGATTCTGTTGGTGTGGTGTGATGTAGTGTTTGGGAGTTAAGCTCTCTAATTGCTTATTGAGGTGAAGGCAAGAACCTAGGAAGGACAGATGCTGCAGGTGCTACAAGGCATCGATTGGATCTGTTAAATGTTCTTTTGATAGTCCTGATATGGGAAGAAAGGTATGTCAGTGAATGCTAACTAAAGTTCTTTGAAAGTCTGAGAATAAAGGCAGTAATTGAGAACTAGTGGCATAAGCTGGCCAGTATCCTGTTGAAGTGCTCAGTGAACTCTCTTTGCCCTTTGTAACTTTGGAGAGGCTAAAGAGTGAAATAATTTGAGACTTTTTATCTTTATTCATTTGTAATTGCATTTTACTTTTGGATTGTGTCAGTGCACAAGGACCAATTTTATTAATAATTTTTTACTTGGCACGAGACTGATTCAGCACACATAAAATAAAGAGGTTTTTCATTTTTCTAAAGAAGCTTTTGTGTCTTGTCTCTCTGTCTTCTCATTCTGGCTGCTTTAGTTTTGACTTAAGATCGAGCTATGTGCAAGGTGGCATTGCAATCAGGTATTACACTCCTGACTTGGTTACTTGGTTTAATGTGTCTACAGTAATAGTGGGTCTCAGTACATTTACTGCAACCTATAATAATCTAAATTTGAGTTGAATTGATATACAAATTTAAACTTCTGTGTATCTAAGTTTCTTACATAATGTTAAAATCTGTAGTCTCTAACTCAGCCTATATCACAAACAAATATTCACTGTTCTCAAAATATAAAATTGGAAAATGCCCTGAGAAATGTACAAAGTTACAATGGTTGGAGAGATGCCTATGGGATGTGATTTTATTTTTTGAGAGGTCTATACAATATAACTAGGGGATTTAAGATGCTTCAAGTATAACACTATTAAGGTTAATACTGGTCCCCATTTCAGAAAAGACCTAAGCTGGAGTATAACAGTCAACTATAATCTTAGCATCAGATGCTAAAATGAAGCCTCATGTTTCTAGCCTCTATTTTTCTGCTTTGCAGCCATTACATCAATTACAAAAGATTGCTGCTTCCAAAGAATCACCACAAATGTCATGTTAACAATATTATAGCAATATTATCCATTTTGCAACTCTCAAAGTCATATTACACACTCTAACTGAGTTAGGAAAATAAAGGCTGATTGATTTATTTTTCAATTGCCTTTGTAACTTCTGTGATACATGCATTTGTTAGAATATTTGCAATTTTTAAATAGGAATTCTAATAGAATAAAGCATAGGAATATACACAAATAACAATGTGCAATTCCTTAATTTTACAGACTGCCTATTTTATTAGAAGGTTCTCTCTCATCCTGTTTCTTATGGTCGCAAACATGTACTATAAAATTTCATAAAATATCTCACAAATACAAACTCTCTATTTTAAAAAGTAATACTTGTAAGAAAAACCCATACCTAGTGTCAATTTATGCAGATTTTAATTGTGTCACTTTTCCTGAATTTCTGGTTTATATATGGGACAAGCACTAAATGGTTTTGTCACCTATTGCTTTCTAAATGCAGCTGTGGTAAACCAGCTCGAACGCCAACAGGCAGACACCAGCAGTTCCAAAACACACACACACGTTTATTTACACTATTTACAATAGTCCAGCACACAACCCAGTGTCCCTGCACCAAACACCCTTAAGTTCCAACAGTCCTTCCTCCCTTCACCTCCTCCGTTCCTCCTTCCCGAGCTTTGTCCTCTACCTCCTGACTCTGGCTAATGTCTGGAGGAAGGCGGCCTCTTTTATACCCACCCGGACGTGCTCCTCTGACAATCTTATTGCGGCACTTGCTGGTGTGGTGGAAGTGCTGCATGAGCACCTAGAAGCATGGAGGTGCTGACGTCCAGGGCTCCTCAATCCTCCGGGCCCTTACAAGGTTGAGCTTCCATGCTCAATTCCCGTGGCCCTTATACAAACCAGGGCGGCTGACCTCTTGTGGTCGAGGGTAGGCATAGTTCCTCACCTGGTACTTCCAGGCGTCCCGGCTGGGCACAGCCCCCAGCCGACCGCCACACAATTTACTTTTTAAAGCTGTCACACACATGCGCATGGGAGGCAGCTAGAAGGACCAAAAGAAGTAACTCCACACCAGGTCAGGGGGTGGCAGGGTTCAATAAACAGTTCTCTTCTATCTCTGAAGGCCAGACATGGAAATTCTGCCTGTTTCCGACTCTAAGAATGCCACTTCTGGTTCTGACTCCAAAAATGTCACTTCCCGTTCTGGCTCCAAGAATGTTACTTCCGGTTCTGGCTCCAGATGACGTCACTTCCGGTTACATGTTTTAAAAGCCAGATTAATGGCTTAAACATAAGACCAGTCTAACCTGTGTGAATGGGGACGTCTGCCAGCATAAGTCCATCTCATGCTACATCAGCTATGAGGGGACCGTAAAAAAACTGCCAGCAGAGGTCATGAAAAACCTCCAATCCCAGAAATACTAGATAGAGGCTGGTCAGAAGATAAAAGCTGCTTAACACTCACCACTGCTAAACAGACATTGGACCTAGTAATGGACTGTGAGACTGTGCCATCAGCTGCCTCCACACCATGTTCACAGCCTGAAGAGAGCCGGAGGTCGGCTTCTAGCAATTACATGGAAATTCCTGGGATGTTGCGTGCTGATATGTCATCCACAGACGCTATGGCAAATTGGGAGAAAACCACACCCCTTGAGGTCGCCTCTGATCCTCTCACACAACTGCACTTTCATTTCACTTTCCGGCTTCGTTTAAAAGGGAGCAATGGAATAATGACTCCCTTAAATTTGCAAAAAATGCAGTTGTTCTGATACATGGCCAACGCACTCAGCATTTTAGGCCACAAGGTCCTCACTTTGTGTAAAATAATGACTTTATATATAAGGTACCTGAATATGAGGGGGAGGTGCAGTCCTTGTTGTTAGTCCCACAGACTAACTGGCACATACCCACCTCCTGGGATCCGATCTGGGCTCCGAAAAGACTCTCGAGTGCATTAAGCTCTGATTTTTTTGCCTGGGAAATCAATGAGAAGGTCCACCACTTTTGCATATCCTGTCAGGATTTCAACTGCGGCAGATTCCTAGAAGGGACCGTACTACTCTTGTTCCCCTACCCCTGATTGATATCCCCTTTGAACGTATCAGGATCACCCTGATGGAATCATTAGAGCCCTCGGCCACGGGACATAAGTTGTCACGCTTGGGTCACAGATTTGCACAGAGACACAGGAGGTTGTAGAAAACAGGAATTTTTACTCAAACACTGCAAACAAACATTTGTTTCTTTTTCAAACGCTTAAATGTGCTCCATGACAAGTCAGAGATAATAATTATTCTTTGCATTTATATAGCGCTTTTCTCACTACTCAAAGCGCTCAGCAATTGCAGGTTAAGGGCCTTGCTCAAGTGCCCAACAGAGCAGAGTCCCTGTTGGCATTTACGGGATTCGAACCGGCAACCTTCCGATTATCAGTGCAGATCCCTAGCCTCAGAGCCAGAGAATGTCAGAGAGAGAGATAAAAGAAAAACAATCAATTCCAAAACTGACAGGCGCTGCACAAGGCTTTTAAGTAAGCAAAGTACTGCGCAAGAGGTTTATCACGCATTATAGTTCAAGTGAGAAGGTTAAGGAGCAATGTGAAGGTAGACTGTGTTTCAGGGGTTTTCCCAGGGGCGTCTGTGTCCTCTTGGGGTGCGATCACCCCTCCAGCTTACAAAGTGTATAATGATCCTGGTAGATTGCGCAACCCGATATCCAGAATCTGTTCCCATGTGCTCAGCTACAACCAAAGCTATCACACGGGAATTGGTGGGGGTCTTCTTACGAGTTGGTATCCCTAAAGAATTCCTAACGGATCAAGGGACACCCTTTACCTTGGAGACGTTCAGAGAAATCGGCAAGTTACTAAAGATAAAACATTTGAAATCCTTGGTGTATCATCCTCAAACCGATGGTTTGGTGGAGCGGTTTAATCAAACCCTCAAACAGATGCTTCGCAAGGTGGTCAGTGAGTACGAAAGGAACTGGGATCAGCTCCTCCCCTTCATTTCCTTTTGCATAACAGGAAGTCCCACAACCCTCTACGGCGTTCTCACGATTTGAATTATTATAAAGACGACAACCCCACGGCATATTGGACATTCTAAAAGAAGGGTGGGAGGAAGAGGCTCTCCCCTCGCCAAACATATTAGAGTATATTGCACAGTTACACAATAAATTTGTTAAAATCCGACCTATACTAAAAACTCACTTAGAAAAGGCACAAGCACGTCTGATTCGCTGTTATGACCGTGGCATGTCTCTACAGTAGTTCCGCCTAGGAGATCGGGTCATGGTACTTATCCCTTCCTCACATTGTAAATTACTGGCCCATTGGCAAGGTTCTTATGAGGTTAAGGAGAGGAAAGGGCTTGTCGATTATTTGGTTAAACAACCAAACCGTTGGCCGAGCAAGCGGGTATACCACATGAATCTGCTGAAACTGTGGAAGGATATGAAACCCGATCCCTCCTCCAAAAAGTCCCGTTCACTCTTTGCTCGTAAATTAGACCTTAACTTTGGCCCTAATTTGAATCATCAACGACAAGAACTGGAAACAGTAGTAGTGGTAGGTAGAGGTAGTGAGTGAACAACCTGAACGGACCTACCTGATTGCACATAATATAGTGACGGAATCCTGGGTAATAGTCCGAGAACGTCCGTTTTGGCTTCCCGAATGCTGGAACTAGGTGTGATAGAGGAGAGTCATAGTCCCTGGTCCAGTCCTATCGTATTGGTCGCAAGCCTGACGCAAGTTGGAGGTTTTGCAATGACTTCCGTCGGCTTAACCAGGTCTCCCAATTCAACGCATATGTGATGCCACGAGTGGACAACCTCCTCGAGCAGCTTGGACAAGCCAAATTCCTGACCACCCTTGAAATGACAAAGGGCTACTGGCAGGTTCCTTTAACGGACTCCACAAAGGAGAAGACCTCGGTATTACAAGCATTAGGAGAAGCTGGTCTGCAAATTAATCCAAAAAATAATTTTTTTGGGTTAATCAAGACCGAATATTTGGGCTACCTGGTGGGCCAGGGTATCATGAGACCACAGTGTTCTAAAGTTGATGCCATTCTACTATGGTCCCGTCTGAAAACCAAGAGACAGGTCCAAGCCTTTCTCGGATTAGCGGGCTACTATAGCCAGTTTGTGCCCCATTTCTCTGAGAGAATGGCACACTTAACCAATCTCACAAGGAAGAGGAGCCTGAATCATGTGGTATGAGATGTGAAATCTGAAGTTGCATTTAGTGATATAAAATGGCCCTTAGTTTAGCTCCAATATTGAAAGCTCTTAACTTTTCCCTACCTTTCATCCTCCAGACAGATGCTTCGGACACAGGTCTTCGAGCTGTGCCGAGCAAAAGTATCGAAGGAGTTGAAACCCCATCATGTTCCTGAGGTTCTAGCAATTAAATGGGCAATCACTCAGCTGAGGTACTACCTTGGGCCGCGAGTTCACCCTGGTAATGGACCTTGCACCTTTACAGTGAATGGCCTTGCATAAGGTGTCAAACCCGCAAGTCACAAGGTCGTTCTTGGATCTACAGCCTTACAAGTTTTCTGACATTTACCGCTGCGGTGTTCTGCAAGCCAGTGCCAATGCCCTTTATCGGTGTCATGACTATTGGACAGGTACACCCAATGATCCTGAGCTCAGGGGGAAGGGGGGGGCTATATCACACACATGCGCATGGGAGGCAGCTAGAAGGACCAAAAGAAGGTAATTCCACGCCAGGCCAGGGGGTGGCAGGGTGGAATAAACCTTTCTCTTCTATCTCTGTAGACCAGACATGGAACATTCTGCCTGATTTTGATGACGTCACTTCTGTTCCCAGGCCGATGATGTCACGTCTGGTTCTGGCTCCAAGAACAGCACTTCTAGTTCTGGCTCCAAGAATGTTACTTCCAGTTCCGGTTGCAGATGATGTCACTTCTGGTTACCTGTTTTAAAAGCCAATCATCTTTCATTGTTACTCAGTTTCTGTTTGGAACTCAACTTGTACACTTCTGTTTTGCCAAAGCTTCATTATTGCAGCCTTATTCAAGTTTATGGGTGGCTGCCCCAAAAAAACTTTTTGGTGTCAAGGTCTATTCATTTTACAATGTATACTGTATAATATGATAGGTAGCTTTCTAAAAAATAGTAAAGAGAATTCATTTTTAAATTAACTTAGTAAAGAAATCTTTAAATTATTAAATTTTCCTCTAATATTTATTAATTTTAATTGTCTTAAGTCCATTTTGCAAAGTGAAAAACTGGCAGAAATGTTGATTTTTTTCCTTTTATACTGTAGATGGACTTCACATGTTCACTGTATATTATGGCAGCAAGCAGGCTAATAACATTGAAAGTAGTTTGCACAATGTACCCATAGCTGTGAGACTTTCTGGAATCATCTTCTACAGGAAGACTATATTAGCGTTCTTGAATGATCTTTTCTTGAAATGCTGAGTCCACCTTATGCAGTTACCTTTTCTTTGGGTACTCTATGGCGATGTGCCCAACATCATATATATATATACATTTTGAATATGTAGCTCTACATTTGCAGTATTTCAACAAAACCCATCATATGAAATGGATGAAAAAGTAATTAACAGTGTCCTCCTTGGCCAATTTTATGCCCAAGGATGGGGTGTTGTTACTGGTATATAGAAGTAGGGCAGTGCCCACCCAGAGGAGCATCTCTTAACCAATATAAGATCAGTTATAATAAAGTTTTAGTGTATTTTGCCATTTAGCTGCCATCTCTCCATATCCAAATGTACACCCCAGGATGACATCCTAGTAACACCACTGCCCAGGAAGATCAATAAGTGTCAGTGATGAAAACACTGAAATTGAAAGGCTGTGTTGCATACATTCATTGCATATTTAAGGTCTGTTGCTAAGCTAGATTTTCTGTGCTTAAAATTACCTTGAATATTGGATCACCAAATGACATATCATGAAATGTGAGTCCTGAAAAACTGAGTAATTCTTACAGCCTTAAAAATGAGAAGGTTGTGACAATTTAAATGACAAGACAGGTGATTCTACATTTATATATTCCCTTAATTTCAGTAACAATATATAATTTATCTTTTACATTCAAAGTTGATCAGTTCAATGTTATTACTTTTAGTAGGTACTAATTTATGCATAAATTTATTTTGTAGTGAATATCTACTTTTGGTAAATGTTGCAGAAGGAAAGTGATTTATTGTGTTGCTTTCATAAATATAAAATTTAGTTTCTCAGGAAGTGCTGTGCTTTACTTGGATTACTTGAAACATTACAAGTGCCCTGCAATCTAACTATGTTTCAGTTGCTTTCAATATTTACGTGAACTATATACACATCAGATGGCTGGCACTATTAAAATTTCTTTAAAATGTTTTGGAACTCAATTTTTAAATAATATTTTCATAAGCCTCTGGCCAAGCCAAACAAAAGTACCTCAGTTAGTTATTATATAATTATTTTGAATGGTTCCCTCGATCACACACCTTTATCTTGATCTCATGAATTTATCATAGGTCATGAGCTAGCAAATTTCAGTATTTTAGCAATTAAGCAGTACTTCAGGGTGAGAAGGTTAACTAATATTTTTTGTATAAAATTTAGAATCAGTATATCACAATTAATTAGCTTATCAGAACCAAGAACAACCGAGTCTCCCATGGAGGGTTGAACATCTGCGATGGTCAGTGAAGCAAATGGTGTGTGCATCACCCTGGGTAATTTAATACAAATTGCCTTGTGTTTTGTGGTTATATTTCTACATGGAATAATTTAGTTAAAATGTAGGTAGTGTAGACTTTGTTACAATTCAAACAATACAAAAGAGTGTTAGCTGTCTATCCGAGACATATTTAAAATGTGAATTAATTGCTTTAGCAAATTATATACTAAATGATACACAAGGGATAGCTAATTAAGTCCTCATTTTAATTTAAATGTGGTTGTGTGTTTGTTAGCACAGCTGCCTCACAACAACTTTTGGACTGAAGCTGGAGTACCAAACAAAAAATGAGTTTTTTTTAGAACAAAATCTAACAAGAATAAAATATTTTATATTTGAGGAGAATATATTTTACTTCAGCTCAAATCATATTTAAATGTGTTGCAAATACAGTGACAACTCTTCTCTATTCATGTCTCCTTCCACAGAAATCTTCAACCTTTATTGACATACTGCCACTGTGTGCACGTACATAGTGAGATGAAACAGTGTTTCTCCATAACCACAGTGCAATATACAGCAACATATAATGTGTAAAGAATAATGTACAATGAAGACATTTAGTATAGTGCAACTCAAAGCTCACAAAGACCCTCGGCATGTACTGCATTGACAGAGGCTACGAGCCAAGTATCTTTCACTGTGAGTCTACAGACATGATTATGTGTGATTTCCAGCAGCAAAAATGTTGTCTTCCATTTTTTACTACTGGCTATTATACCACTGTCCTGCCAGAAGAAAGCCATTGAATTATACTGTTATATAATACTTCCTATAGAGTTAAATAAACACACAGAGAATTATGTCTGTCAAAGTTAAAGCATTAATGCATGCAATTCATTTTCCAAGGTATAATATGTTATTTTTCCATAATCACGTTAATCGACACCTGTCGATAAGCCAGATGGTTTTGAAACTTTAGTGCTGAGGTCCCAGCAAGGTTGACAATATGAAGATCATCAATTCCAATTTCAAAGAGTGTCTTTAAATTGCCTAGTTTTTAAATAACAATACAGGTAACTAGAAATGTTCTTCAGTTATTACATAAACGTAATTGTATATCAGGTTAGTTATACATGAGAGCAGCACGGTATACAAGCAATTGTCAGGTGGGGCAAGAGAAAACAAAAAAAAAAAGAAGGGTTAAAAGTGTGCCTTAAAAGGACACACAGAGGCTGGACACAAATATCCACACTTAGCTGTGGTTCCATTTAACTGCCCCATCTCACAGTGTTCTTACTGTGACACTCCATTCCCATCTTTTCTATTCAATGTCTTCCAAAGCTCACTTTGGCTCTGAGAGAACAGTTGTGTCTCACTTCTATACCTTGGACAAAGACCAATGCATTTATGTGAAAGCAAGCATCTCAAGTAACTGCTGTTTTCTCATGCAGCACAAACAGGCTGAGTGTATGTACAGTATGTGTATGTGTGTCTGTCTGTCTCTTTCTCTCTTGGGTCTGTTCAGCCAACCTTACAAGATTTTTAATTTTGTTTAGCTTGTTATATTGTACCATCAGTTTAAAGCAGTTTTTGAAATTGTATAATAAGAATAATATACAAAAATGAATTTTAAAAATGATTACTAATAAAATGCAAGTATCGTACATTTAATTTTGTGTTATTAATATTAATCAACATATACTGATTAATTTGGAGTTGCCAATGTTTGGTAAACTTCGTCCTTCCTTTAAAAATAAATACAGCTCATTTGTTAACTATGGTTGAGAAAGATGAAATTTATCATATCAATTGCATCAACTCAGAGAGGAAGAGGCAAGTTCATTGTACCACGTAAATGTGACTGAGAGAAAAAAACTAAAAAAATACAGCACTAACTTTTACAAGTAGCAGAAATTTACAACAGGTGTTACAGACTCCAAGCAAATGTATGTTATTATTATATAATAGAAATAATAATAGCAGCTCAACACTGAAAACAGAAAATGCAGAGAAGACCCAGGATTGAACCTGCAACCTCTTGATTTAGTGGCAGTCGTTCGTACCACTAATCCACCCACACAATTGGTAAATGGACTTTGCTTTTTACATATTGACAGCAACATGTAAATTGAATAATTTTTTTTCTTCAGTTATATTCTTGAATAAAGGCACACTTGTTTTGTTATACCTTTTGTGAAAGTGTTTATTTGATATTTGGACTTCAGTCTTCACACATTAAATTTTACTATAACATTAAAAAAAATCTGTTTTAGTTATGCGTTCTACATTTCTTGCCTCGCAGTTCCTGTCATCCCATATTTACCCAGATCGTTGTGGACATGGAACACACATGAAATGTATATATTCCAAATAACGAGATATTATTTACTCTATACAATTCAAGATACCTCACACCCAGATAAGCAGGCTTGAGCTGGGAGAATTTCAGATGTGTTGGTGTGGGAGATGGGATAGCAGGCTTCTTGCTGCTTGTGCTGATTGACATATTTGCAAAGCAAAGACGCTGATGGAGAGGTGCGAAGGAGTTTAAGGTGGCCCGGTATTATGACTTTTTTCGTACGCTTCAGGGATTCTAGTGTTAACCTCCTTGAATTAACCACAAGAATGGATTGGGCTCAGAATTCTATGTTATTACAGGTAAGCCAAAGTCAAATTCAGGGTGATGGTAATTATCTGCTTTTGCAGTGTTAAGCCTGAATAACGTTTGGGGCAGTATTCTGCTGTCATCTAGTGGAAGCAATAACATTATGCTGCAAAAACAATCATGAATATTTTTTTATTTCTACTGTGTTTTTGGCAACATCAGGCTGTGCATTGGTGACTGTTTCAAAATACATCACACACTGAATGTGTACTAAGTGTTCATTAGAGGACACTAGGCTTTCCTATTTTATTTATGGTGAAATTTTGTTGCTAGTGTAAAATACATCCTGTAACTGTAATGCAAAAATGAATCCTGCCTAGTATTTGCCTTCATACATTACAGAAAAGATATCGGCTTTTTCGGCGTTACATGATTAACTGAAGAAACTTCCTGAATCAGATAGGCAATGCAGATCAAAGATTCAAGAAATGCTGCATAAATAATGCCCCTGACGACATTAAAGACATGGTTATTAGCAAGGCTTATTGCCAGTTACCATTGGCCAAAATGTAATCAGACTAAAGAGTTTGCACTCTTAAATAATACTGATTATCTATCCTTTTTCCTTCTCAAATAATGCTTTTGTTTATTGGCATATGTAGTGGAAAAACTTTCCTCTGTTTTCAAAGAAGTCATTCATAGAGACCAGATGAAAATGCACAACAATTCTTTATTTGTACACAGGTATACACAAATGTCTCAGTTCATGGAGTGAGCACTCAATAAAACAATTCAGCTTTCATGCTTTTCTGTTACATTACTTCATGCATTACATTGTATCATCTGACTCTTAATATGCATACCATGCATAGCTTCATCCAATTAACGAGTTCCACCAGTGCTTTCTGACTTCTTTTGACTCTCCCATTAATCTGAATATTGTCTTGTAATAGGGGTGATCTGCAGACTCTTCTATTAATTTTAGTACCACTTCATAGGAGGGGTGTTCGGGCTTTCCCATTAGTTTATTCCCGCTTTGACAGGGGTGTTTGTTACCTACCTACTTCATTTAACCCTTAGCAGCTATCTTGGTGGCTCCTATAATATGAGGCAACAGCTTCACATGCCTAGGCTTAAAACTACATTTAGTTAAGCCTTTAGTTACATTCAATTCTTATCCTTATGTTTAATAATTCTTTGTTATAACTTCATATAAGTATATACTTGTATCTAATTGTAAAATTATATCATATACTGATTCAAAATATTGATTCAAATTCTAAATGTTTGCTGTTTAATACACTTATAACAACACAATTGCCTACTAGATAGATAGATAGATAGATAGATAGATAGATAGATAGATACTTTATTAATCCCAAGGGGAAATTCACATACTCCAGCAGCAGCATACTGATAAAGAACAATATTAAATTAAAGAGTGATAACAATGAAGGTATAACAGACAGGCAATAATTTTGTATAATATTAATGTTTACCCCCTCGGGTGGAATTGAAGAGTCGCATAGTGTGGGGGAGAAACGATCTCCTCAGTCTGTCAGTGGAGCAGGACAGTGACAGCAGTCTGTCGCTGAAGCTGCTCCTCTGTCTGGAGATGATCCTGTTCAGTGGATGCAGTGGATTTTCCATTATTGACAGGAGCCTGCTCAGTGTCCGTCGCTCTGCCACAGATGTCAAACTCTCCAGCTCCGTGCCTACAATAAAGCCTGCCTTCCTTACCAGTTTGTCCAGGCGTGAGGCATCCCTCTTCTTTATGCTGCCTCCCCAGCACACTACCGCGAAGAAGAGGGCGCTCGCCACAACCATCTGATAGAACATCTGCAGCATCTTATTGCAGATGTTGAAGGATGCCAGCCGTCTAAGGAAGTATAGTCGGCTCTGTCACTTCTTACACAGAGCATCAGTATTGGCAGTCCAGTCCAATTTATCATCCAGCTGCACTCCCAGGTATTTATAGGTCTGCACCCTCTGCACACAGTCATCTCTGATAATCACGGGGTCTAGGAGGGGCCTGGGCCTCCTAAAATCCACCACCAGCTCCTTGGTTTTGCTGGTGTTCAGTTGTAGGTGGTAAAAAAATGTTTTATACTATTTTATGTGTGATAGTAAGATTTAAGGAGTTAAATAAAATTGATACTAAAAGTGCCATGCACTTTTTTGCAGCATGAAATTATGGTATAATGGACTGTTTACTAATTCTTCTTATACTTTACAACAAAAGCAACTTTATTTCTGTAACACAGAAATTTTCATATAAAGAATGTAACTCAAAGTGCTTTACAAGGTGTCAAAGAAATATGAGTGAGAAACAAATTAGAAACAGATAATATGACTAAATAAAAGAGATGCCAAAATAGTAACCAGAATAAATCAATACACCAACAATTTATTTTTTGTAATGCCCAAAATCACTCAATGAATGCCTCAATGGGGTATAACATCTTATTTTTGACAGTCCCCTCCAACCTTGACTCCCTAAAAACACAGTAAAAATCTCCCAAAAAAAGCCCTTCAAGGAAAAAAAGAAATCTTGGGAAAGGCAATTCAGAGAGAGACCCCCTTCCAGGTAGGTTAGGTGTGTAATGGGTGTCAAAAATACAACCCCAAATCAGAAAATGTTGGTATTAAATCGTATTAAAAATACAAATTAAAAAGAAAACACAGTTGTTCTTAAATTTACTTTGACTTTTATTTTATTGCAGACAGTATGAACCCAAGATATTTCATGTTTTGTCTGGTCAGCTTCATTTTATTTGCTACTACACACCCATTTCTGCATTCCAAACAAAGTTGGGACTGTAAAGCATTCACCACTTTGTAATGTTACTATTCCTTCTCACAACACTTAAAAGATGTTTGGCACTGTGGATACCAAGCAATGAAGTGTTTAAGGTGTTATTTTGTACCATTCTTCTTGCAAACTCTTTTTATGGTGTGCAACATCATTGTCACATTTTTTGTTCCAAAATTCTCCACACATTCTCTATTGGGGAAAGGTCAGGACTGCAGACAGGCCATTCCAGTACCTGTACCATCCTCTTCCGCAGCCATACCTTTGTAATGTGTGCAGAATGTGGTTTTGCATTGTCTAGTTGAAAAATGTATGGACATCCCTGGGAAAGATGTTGTCTTGAAGGCAGCATATGTTGCTTTAAAATCTCAATTTACTTTTCTGCATCAGTGCTGCCATCACAGAAGTACTGTATAAATTACCTCTGCCAAGGGTACTGACACAACCCTATATCATGGCAGACCCTGGAATTTGTACTTGTTCCTCATAATAGTCTGGATGGTCATTTTGTCTTTGATCGGGAGCACATTGTATCCATTTCTTCCAAAAAAAGATCTTGAATACTGATTTTTCTGACCACAATAGACATTTTCACTGTGTGATCCTCCATCCCTGATGCCTCCAAGCCCAGAGAAGTCGATGCTGCTTCTGGACATGGTTAACATAAGGCATGTTTCTTGGACAGTAAAGTTTTAAGTGGCGTTCTTGAATGTAACTCCACATTGTAGTGCTTGACACAGTCTTGCCAAAGTAATCCCTTGCCAATGTATATACTGTATCAGCTACTGATGAGTGAAAGTTCTTGATGCAGTTCTGTTTGAGGGATCGGAGATTACGGGTGTTCAGCTTAGGCTTGCACCCTTTCCCATTATGCAAATCCCTTCCAATTTTTCTTTGAGGAACATTGCTTTTAAACATTTTAATAATTTTCTCATGCATTTGTTGATAAACTGGAGATCCTTTGCCCATCGTTGCTCCTCAAAGGCTCAGCCTTTTGTGGATACTGCTTTTGTACCAAATCATTCATACAATCACCTGTTGACATCAGCTGTTTGAAATCACATCATTACTTAATTATTTTATCTCATTACTGCCCTAATTTTCCACTGTCACAACTTTTTTGGAATGTGTTGCAGGTCTGAAATGCAGGAATGCATGTATATTAACAAATAATTTAAATTGACCAGACAAAACATGAAAGATCTTGAGTTCATGCTGTCTGCAAAGAAATACCATAAAAGTAAAATTAAATTTAAGAGTCACTGTATTTCTTTTTTTATTTGCATTTTCCATACCCTCCACCCTTTTCTAATCTGGAGTTGTACACTATACAAAACAGAATACAAGTAATTCTCTTCACAGAGCTACATAGCCAATCTATCATTGCCACCTCAGATATACAATACAACAGTAGAAATTACTTTGTTCTTGCATAGAGCTCTTCACCAAGTGCAGACACAGAGCATCACAACTGTCAACACAAAATGCAAGAACAAATTATACCACCCCTAAATACAGACCTATCACAAAACAAAGCAGAAACTAATTAACATAAATGAAAAACAACAATAGATGTTCATTAGCTAATTGTATAACTACTACCAGATTGTAGAAAAGTAGTCAGAGAAGCAAAACACGGCCAATAAGCCGCCTCCCCCCTACTGGCCATTCTACAGCTGACTAATCTGATGAAAAGATCCCTCTACCCCATAATTACAGTGCTCATTTATTTGAGATGACTTTTACATGACAGGCAAACATCTTGGCTTGTAGCACAGTGGCACCAAGTACCACACAAGGATACCCAGGAGAATAACAGAATAGGGGAGTTTTAGTAATAGTTTATAACTATTGTATTACTTATAATTTAGTACTAGTACTAATGAGATGCAGTATGCACAACTAATCAGCAGTTCTACTCAGACTTTTCTAAACTGAACTAGTGAATCTTCAGCCTGTATTTAAAAACTGAGACTGAAAGGGCATCTCTTACAGTAGCAGGCAGACCATTCCACGGCTTTGGGGCCCTTGAATCAAACTTGGCCGGAGTCCTGAGGTCTTAATGTGCTCTCAGGTTTGTAAGTAATGATAAGTTCACATAGATAAGCAGGATCTTGGACATTTAAGCCTTTATAAGTCAAAAGGAGGATTTGAAATCTGCCTTAAACTTAACCAGGAGCCAGTATAAGGACTTTAGAAATGGAGCTATGTGTTTCTACTTTTTTGATCTTGTAATAATTCTTGCAGCAGCATTTTGAATTAACTGAAAGCTGTATAAAGAATGATTTCAGCTGCCAGTAAACATCACATTGCAGTAATCAATCCTACTAGAAATAAATACATGAGTTCATTTCTCATTATCCTGCATATTCTGAAAACGCTTTAATTTTCCAGCATTCTTAAGATGGAAAACCATGTTTTGGACAGTTTATTTATAATATGAGCTTTAAATGACATACTATTATCAAAGATAATACCTTTTTTTTCTTTTTAAACTTTTATTTCCCACTTGTCTGAATGAGAAAAGATTCATGAATGTGTGCACATTAACTCTTTCCAGCTGATGTCTCCGTGTGCTAGAAATATTTTTGATGCAGAACGAATGGCCCATATTACTGTCAACTCATTTCTGTAGGTACTGGAATCGATTTGATAAATAAGAACTAAACCAGGCAAGGATTTTGCCTGTAAGCCCAATGTCATTTTCCAGGCAAAATTTCAGGCCTTTCTGTGTAGTAAAATAGAAAGGCCAATGGCATCAAATGCTGCGCTTAAATCTAACAGCATAATTACAGTTGAATTTCTTTCATCATAGGATATTGGAATGTAATTTACATCATGTGTTAGTGCCGTTTCTGTACTATAACCAATGCACAACCCAGACTGGAATTTCTCAAATAAATTGTGATGCGTAAGGTGAGCCTGAAGCTGTTTGGCGACTACTTTTTCAAGTATTTTAGAGAGAAAGGGCAAATTTGAAATGGGTCTATTATAATTAAATATATGTGGGTGTAGGTCTGGCTTTTGAAGTAATAGTTTGATGACTGACACTTAATGCATTAGGTACTGCACCATGCAATAATGAGCTATTGACAATGCTAAGAATAGTGCTGGAATAACATCCATTATGCTTTTTACTAGTTTTGTTGACCCTGGATCTAAGGAATATTAAAATTTCCAAAGTGGTGTGTGTGAGGTGAGATAGGGTTTGCCATGCTACTATTTAGTTTTCACTGTGATGTTGACATCTGGGCGGCACGGTGGCGCAGTGGTAGCGCTGCTGCCTCGTGGTTAGGAGACCCGGGTTTGCTTCCTGGGTCCTCCCTGCGTGGAGTTTGCCTGTTCTCCCCGTGTCTGTGTGGGTTTCCTCCGGGCGCTCTGGTTTCCTCCCAAAGTCAGGCAGGTTAGGTGGATTGGTGATTCTAAATTGTCCCTAGTGTGTGCTGGGTGTGTTTGTGTGTGTCCTGCGGTGGGTTGGCACCCTGCCCGATATTTGTTCCTGCCTTGTTGGCTGGGATTGGCTCCAGCAGACCCCTGTGTTCGGATTCAGCAGGTTGGAAGATGGATGGATGTTGACATCTGGAATCTTATATTTTCAATTTTCTCATTAAAGAAGTTTACTTTTTACTACTTGGACATGGATTTTTACACGCCGTGACTCGTCTATTAATGTAGTCAACTTCTAGCACTGAGAACAAAGGCCCGTGTCGGTGTGGTTCCCTATTTACCTGATGAGGTAAGAAGACGGTATCGTGGCAGCAGAGCTGGCACTACACTAAAAGCTAAGCAGTGGCGATACAAGCCTTCGGTGCCTTCTGTGATATTGGGATATGTGAACTAACTACCAAAGATCAACGAACTGGTTGCGCTGGTGAAAAATGTCAGGACCTACAGAAAATGCAGTTTGTTGTGTTTTTGTGAAACGTGGGTAACAACTAGCATCCCAGATGCTAACGTGGAGCTCCCCGGTTTTAGCACAGTTAGAGCGGACAGAGACGCAAATACCTGCGGGAAGCGGAAAGGAGGAGGACTCGCTCTCTATGTGAACACAAGGTGGTGCAACCCTGGACATGTAAACGTTAAAATCTCTACTTGCTGCAGGGACATCGAACTGTTGGCCGTAAGTCTGCGTCCCTACTACTTGCCCAGAGAGTTTGGACATGTCATTGCTGTTATTGTTTACATCCCTCCTCGGGTGGACGTGGAGATAGCAGGTGACATCATCCACGTCGCTGTTGTTAAACTACAAACACAGCACCCCGAGGCGCTTGTGCTAATCTCTGGAGACTTTAACCATGTGAAGCTGGACAAAACATTACCTGCCTTCTCCCAATATGTGGATTGTTACACCTGGGGAAATAGGACTATTGACCTACTGTATGCAAACGTTAAGGACGCATACAGCGTCACCCCACTGCCTGCACTTGGGAAAGCAGATCATAACCTGGTTAAGAGTGAAGGAGCTACCTACAACCACACGATCATTCAGAAAGTGGTCCCCTGAGGCAGAGCAGGCTCTGAGAACTACGAACTGCTTTGGAACTACGAACTGCGATATCCTGCATGGATCATATAGTGAGAACATTGAGGAGGTTGTTGACTGCTCTACTGATTACATCAACTTCTGTATGGACATTGTAGTTCCAGTAAGAACAGTATGTTGCTATGCTAACAACAAGCCATGGATTACAAGTGACATCAAGGGCCTTTTGAACCAGAAGAAAAGGGCTTTTAAAGGTGGTGATCAGCATGAGCTCAAGTGCGTGCAGAAGGAACTCCGAGTCCAGCTCAGGGAGGTGAAGAAGCAGTACAGGAGAAAGCTGGAGCAGAAGTTACATAATAACAGCATGAAGGAAGTGTGGGATGGGATGAAGATCATCACTGGCTGCAGCTTGAAACGGGGTGCCACCATTGAGAGAGACGTGGAGAAAGCAAACCTGATGAACAACTTCTTTAACAGGTTTGACCACCCTACCCACTCTCACCTCAGAGTACTGCATCCTCCGCCCATCCTTCTGCTGGTACCAGCATAGGAGAGAGTTTCCCCCCACCCACAATTACAGCAGCCCAGGTAAGCAGAGAGCTGAGGAGACTTCGTGCCAGCAGAGCAGTGAGTCCAGATGGAGTATCGCCATGACTGCTGAAGGCCTGTGCATTGGAGCTGGGGAGTCCTCTACAGCGCATCTTCAACCTGAGCCTGGAACAGGGGAGATTTCCAAGACTTTGGAAAACATCTTGCTTCACCCCAGTCCCAAAGGTATCACGTCCCGGTGAGCTGAATGACTTCCGGCCTGTTGCTCTGACGTCATATGTGATGAAGACCATGGAGCGGCTGCTGCTTCACCACCTGAGGCCACAGGTCCGCTACGCCCTCGACTGCAGTTCGCATACCAGGAGAAGGTAGAAGAGGAGGATGCCATCATCTATATGCTACTCAAATCATACTCTCCCACTTGGACAGAGGTAGTGGTGCTGTAAGAATTATGTTTCTGGACTTCTCTAGCGCCTTCAACACCATCCAACCTCTGCTCCTTAGGGACAAGCTAACAGAGATGGGAGTAGATTCATACCTGGTGGCATGGATCATGGACTGTCTTACAGATAGACCTCAGTATGTGCGTCTCGGGAACTGCAGGTCTGACATTGTGGTCAGCAGCACAGGAATGCCGCAGGGGACTGTGCTTTCTCTGGTCCTGTTCAGCCTATATACATCGGACTTCCAATACAACTCGGAGTCCTGCCACGTGCAAAAGTTCACTGACGACACTGTTATCGTGGGCTGCATCAGGTGTGGGCAGGAGGAGGAGGAGTATAGGAACCTAATCAAGGACTTTGTTAAATGGTGTGACTCAAACCACCTACACCTGAACACCAGCAACACCAAGGAGCTGGTGGTGGATTTTAGGAGACCCAGGCCCCTCATGGACCCCGTGATCATCAGAGGTGACTGTGTGCAGAGGATACAGACCTATAAATACCTGGGAGTGCAGCTGGATGATAAATTGGACAGGACTGACAATACTGATGCTCTGAGCAAGCGAGGACAGAGCCGACTATACTTCCTTAGAAGGCTGGCGTCCTTCAACATCTGCAATAAGATTCTGCAGATGTTCTATCAGACGTTTGTGGCGAGCGCCCTCTTCTAAGCGGTGGTGTGCTGGGGAGGCAGCATAAAGAAGAGGGACACCTCACGCCTGGACAAACTGGTGAGGAAGGCAGGCTCTATTGTAGGCACGGAGCTGTACAGTTTGACATCTGTGGCAGAGCGACAGGGACAGATTGCTGCTCCACTTACAGACTGAGGAGATCGTTCTTCCCCCACACTATGCAACTCTTCAATTCCACCCGGGGGGGTGAGGGGTAAACATTGTACAAGATTATAGACTGTTATACCTGCCTCGCACTCCCTCCTTGCATTTTTTTAACTTGTACTGCTCTTTTATTGCTCTTTAATTAATATTGTTTTTATCAGTATGCTGCTGCTGGAGAATGTGAACTTGGGGATAAATAGAGTATCTATCTATCTATCTATCTATCTATCTATCTATCTATCTATCTATCTATCTATCTATCTATCTAT
>JANRMT010062840.1:24782793-24796706 GCA_026402145.1 Polypterus bichir lapradei | reverse complement strand
TATCTATCTATCTATCTATCTATCTATCTATCTATCTATCTATCTATGCTGCTAAAGTCTTTTGGTATTTGGCACTGTACTTCTGAATTCCCATTTGTTACATCACCCACTGTTCTAAACAGTACACCAGATTATTATTGTTGTTATCTATTATTTTATAATAGTAGTCTGAATGGGCTTTAAAGAGAGCTTTAAAAAAAAATTAACAACCTTTGCTAATGCAGTTTGAAACACCTGCAGCTTTGTTGCTTACTATTTATGCTCCAGTTTTCAACACTAATATAAGAGCTTGAGCAATCTCGTTAAATTAGGTTGAGTTTCTATGCGCTTTGATCACTTTTGTTTTAAGGTGAGCCACTGTACCCACAGTCTCTCTCAAGGTCACATTATAATTTGATGTTAGTTGTTCTAAATTGTTTTCTAAAATCACATAGACACTGACTGTACATAACAAAAATATGTAGGTTACAGATAAAGTAGAGTACCTTTTCAGAGATTACTTTTTAAGTCTCTAATGATAAGTCTGATAATGATAAGTCAGGCTTGGGAGAAAAAAAAAACTCCAGGGGTTAAGATGCTGGAGAAAAAAGCAAAATCTGCAGGGGTTCCATTGGTTAAACCATTACCTTTTTTAACTTTTCAATATTTTCAACAGTGTTTGTAAATGTTTGTTTTTTTCTGAAAGTCTGCTGTTGTAATAAGGTGTGAAAAGAAACATTGTAAATGTGATAGTGATCAGAAAATGAGATGTATTCGAATATCCAAATCTTATTTCATAACTAATATATCAGTCCTTTCTTTCATCAAAACCTAAACAGAAAAGAGAGGCTTTTGTCATTTATTTAAAGCAGAAATTCCTTTGACCATAAATCTAACAAAGCAAATCACACCCAAATGAAAGACCCATAGCTGACCTATCTAGAAGGGCTAGAGGTAATGCACACTTCATCTTTTAATAGGCACAAATAAATAAAAAAAATGCATTCTGAAATTATTTTGTGTTAATTTGAAATGTTTTAATTGTCCAACGTGCTTACTATAATCAACTCCCTGCTGTGCTGCATAGGAAAGAATAGAAATAATGTACACTTTGGAAATGTAGGGTCAGAAAATAATATTGAGGTAAACTGTGTCCAAACCCACAAATAATAGAATTGTGGGAGTCCAGAGCCTTTTCCAGAAGTATCAGGAACCACACTTGAACAGGGTGCTAGTCTATCACAGGGCATGCTTACTCTCACACCCGCACTTGCTATTAAAAGCCAGTTTAGAAGCATCAGTCAACCTAACATGCACATGGGAGGAAAAACCAAACAAACACAAAGAAAACATGCAAATTCCACACAGTCAGTGATCAGTTTATGATTTAAACTTACTCTCCTTACACTCTGTGCTAAAATATTAACTAACAAAACTGAAACTCACACCATTAATTTAAAAAATAGCTCTGCACTTACTACTCTATTAATTATTAAACATTTTAGGTGGCTAATTAAATTTGTCAGCTGGAGACATATATTAACGGAACATTTTTAATTGTTTTATTCAATTAGACACATGAAATTAGCATCTTGACTGTTTTACATCAACTACAGGGCATTGTTGGCAATCTTTGTAGCTATTAAACCTCTTAAAAGCACACACACAGATACATGCTGGTAATTTTTTTCTCTGTGGTGAATCCCTTGTTCCCACAGATGCTTCAGCAAGTCTATTAAATTTGCTTTGTGAAAATAAATTAGGGGAACATGTAAAATGATGGAGCATAACACGATTCAGATGCTTTGTTCCCTTTTATTTATCAGCGCCTTGTTTGCTCATTCTAATTTTCAAGAGGCAATTCTTTCTACTAACAGGGTGTCTCAGTGGGCTGACTTCTCTGAACTGACAGTCTGTTAATATGCATAAAAGGGATGCAATTAACAGCTGTGTGGTTCACTGCAGCCTTATTTCATTGGCAAGTTTACCCACAGTGTTGATAAGCTACATTATCTAGAAAATTGGCTTTTGGAAAACAGCACCTTTGATTGCCAGGAATGGTTCCAGATAACAGGGTACTGAAGAAAAATATAATTGAGGTTGAATACATTAACTAAGGTGTCACTAGCTTCTTAGAGGCATTCATTTATCAGAATTTTTGAATTTTTATTAATGCAAGGAATGCATTTATGTCATCCTAATGATTAAGTGCTGCTAGCTTCTGCTTTACCCATTGTCATGTCTGTAAAAACAAAAGTAATTTCTTATTAGACACAGTTCTGTAAATATGTTTGTTCAGTGGGTTAACAAATTATACATTTCATTAAGGGTAGAAACATTCATGTGCTGGCAAGCTGCAACTAATCAAGAAAGGCATAATTCAGTGGAGCCTGTATAGAGGAACAAGAACACTGCTATTTAATGTTCGCTTACATATTAATTCAATTAATGGGAAGCTTAAAAGCTATTTCCACACTGACTTTATTCCAGCATCATTGGCACTGTATATACTGTGACTCATGCTGAACATTTTTATTATGTATCCTTGATTTGTGCTGAGACTGTAAAAAGTGCACTATAAATCCACGATCCAGTAATTATCTGGGATTAATATGTGGCTAAAAATGTGATCAGTAATTGAGAAGTCATTCTGCAAATTATCCAAAATTAAGTTTAGTTAAGTAACAGAAATGCATTTCACCCATTCTATATTTTTACACTTCTTCACATTTTCAAAATGAATGAAAAATTAGTACTAAAATCTCCCCACTAAATTCTCTTCTACAGTCTTGCATCAACATTATGAATGGGAAGTGAACATTATCATTCCGTGCATTTTACAGTGGTCAGACAATGCCTGGAAGATATCTTTTTTATTAATTGGCCCTAATACTAGCCCAAAAACTCACCTACCCCCAAACTGGCAACAGAGGACCAAAGACTTGAACATTAAAAAAAATACCACTTAGCCTCAATTTTAACGCTGATCACTAGTAAAACATGAATAAGGACAAGTTTCTTATTTTTGGCACAATACTTGGCTCTTCAGCTGTCAACTGTACTGTAGGTAGTTTGGTTCAGAAAACAGGGCCAAAGGCTGAATAGGATGACGACTTCCAAAAATTTAGGACCTAAATGTTAAACTATTGTGATAGGCAGACAGTCCATGACTGAGCAATCAAGTAACCACAAGCTCTCTTAACATCTTATTTGAATGTTATTTACAAAACCTAGTATAACAAACAATACAATTTTATATACAGAACATTATTTTCTCTCTCTTTCCCTGTGTAACTAAAATATTCCAGCAACACTTCTTAAACTTTTAATCTGTTTTCTAGTTTGTGTAGGATATTTGTAATTTAAAAGGCATTTCTTTCACTTTCAGTATTCAGTATCAGTAGTGTAAGCTAAAATACTTTTAAATCTTTGGACATATGAAAGCTACATCTATGTGTAAATATGTTAATAAACAAAAGTCACATATATGTCAGAATAAATCATTGATATATTATATTATATTGATAATAATTGCAGCAAACTACAGAAAATAAAAAATGTCAGTACTGACATCAGAATTACAAATTATTACTAAAAAGCACAAAAACACTGTTTTAAAGTGTTCTATTCTGCTGTTAATTTCACGTTTCTTGTATGCTGCCTTTGATTCCAAGCTTCTTTAATACAGCCCCACAAAGTATGGAAAAATAAACCCTTTTTTTTTTTTTTTTTTGCAGGATGCAGCAAAGGATATAAGACACAAAGATAGGGGCCCACTAAGGGAACTCTGGTCCATCGCAGACAGACTCCAATTGAAAATGTGCTCTTTATAATTGTTTAAATATATTTGTGTACTTGCCATTGTTTTGAAATATACTGTTTAATGTAAACTGACCTTGTTATAAATCAATTCTGAACCAAATAGTAAATAATCCATTTTTTTTATTTTTATTTAATGATTTTGCATGCAGTTCGTGTGAGGAACTTGCAGATTTTTGTGTGACTAATGTGATCTGGTAGACCTTCTGTGACAAGACCGTAATGGTTGCTGAGGGTTGTGTTGGTGCTGGCGCAGAGCACCCTGGACATCATCAAAGCAGAACCATTGCGTTTCTCCCAGTTGATTCTGAGGTTTTGTCAGGGGTGTGTTCTTGATCTAATTCTGATCAATGTTTGCATGGACTGCATGTTGGGCAGGGTCATAGGGTTCAGCACCAAATCACAGATCTTGACTTTGCTAATGTTGCTGTGATCTTTGTAGGCTCAAAGGACAGA
This sequence comes from Polypterus bichir lapradei, assembly GCA_026402145.1. Taxonomy (NCBI): domain Eukaryota; kingdom Metazoa; phylum Chordata; class Cladistia; order Polypteriformes; family Polypteridae; genus Polypterus; species Polypterus bichir. Next base: position 24,792,452 of record JANRMT010062840.1, on the reverse strand, counting down.
ACGAGTGAGGAGTTTGAGTGTCTGGGCTTGCAAGTGTCCTGGATAAAAACCAAGATCCAGGCCTTTAATGACCTCTTTAGCAATACCATCAGCAGTACGTCTGTCTGTGAAGAGAATGTAGATCTCATAGAGAGGTTAGCTTACCACAGCAGCAACATTCATGCCTCTGGTGACTGTTCCTGTGACGGATTGGGAGAGCATTGAGGATCATGAGGTTGCTGGAAAGGGGTGTGTGGAACTCCCAATATTTATGCAAAACTTTGAAGGTCCAAGTCTTTTGAGTCAGAGTCAGCCGAGAAGCTTATCCCCAACTTTAATAACAACGGAAATGCAGGATGAAAAATCAACCTGACTTTCCACACTGAGCACCTGAATGCCTAATGTTATAAACTGCCCCTTGTACCTATTACAGCAACTGTAGAAAAAGGGCAACAGCATTAGTTAGCAGCTGACAATGTACAAAGAGAGGAATTTGGAATAACATAAACACATACAACACTGGCACCATACCAAACCAAGTCAACATACCCAGCGTAGGAAGCTCTGAGTGGGTTTTCACTAAAATCAAATCTCAGACGAAAAACAACAAGGCCCCATTCCAAAGACTATTTACCCAGATCATGCAGTTAGAAAAGTTAGGCAGAGTTAAAAATGAAAAAGTGTTTTGTTTGTGAAAACATGGCAAAAATTGAAAAAAATATGCCACAGTTTGAAAATACTTTCCATAATCCAATTGGCCAGGTGAGAATCGTTGAGGAGTACCTACCAACCACAGCTGGTGTTTGGAAAGGCATTTAGTTGAAGGTCTATGTGGATACAGGGCTTGCATAAAGTACTTATGTCAATAGCCCCTCTGAATAAGTCTACATTGAAGATCTTTGAGTAAAGTTACTGGTGTTAGATAACTAAGTGAAAAAGCTGGTGAACTGGTAAATTGTTGATGAGGATAAAAACTAGAAGCTTGTAATAATATACTTCTAGGTTTCTGATCAGTGGCAGATTTATAGGTCACAGGTCCATATACACAGATCTTCTTTGGGCCATATTCTTTTTACAAGAAGCAAAACTGATTTTAACAGACTCAATAAAGACATTGTAACATAATAGTGTTGTATTACATTTTGAATGGAATTAACGGTACACTTTACTACTGAAAAATATTTTACCATTATTCAATGACTGTCATTTAACCTTTAAAAAATGGTTACAAATATATACCACTGTACAGTTTACATTGGTATAAAAAATGCAGTTAACAATTAAAATTCTGTAATCATTAACATTAGAATGAACTATTTCAAATAAAGACCTGTATTTGACTAGGTTACTTAAACTGGCTTAGAGGCCATTAAATTTAACTAAACATAAAATATCAAAATAAAATGTAAAATTGTAATTTTAAAATGTTAAAATATTCTGTTAAAATGTGTTTTGGTAATATATAATAAAAAAACTAAATAAGGAAGGTCACAAATTTGAGACAAAACATAAATATTACATTATAATTTATTATATATATTTTTACAGATATTCAGTGTTATTGTGAGTCTATATGGCAATCCAATAATTATCCATAACATATTTTTGCACATTAAAGTGACTGATATTGGCAACCAAAACACTAGTAAATGTAAATATACATGCATTTATTTGTTTTAAAACAACTTAACCATTAACTGCACTGTAATTGTGTAATTGTAAGAATAAATTATTATTTAATTATTATTATGAAGTACTTGTTCCTTAGAGATCTTAACTCTGTGATATACATATGGAAACACTCATCAGAGTAAATACTATTATTTCTTTTATACAAAACTGTTAACTATTTTGTCAATATTTATATTTTGCGGTGCAGAGCTTTCATTCGCTAGAACCACTGTTATAAGCTTGGAAGTTATAAAAGAGTTTTTGAGCCCTTTACTGAAAGTGTGCTGATAATGGCAATGGGCTCTCTCACATAATTTACAGCTTTTGTTTCTGCATGTGCTTGCACATCATTTACCACATGTTTACATTTGAAAAACAGAAAAAAGACTGGCTCTGATTTTATTCTGTTTTTCACTTTTCAATAGGTGCTGATGTTTCATGTTACACTTTATATAAAAAGCATTAATGACTTTTCTGAACAACACATTCTACCACAGAGCAGCCAGATCCACTCAAAGAATAAGATGTGTTCCTGAATCACCACAGTCTGACCTGGAATTTCCCTGGCAGAAATAACTTTGCCTTTATTTGCATTGTGAACAAGTTTACATCACCACAATAGCTGTGAGAATCTGTGAGGCTGAAACTTTGAAATTCATTTTAAAAAGTTACAGAATTACAGACTTTCTAATTACTAATGGATACAAAAACAGAAATTTATTTTTTTAGTAATTTTTAAAATTTGAAACAGGGACTCTCTGTTTCAGATACAATGAAAAAGGTCATGCTTAGTCTCACAAATGTCCATAAAATGCATAGTGGTGCAGCTGTTTTTGCACAAAAGTTTTAAATTACTGTCACATTTATTAATAAACAAATTAAATGCAACAAAGTTCATCAGTTGTACCCAAACATGTTAAAAAGTATTTTAATAATCAAACCCATACACACATTTAAAGATTATTAGCCGTTGAAAGAAAAAGATTCCTCAAAAGGAGAAACATAGATGTTTGCCATGCTGGGACTGAATGCTGTGCCCATTGCTACCCCCTTGTGTTAATGTTAGTTTGCTTTTAAAAATGTTTTAAAAATCCAGTGTACAGGAATACTGGTTAACTGACAAATTAAAATATAGGTCGCTGGATGTAATTGCCAACCAATTCATTATAAACAGTAGTTTCAACAGCTGGGGAATTATTATAAAATGACTCAGTATCAAGGATGAGAAGAAAACAATTTGGACTGCCTTTGCTCCTAGGTAGATGTGGCTATCTCTATAAACAAAGAAATGGGAAGCACCTGAGCAAGAACCATCTTTTCCCGTAGGAAAATAATTTTACATTTAAGAAACAATCCTTTTTATTGTCCAGAATAAACAAAGTTGTTTTTTAAATATTTTTACAGAAATATCAGGTCGATCCATCTATTGTTTTGACTAGGTAACAGTTAAATGAATGTACACCCTTGCTTTTTTGAAAACAATAGTGTCATCACAATTTTCTTGCAAATACAAAGATGGAAAACTATGGGGGACTAGTTCAGGAGCTTCATATATTCCTGCCTGGCATTTGAGTGCATCATGTCTTTAAAAATGTATTTCCTATACTCTCCTTTGGATTTTTCTCTCCAGAGAACATGGGACAAGGCGGCACGGTGGCGCAGTGGTAGTGCTGCTGCCTCACAGTAAGGAGACCTAGGTTTGTTTCCCGGGTCCCATCTGCGTGGAGTTTGCATGTTTTCCCCCTTGTCTGTGTGGGTTTCCTCTGGGTGCTCCGGTTTCCTCCCACTGTCCAAAGACATGCAGGTTAGGTGTATTGGCGATTCTAAATTGTCCCTAGTCTGTGCTGAGTGTGTGTGTGTGTGTGCGCCCTGCGGTGGGCTGGTGCCTTGCCTGGGGTTTGTTTCCTGCTTTGTGCCTTGTGTTGGCTGGGATTGGCTCCAGCAGACCCCTGTGACCTTGTAGTTAGGATATAGTGGGTTGGATAATGAATGGATGGATGGATGGAGCACATGGGACATGGCAGTTCCACCAGGACAAACTCAATTGGAGATACAGTATGTTAGAGTGAAAAATGGAGTATGTCCACAGACATCTGTTGGTCATTTCACTGAGAAACACCTTCATAGGATTGTAAGAAGAAACAACTACCAAGAGACCACGTTTTGTAAGTAGTACATTTAAAACAATTATATATACGTGTAAATAGTTATTTTTAAAAAATATATATAATTTTTTTCTCTAAAATAGTATTTTTTTCATTTTAAACCTTCATCTTTCAAAAACTGGATGAGATAGAGAAATTCTGTTTCCAGACTTGGATTCACACCCCTCAAATTCACAACAAAACATTTTGATGAGAGCAAAAAAAAATTTTGCAGACTAATGTAATTTAACATTTTAAATATCAGTTTGTTTGTAGTACTAGGGTGTTGTATCATGTTAGCCATTATTAATGTGGTGAGAGGTTAAGCAAAATGACACTAGAAAGATGTTAATATGTAAGCTTTCCAGGTTTGAAAGCTTGCAATATATCAGTTTGTTAAAATGTATATAGCAAATTCAAATTTAATTGTCATAATCACATTTTCCCAATTTTCTGTGGTACATTCAATGCAATGTCTTGTCTAGAAAAATGTTTCTTTTTGCCGTATATGACATTTTCTTTGTGCCTGGCGCTGCTAGCCTGTTTCTAGGTTGCTTGGCCAGGCCATTTGACCCCACAGTGCTCTCTACCTTTGTTTATCTGTGTGCATGTGCATGTGCCTGAATGTTCCAGTTCCACAATGGTGGCCTGAAGACAATAGTCCCTTTTAAATGAACCATTGGTTGATCTGTTTTGGATAGAGTTTAAAAGGTGCATGGACTTCTTCATCTCTCTACCGTGAATGAGTGTTAATATCAAAAAAATATTTTGGTTGTTGAACTGTATGTTTCATGATTTTGTTATATACATTACTTTTTTATCTGTTTACACATTTTTAATTCATTTGCCATTATTCTTTAATCCTTATTATATTTTATTTATCTTTATGGTTATGACATCATCACATCGCCATTTGGAATTGCTGCTTGCTGCTTGTGCTGATTGACAAAACAAAGACGATGATAAGAAGGTGCAAAGGAATTTAAGGTGGCCTGTCATTACGACTTTTTTCGTAGGTTTCGTAGGGATTCTAGTGTTAAAATTTCATACTTATATTATCTACTATAATAGTCTACAACAACTAATATTGAATGGCCATTTGGCAATGGACCACGTAAATCAGCATCAAGGTCTTGCCAGGGCCCTTCAGAGAGCAATTTAGGTTTAAGAGGTTCTGGCATGTCTTTCTTTGCCAGTAGCTGACATCCATAACATGATTTAACATATTTTTCAGCAGCTTTGTCTATACCTGGCCACCACACTTTACTACACAGGTTCTTCTTAGTGCCCACTATACCTAGGTGTCCCTCGTGTGCTATGGTTGAAGCCCTATCTTGAAGTGACTGAGGTAATGCAATACACATTCCTCTTAACACTAACTGACTAACTGTACACAGCTCACTAGCTACTTTGGTATTTGTTTTACTTTCATCATAACAGCCACTTTCTATAGCACACTTCACTTGTCTCAGCTCACGTAGGCTATAATTTGCCTCTAATGGCTTGTATATTTGTGACCTAGTCAAATCTTTGACCATAAACAAAGGAATGAAGCTGTTCACAATCCCACAAAAACAGTGCCTCCCATTCAGTTTGTGAGTCTGCTGCTCCACTCTTATTAGCAACATTTACAGATATTGGATCCTTTGCAAAACGATCTCCCTTGCCACATTGATAATATGATTTATCTTTTTTGTCCATATCTTGCTTCTGCTGTCATTTCTCATATTTTCCATCTTTACTTGTAACAAGATGCACATTTTCATTCTCTTTAGAATCCTCACCAATTTGCATGACAGACATTTGTAGTTCCACATGTTCGTACTGTGCTGTTATTTCAAGTGACTGTGCTAGTGTGAGCCTCGAGCACTCTTCTAGCAACTTCTTCTATACGTATTCTGAGGTGCACATGCTTAATACCGTGTCTCTGATTTGATTGACTCTATCACCCTTGAAACCACAGTCTTTAGCTGCTTGCCTGAGCCGCGTAACAAACTGTTGAGTAGTTTCTGAGTAGTTGCTTTCCTGTCAGCTGGTAGAAAGCTTTCCTTGCATAAGCCATGTTAACCTGGGGCACAAAGTAAGCGTTTAATGCAGTTACTGCACTGTTGTAATCTGCCAGCCCTCCGGCAAGTAGAAAATACATCTTGCACATCCGATCCACCTGGAACAAAAGTAATGCCTTTCTCTGTTCTTTTGTCATTTCTGATAAATTATCTGTTAAAACTAGTCCTTTGTCATTTCTGAACAAGTCAAACGCTGCTTGCCACCTTATCAAACATGATCCCAGCATGGCAGGTTCAGCATCTTATTCTTCTTCTTCTTCTTTTGGCTGCTCCCATTAGGGGTTGCCACAGCAAATCATATTTTTCCATATCTTCCTGTCCTCTGCATCTTGCTCTGTTACCCCCATCATTTGCATGTCCTTTCTCATCACATCTATAAACATTCTCTTAGGTGCACACAGACTGACAGTTTCAAGTTTCAGTTAAAGCTACAAGATAAGCCTGCTACAAGATGTGGAATTCTGTCAGTGGTCAGTTCAATATATGACCCACTTGGATTTTTAGCACCAGTCATATTGCCTGCTAAGCTTATTCTAAGAGAATTGTGTAGAGAAAATATAGAAATATGCATGAGATCAAGAAGTGGAAGTTAAGTATGTCCGGCAATGGAAAAAATGGATGGACGATTTACAGCTACTTGTGGATTACAATATAGACAGGTGCATTAAACCGCCTTGATTTGGTCAAATAATGCATCCTCACCATTCCACTGACCTTCCTCTCATTCACACACATGTATTCTGTCTTGTTCCTACTGACCTTCATTCCTCTCCTCTCTTGAGCATATCTCCACCTCTCCTGGGTCTCTTCAACCTGTTCCCTACTCTCGCTGCAGATCACAATGTCATCAACAAATACCAGGGGATGCACAAACCAGTGTTTCTTCGTGCCGGTCCCAAGCCCAGATAAATGGGGAGGGTTACGTCAGGAAGGGTATCTGGTGTAAAATTTTTCCAGATCAACGTGCAGACAACAATACAGATTTCCATACTGGACTGGTCGAGTCCTGGGTTAACAGCGACCACCACCAGCACTGTTAGCCAACAGGGTGCTGATGGAAATTGGGCCACTGTTGCCTGAAGAAGGAGAAGAAGAGGGGGGAGAAGTGTCCGAAGGAAAGAGGAAAGGAGGAAGATAAAGAGAGTATAACTGAGGGTAGGAACTTTGAATGTTGGCAGTATGACTAGTAAGGGGAGAGAGTTAGCCAATATGATGGAGAGAAGGAAGGTTGATATATTTTGCCTGTAAGAGACTAAATGGAAGGGGAGTAAGGCCAGGTGGATTGGAGGTGGATTCAAAATTGTCTATTGTGGTGTGGATGGGAGGAAAAATGGGGTAGGGGTTATTCTGAAGGAACAGTATGTCAAGAGTGTTTTGGAAGCGAAAAGAGTGTCAGACAGAGTAATGATTTTTAAGCTGGAAATTGGAGGTGTGATGATGAATGTTGTGCATATACCCCACAAGTTGGGTCTACAATGGATGAGAAAGAAGATTTCTGGAGTGAGCTGGATGAAATGATGGACAATGTACCCAACGGACAGAAAGTGCTGATTGGAGCGGATTTCAATGGACATGTTATTGAAGGGAGAAGAGGAGACAAGGAGGTGATGGTGTGACAGGGTGCCTCATTGTTCTTAAATGGCAGCGTTTCAGTTAAGAGCAATTCAGATCAGAAATGTTTTATACCAATTTATTTATATCTCAACCAATGTAACCTAGCCAATGTATATATTTGAACTGATACATATATATCTGAATTGATGTATTAAAACCAATGTATATATTCAAACCAATGTATCTGAACCTATATATATATATGAATCAATATATATATATTTACAAACCAATATTTTTTTCCTGAATGATCCCACATTATATCTATACTAATAAAAGGCAAAGCCCTCACTGACTGACTAACTCACTCACTGACTCACTCACTCACTCACTGACTCATCACTAATTCTCCAACTTCCCGTGTAGGTAGAAGGCTGAAATTTGGCAGGCTCATTCCTTACAGCTTCCTTACAAAAGTTGGGCAGGTTTCATTTCGAAATTCTACGCGTAATGGTCATAACTGGAAGGTATTTTTCTCCATTTACTGTAATGGAGTTGAGCTTGAAAGCCGTGGGGGCGGAGTTTCGTGTGACATCATCACGCCGCCCACGTAATCACGTGAACTGACTGTCAATGCACTATGTAGAAAACCAGGAAGAGCTCCAAAATGCGCTGAAGAAAACATGCATTATATAATTGAGAAGGCAGCGAAACAATAAGAAGCGAGCGAGTGACATATACTACCATATTCATCAGTGCAGCTACTTCGGAAACAAAGCAAGGTGTAAACCTAAACTTTAAATTAAGTTAATAGACAGGCTGCCGCTGGCGTTTTTCATGCCCATGGGTAATGCGGGATACAAGTTTAATGAGAGGACGCAGGATATAAACGAGAGTTTTGATCACTTTGTAACTAAGTTAAAATTGCAGGTGAAGGGGTGTGCTTATGCAAATTCCGAGAGACTGTATTTGTGGGGGATTGACAGTTAAGGCGGGTGGAGGAGTCACGTCATCATATCCCCTCCCATTTACCTCATTTCGCTCTGAGCTGAGCTCCACGGCTAACGCCATCTTCGGAAGCAACTTCGTCACACTGCCACCTAAAGTCAAAACTTAAATATATAAAGTCAGCGTCGGAATATATAAACTCAGCGCTGGAATATATAAAGTCAAATCTTGAATATATAAAGTCAGCGTCGGAATATATTGTCACGCTTGGGTCACAGATTTGCACAGAGACACAGGAGGTCGTAGAAACAAGAAGGATTTTTATTCAAACACTGCAAACACATGAGCTTAAATGTGCTCCATGACAAGTCAGAGATGACAGTTCCGCTAGGAGCAGAGAGAGAGAGCGATAAAAGCAAGCAAACAATCAATTTTCAACTGACAGGCGCTGCACAAGGCTTTTAAGTTAGCAGAGTATCGCGCGAGGTTTGCATTACGCGTTATAGCGCAAGTGAGAAAGTAAGGAGCAATGTGAGGGTAGTCTGTGTTTCAGGGGTTGTGGTTTTCCCAGAGGCATCTGTATCTTCTTGGGGTGCGATCAGCCCTCCAGCTCACACCCTCCCCCTCAGCTTTATTCACATTTCCGTGAATCAAGCGACTCTCTGTACCAGGTTCAATTAGTCTTGATAATACGTCTGCGTTGGCGTGTTCAGAACCTGGTCGATGTTTTACTGTGAAACGGTAAAAGTTGTAAGCCCAGAAACCATCTCATGAGGCGAGAGTTTGTATCTTTCTGTCGGTATGACCATTGAAGTGGAGCATGATCCCCACACGTAATAGCGAAGCCCTCCAGCTCACAATATAAAGTAAGCGCTGGAATATATAAAGTCAAAACTTCAATATATAAAGTCATCGTTGGAATATACAAAGTCAGTGCTGCAATATCCATCCATTTCCCAACCCGTTGAATTCCGACCACAGGGTCACGGGGGTCTGCTGGAGCCAATCCCAGCCAACACTGGGTGCAAGGCAGGAACCAATTCTGAGCAGGGCAAATGCATCATTTTCAAAACATTAACCGAACAGTGTTTTTTTAATTTATTTTTCTGAATACGTTTTTGTTAACTTACTTCAGTTCAGAGTCGTTTCAATCAATATATTTTGACTTTGAGTTTATATATTCAGGAATGAGTTTATATACTCCGATGTTGACTATATATAATCAGGAATGACTTTATAAATTCCGACGCTGACTTTATATATTCAGGTTTTCACTTTATATATTCCAGCGCTGACT
>JANRMT010062840.1:24757642-24777793 GCA_026402145.1 Polypterus bichir lapradei | reverse complement strand
TATATATATATAACCTCTGTAATAATTGTATGAGTCAAAGATGACACAAATTGGCTGGTATCCCACCTGGATTAGTTTCTGGAAGGACAGCAAGAGACTGTCTCCCGAGCCTATATGTTCCCCCAGTATGCTGGGTGGCAGTGTCCTCCTGGTATGAGTTCCATTTGACACCTGCAGGGCTCCATGGACAGCTCTGTTGGGGCCCGCGAGTTGTGGGTCAGGCAGATTACCCTGGAACAGCAGATTCATCTCCAGATAGCTCCCCTTAGCATCACCAACAGAACAAAACAGGACAGTCCTATGGAACCACACTTCCCACAGGCATACAGTGACTTGACGCAAGAGATGTTGCCTTCCAGTGTACAAGGAATGACCTGAGCATGGAAGGTAGTCTCCCATGGCCCCACATTTCTTCTGGCCTCCTGACTTCAAAAGGGAGTTGTAACCATTCTTCCCCATCCAGGACATCCATAAACTATGGGTAAGGGATTCCTGCCCATTGCAGCTGGGATGCCAGTCCCATTGTAGCAGCTGCCACTGTGCCCCACTGCACCGACTTCTGTTCAGTACAGAGAATGTCACACCTCCCTTCCTGACCATCCGTTATACTAGCCTCACGGCTAGGTAAGGAAACATGATCGAATCCAGCTGGAATTCCCAACCATCCATGATAATGGTCAATGTTACAAAATTAGCCTTTTAAATAAGGTAAAAACACATGTTGTTGTGTGTATTACTTTGGGACTTTGGGTTGTCATGTACACTTATACAGATTTTATGTAACTGACTTTAATAATTGATGTAATTGTGTGTGTTGCTGTATCTGCTCTTTACCACAAAATGCCAGTTTTCTTGCCTTAACGCAATTGTGTTTAGTTACCTAGACTCCTTCCTTTACTGCCATTGTGTGATTTCCCTTGGTCCTTCTTGTTATTATTCCTGCTGCTCATAAGATTTGCTTTTTTACACCTAGACAACAATCAGACTTTTGTTCATTTAAGCAAAGGAAACAACAGGTATAGAGAAATGATATGTATTATTCCCATGACCATTGGTACAAACATATTTACATTATAAGGAATAAAAAGTCATATATTATTTTATAAATGTGTTACTCGTATTTGTATTTGCTCTCTAATTTTATTTCCATTTGCATAGCTAATCTTTATCATTGCATTCCGAACTGCCTGTTTGCTATATTAAAATATGATTTGTTTATTCTCCATGTTCATGATGATAGTGACTTGGCTTAATATATTCCTTTTTTGGTAGTTAAAATATTGAAATATTATAGTACAACTACTTTTTCTATATGTTACCTTAATTAGTAATCTATCAGATTTCTGAATAGTTCTAGAATGATTAGCTCTGATGCCTTTCAAGTATGCAATTTATTTTTTTTTTATGTGAAACATATGAGATCATTTGTCCTCCCAAATCTGTTTTCAGTGTTTCCCAAACTGTTTGTGGAGAAATCTTTGGTGAAGCATTTGTCTCAGTTTATGTGGATACGAATTGTGTAAAGTCCTCATCATCTTAAATTAATGGGTTAAGTCACCAAGTTGCAAGTTAAATTTATATAGCATAATTATTTGAGCTCTAGAATAAGAGGAATATTGTCAGAACGAGAACAATTTTATTGTATTTTCAACAAAAGGACTTTACTTTGCAATACTATCTTTTTCTCTATTTTTGTGTGAACTGTTTTACATTGAATTTTTACTAAATCTTTTAAAAACAAAGATATTTTGTCTCTGGAATAATTTTAACGTATCACGCTATTGCTAGAATCTCATGAAGCAAACTAAAGCTGCAGAACTTTCGTGATTTTGGGTAAACACAGCAACACATTCATTCAATCAATTTCAATCCAATCATTTAATTAATTCAAAATTCAATTTCCCATGAATGCTAGAAGTGACTCTACTCTGTTGGGCCCTTGAGCAAGGCTCTTAACTTGCAATTACTTCGTCCTGGGTATGACGATAATCTGTATCCAGCCCTGCAAGCAGGTCCTCCAATTTACAGGGAAAACTTGTGGGTTGGTGACAGGATTGGCACTCCTGTAGCGGCTCGCAGCAAAAGCAAATCCGAGAACAGTATTACTTGGCCACTAACCTGGCCACGACCCTGCCTGATTGCTGTGTCTGTGTATAGGAGAAGTGGTAGATCCCGCTACAATAAATAACCATGCTGTTCCTGTTTCAAGCTGAAAAAAGTTGGTTTTGCTAAAGTGCTGAGACTCAGCCTCATGGTTTGGGGTGCAAGACAGGAACTCACACGTCACAAGAGTTGAAAAAGAAGCTGCAAAAGGAAAAAACAGATGTATAAGATATATAAGACTGATAACTCTAATGTGAATTGTAGGGCATATGAGAACATTAGGGCAACCATTAAGAAGTATATGAGAGAATTAAAAGGAAGTTGGAGAGAAATATAGCAGATAAGGTAAAAGATGACCTAAAGAGATTCTTTCAGTATTTTAGTAAAAGAGGAAAAGTCTTAATGGAAGAAATTATTGAGGATAAGATTGAGCAAGACATGGCAATAACTGGAGTTTTACTGAATAATCAATATGGTTTCAATCAAGGGAGGTCTCATTTTACTAACATGCTGGAATTTTAGGAGGAGGCAACAAAAGGATACTATTAGAGTGGCGCATGTGATATTATTTATCTTGGCTTTCAAAAAACATTTGATAAGCTGCCACATGAGACCTTGGGCATCAAACTGAAAGACATGAGAGTTCAGAGTGTAGTGTGTAAATGGGTGCAAAACCGGCTAAAACACTGTAAGCAGAGAGTTAAAGTGGTTTCTTCTCAGGTGTCAGTGCTATGGATGGTACTATTTTTATTATATATAAATGATTTGGATAGGAATATAATTAACAAGTTAAGCTTGAAGATGATATCAGCTAAGTGGGTTGGCAGATAATCTAGAATCCATTGAATCATTACAGAGGAACTTGGTCAGCATACAGGCTTGGGCAGATTTGTGGCAGATAAAATTTAATGTAAGTAAATGTAAAGAATTACACATAAGAAGTAAAAAAAAATAGGTTTAAATGCACAATAGGAGGTCTGAAAATTGAAAGTATACCTTATAAGAAGGAGTCGTAGTGGACTCAACCCTATCAACTGCCACACAGCGTTCAGAAGCGAATAAGAACTCTACTCTAACAGAATTTCAGCTTATAGAGCACAATGTGTAGTGTACAAGTCCAAGAAGGTTATGCTGAAACTTTATAATGCACAGGTTAGACTTCACCTGGAGTGCTGTGTGAAGTTTTGGCCTCCAGGCTGCAAAAAGAATATAGTGCTGGAAAAAGTCCAGGGAAGACTGATTGGGCTGATTCCACAGCTACAGGGAATGCATTATGACAAAAGATTAAAGGAGCCGAGACTTTAAGGCTTCAACAAAAGAAGATTGAGAGACTACATAATTTAAGTATTTAAAATTCTGAAGGGAATTAGTATAGTGGATCAAGATCATGGGTACATAGCTGGAGACTGGTTAAGAGTAAATTTCACACAAACATTAGGATGTTTTTCTTTATACAGAGAACCATGGACATATAGAATTAGTTACCAAGAAGTGTGATAGATAATAGGACTTTAGGGACTTTCAAAACTAGGCTTCATGTTATTTTGGAAGAATTAAGTCGATAGAACTGGTGTGCTTTGTTGGGCTAAATGGCCTGTTCTTGTCTAGATTGTTCTAATGTTCTTAGGCAAGGTAGACGAGGCTAGAAGACTTTGGCTGGACAGTTTCTGGCAAGAGCTGCTGGGCAGTGGCAGCAACTCTCTGGTGAGGCAGGTGATGTGATCAAATCATCAACTGTTAGGGAATTTCAGCAATTTCTAGAAATGTTTGGTTTGCAGCACGCTCAGGTAGCTAAAGATTAACCTCAAACCAGCCAAAGGAAATTAAAACCAGTAACATGGGCTCACAAACTGCAATCTGGGTGTAGATGGTGTCACAAGCTGCCTAGTAGGTAACCTGCTAGTAGTTTGTGACTGATCCAGGACCAGAAGTTGATGTCAGCAGAGTTAAAACAAAAGAATTATGGCATGAAGAAAAAGTAAAACAGCTGTTTATTATATCAGTCCTTCAGCAAGTAAAGTTCTGGGGCAGGACTATATATACTGTTCATGCTCACACACAAATATTTTACAAAGGAAAACAAACAAAAACAAAAAAAATAACTCATAAACTTCAGCAAAGACATACATTGTCAAAAAATTGATAGAAAAAAACCCCCAAAATAATCAAAATATGGCTTTATCTTCAAAGGCAATTTTCCCTCTCTAGGAAAAAAAAACTGCCTGACCATTAACTAAAAATATGGCTCTAAAGAAGTCTTAAATAATTGAGCTCCTCCAACCACCAAACAATCAGGAGCCTGAACTGACTAATAGGAGACTGTTATTCTCCCCCGAAGAATCCTCCCATGCACACCTCTGTAATCCTAAGTCAGTTAAACAACCCCCCTAACGGACAATGTCCCACACCTTATAAAGACACTATCATTTCTTTCTCGGAGCCCACTGCTGTAGGAAGACACAAACCGTATTCTGTTTCGGGGGGAAAATTACCCAAAGGCTTCACAACTAAACTAAACCTAACCCTGCTCAATAGAATCAATAACAACAAACCAATAGCGCTTTCTTACGTCTGTGATGTCAGAAATAACAAACTAAAAAAAAACATTAAACCAAAAAAACTCAATGTCTTTAAAAAAACCTTTCTCCCCCACGGCTATCTTTTCCCAGATTCCGGAGCACGGCGCAAGCGCCTGACCAAAGCGGCACGTTTAAAATGGCATTTGCACTGGCACTCACATCTTTATTTGCAAGGAGACAGCTGGAGAATAAAGAACTACAGTAACCCTCTCCCTTCACACGATAACGAATGACGGTAAGTCCTCATATTTAAAACCCTTTGTTCTCAGTTTTTTTTTTTCTCTGTTACCTTCACAATGATGTTTAACCACCTCATTGTGCTGCTGGATACTCAGAGTTGTACCGGTTTCAGCAGCAAGTTGCTATGGGGACACATTTCCGCATCATACCCCCCCCCCCCCCAAAACTCTTGATGTCCTTGACACACGATAAATAATCAGCCACTCGGTTCTGACCCCTGGGGATATATTTAACCTTAAACTTGTAGGGCTGTAATGACAAACATCATCTGCTGACCCTAGCATTGGAATCACTCATCCGTGCCAACCACTGCAATGCTCGATGGTCCAACTCAATGACAAATGGATGTCCTAAACGGTAATACTTAAGTGAGTCTACCACCCACTTAATAACAAAGGCTTCTTTCTGTACACTGGCATACTTTATTTCCTGAGAGAATAACTTACAGCTCATATAAACAATTAGTTGTCTAGCTTTGCTGTTCCCCTGCAACAAGGCAGCTCCCAAACCTACTCCCAAGGCATCTGTTTGTAGATGAAAAGGTGTTATAATCAGGACATTTCAAAACAGGTTCTTTACAAATGACATTTTTCAAACTTTCAAGAGCCTTCTCACATTTCTCAGTCCAACAAACTGTATTTGGTTCTGCCTTGTAGAGAAGGTTAGTCAGAGGAGTGACCAGATCAGAAAACTGTGGAATGAACCACCTGTACCATCCAACTAGTCCTAGGAAAGATCAGACATGCTTCCTTGTAGTTGGTCTTTGACAATCATGAATGGCTGTAACTTTATCCACTTGTGGCTTAATTTCTCCACCGCCTATGGTGTACCCCAGGTACTGTAATTCATTATGGGCCAGCGCACATTTCCTGGGATTCACCCCCAGACCTGTTTGTTTAAACCTGCTAAAGATATCTGCAAGATGACACACATGATCAGGCCAAAAATTACTATAAATAATAATGTCATCTTTATACGCCTGAGCATATGTCTCCAATCCTCTTAAAACAATGTTCATAAGCCTCTGAAAGTTGGCAGCAGCACCATGCAGACCAAAGGGCATTACATTAAAGTGAAACAAACCGCCAGGTGCCTTAAAGGCAGTCAGTGACTTTGCTTCATTTGCCATAGGCACCTGCCAGTATCCTTTACGTAAGTCTAATGTGGTTAGAAACTTTGCAGGCCCAAGCTTTTCAATCAATTCATCCACCCTAGGCATGGGGTAAGGATCAAATGATGAAATTGCATTCAGTTTCGAATAGTCCATGTAAAACCAGATCTGCCCATCCTTTTTGGGCACCAGTACAATGGGACTACACCACTCACTTGTTGACTGTTTAACAATCCCAAGTTGGATCATGGCCTGTAATTCCTCCCGATGGGTTCCTTGCAACCACACTGGAACCCTGCAACTTGTCTGTCGGATAGGACCTGGTGAGGTAAGTAAAATATTATGTTCAATCAAGGTAGTCCTAACAGGTATCTCACCAAACAACCTCTCTGGTACAATATGCTTTATTTCAACTTGTCGTTCTGGAGGGAGATGATCTAGCTCTGGAAGGCAGACTTGCGAGGTGGTTGCTGGCAAAAACTGTTCAGGTTGCTCCTCTTCATCATGCACCCTGCGGATTAAAAGTTGAATCCCAGAATTAGAGTTATTGTTCCATTTTTTTAACAGGTTTATATGGAAAATCTGTATTTGATTATGAGGTCTGTCAGGCATGAAAACCTCATAGTTCACGGGACCCTTTTGTGCTACTATTTCATAAGGTCCCTGCCAATTAGCTAGCAGACTGTTGTTGGACGTAGGTAATAACAATAACACTTTTTGTCCCGGTTGGAAGGTTCGGTTACGAGAGGCTTGGTCATACCATTGTTTTTGCTTTTGTTGGGCTTGGGCCATGTTGTGTTTCACAGATTGAGACATCTGTGTAAGCTTGTGTCTCATTTTAATTACATAACTTAGGATGTTCGTCTGCTCCCTAGAGTTACCATTTCTGATGTCTCCTTTAATACAGCCAATGGCCCTCACACATTACATCCATAAACCAGCTCAAATGGAGAGAATCCTGTGGATGCTTGAGGAACTTTTCTATAAGTGAACATCAGGTAAGGGAGCCATTGGTCCCAGTCAGCTCCCATTTCAGACACAAACTTTCTCAACATTTGCTTCAGTGTAGCATTAAAGCGTTCCACTAGGCCATCTGTTTGTGGGTGGAAGGTGTGGCTCTCAATCCCTCTACCCCTAACAGCCTGTAAACCTGCTTAATCAATCCTGCCGTTAGATTAGCCCCCTGATCAGTTATCATTTCCTTGGGAAAACCTACTCGAGAAAACAGTTGCAATAGTGCATTCGCTCCCTGTGTGGATTTAACCTTCTTTAATGGAAAAGCTTCGGGATATCTAGTAGCATAGTCACAAACAACCAGAATATACTTGTGCCCAATCCTACTTTGAGGCAGAGAACCCACTTTGTCCATGGCCATTCTGCTAAAAGGTTCTTCTATTATAGGCAGTGGTATGAAAGGTGCTCGACATTCTGGACATCTCTTGCAATGATTCGCTACATCCTTAGACCACCTGGGCCAATAAAAATGTTTAGCAACTCAATCTGCTGTCTTTGTTTGACCCAAGTGACCAGCCCATGGGATATCATGTCCCATGCTGTAAGACCTTATCCCTATATATCTTGGGTAGCAACAACTGTTTGCCTTGGTCATCTTTGTGATACAGCATTCCCTGGTCTATTACAAAAACTTCCCCGGTTATAGATTTATGGTTCTTTTCTGTTTTATTAAAGCATGATTGCTGACTGGGATTGCCACGCTGTAAATTTCCTATGTCTCCTGAAATGAAAGATGGGCCACTTTGAGCTTCATAGGCAGGAACAGTGCTTTGATCCATTATTGGGGTTCGCAATACTCTTGCCTGTTTCCTTTGCCTGTGTGTCTTATGGCCAGTGTTCTTACGCTCCAAATCAAATGGCAGTGTGTCCCAGGCCTGCTGGTAACTTTTAACTGCCTCAGCTGCTTGAGCTCTGGTTACTATCTGGATTTCCTTCACCAGGCTCTGTTGCAACATTCCATCTAAATTTAGCATTTCCAGCCCCAATAGGACAGGTTAAGGCATTTCGTCGACAACACCAATGGACATTGCATACATCTGACCTCCTATCTCGATACCCAGCTTCACCAGAGGATAAGAGAGTTCATCGCCATGAACACACCTCAGCACCACTCTCCTAGCTGTCTTTTCATCAACCATATCCCTCCTCACAAGGGTCTGAGTGTCTAGAATTGCTTTTCTAGTACGACCCGAGATTTTCACCTCTACTACCCTTTCTTTAGTCAATATTAGTATTCCTTGGCAAGGGGCAGGGCACATAACAAAACTTTTTTTCTTTCACCGTACTACTCCGAGCTAATGGACACTGTGCTATCTTATGCCCCTTCTGTCCACACCCATAACAAATTATGCTTACTATGCCACTCCCATTTCCGACCATAGAGGAAAGAGAACCACGACCTACCCTGATCTTTGATGCACCTGTAAAGACAGGAGGAGGTGATGGTGATGACTTCACATCTGTTGGTCTCCAACGGAGGTTCTTAGGACATCTGCGAGCAGTCACAAAGACCTCTGCCCATTCTGCAGCCTGGCTTGATGACTGTGGACTGTGTTCGAGAATCCAGGTCGTCATCTCCAGTTCAAGCACCTGTAAAAATTGTTCTAACACGATAAAATCTATTTTTTGTTCCTTGCTGTTGTGTTTAGGGTTTAGCCATCGGTTACATATTTGTAGTTCTAATAACATTTCACCCCCTTTCCACCGAGCAGTTCGGAACGCTAATCTATAACTTTCAGGACTTATTTCAAACTTGCTCAATATGGCCTGTTTGAGCAAATCATAATTTAATGACTCAGCCGGGTCCATAGCAACAAAAGCTGCCCTGGCCTTACCAGAAAGTAAAGGTACCAGTCACATTGCCCAATCATTCTTAGGCCAAGAAAAGACTACTGATATTCTTTTAAATGTTGCAAGAAACAGTTTGATGTCCTCCTCCTCCCTGTAAAGGGGAAGCTTTGGGCTATCTACCCATCTTAATCCCGCTTCAGCAGCCCCAGTAAGGTTGGCCTCCACTACTCCTGTAACGGATGGACTTTCACTCCCCACTGAAAGACGACCTGCACCTTGTACAGCTGTATGTGTCTTCTCACGTCCCTGTTGTACCTCCTCGTGTAGTAAGGTAAACTGATGTTGCCAAGCTTTCTACCTTTGCTCCTGTTGTTTCTCCTTGTGCTCTTGTGATGACAGGAATTGTTGAAACATCCTCTCCAATGCATTCATCTCTGATGTAGTAACTCCTGCTGTGTTGGGAGATTGGAATAGTGCTCCTGCACTTTCCTCTGTTCCTGAGACTGTTGTCACTGGCTTTTTAGGTGCCATCTCGGCCAGGTACCTCAGTTGATCCCACCGCTGCCACCAAATGTCACAAGCTGCCTGTGGGTGTAGGTAACCTGCTAGTAGTTTGTGACCGAGCAGGACCGGAAGTTGATGCCAGCAGAGTCAAAACAAAAGAATTATGGCAGGAAGAAAAAGTAAAACAGCTGTTTATTATATCAGTCCTTTGGTAAGTAAAGTTCTGGGGCAGGAATATATATAGTGTCCATACTCACACATAAAAATTTTACAAAGGAAAACAAACAAAAAAAAATAACACATAAACTTCAGCAAGGACATACGTTGTCAAAAAAAAATAATAGAAAAAAAACCCCCAAAATAATTAAAATATGGCTTTATCTTCAAAGACAACTTTTCCTCTCTAGGAAAAAAAACTGCCTGACCATTAACTAAAAAATAAGGCTCTGAAGCAGTCTTAAATAACTGAGCTCCTCCAACCTCCAAACAATCTGGAGCCTGAACTGACTAATAGGAGACTGTTATTCTCCCCATAAGCAGCCCATGCACACCTCTGTAATCCCAAGTCAGTTAAACGACCCCCCTAACGGACAATGTCCCACACCTTATAAAGCCACTATCATTTCTTTCTTGTAGCCCACTGCTGTAGGACGACACTAACTGCATTCTGTTTCAGGGGGAAAATTACCCAAAGGCTTCACAACCAAATTAAACCTAACCCTGATCAATAGAAACAATAACAACAAACCAAATGCGCTTTCTTATGTCTGTGATCTCAGAAATAACAAACTCAAAAAAAAGTGAAACCATCACAACTCAATGCCTTAAAAAAACCTTTCCCCGCCATGGCTATCTTTTCCCAGATTCCTGAGCATATCGCTAGCGCCTGACCAAAGCGCCACATTTAAAATGGCATCTGGATTGGCGCTGACGTCTTTATTTGCAAGGAGACAGAATAAAGAACTATGGGGACGCATTTCTGCGTCACAGATGGGTGGATCAAGCAACATGGTAGCAGTGATTGGAGATGGTGGGTGAATGATCACAGTGGCAGTAGGTCCAGAAGCAAAGGCAGTGTTAGTAGTGATGATTCAATCTTTGACAGCAGAGATTGGAATGGGAGATTCAAAACAAGGTTCCTGCAGACCTTGGAATGAGTAGGCTGGAGTTGCAGATTGGGTTAAGAGGGTGGCAAAAAGTGGAAAGTTGATTGCTTCACTGACTGTACTTTTCACTGATGCACTGAAGTTTAGTGCTAGTGGCGCCAACCAACATGAAGACTGGAGACTTTTTATTAAAGAGAGCACATAATGCATGAGCAAGTTCTTTGGGGTTAGTTTTGATTTGGTTGACCAAAGGTTTAAAAGAATTGATCAGCATTTTAAAATTTTGGATCAGAGGCAATGAGTTTCTTTTAATTTCCACCACTTTTGCTTTGCTTTTCTTTAAACTGTCTTCATAAACAATATCAACAATGTCTATTAAACTTTTGTCAATTTTTCCTAGTTCTAAATAAAAATGAAAAATATCTTCAGAAGTTTTTTTTTTTTAATTTTTTCCAGTAAAGTCAATAGACTTTTAGTCATGCCATCCAAAATCATACTTATCGATTCTGTTTCTCCCCAGAAATATCTTTGGCCAGTTTATGGACATGGTTTTTATTTTTCAGGCAGTTCATTTTGTTATGATGTAAAGAGTTCCCCTTCTCACCATCCACAAAGGCCCCCCTCCAAACTGACTGGAGAGCAAACCAGGACCCTCACTGGAGCACCCAGCAGAGGCATACTTGACTCAGCCAATTCCCAGGTGGTTCAACAACAACAGAGACAGACAGATGGCACCTGAAAAGGGACATCACAGAACATGTGACTATACATAGAAACATACTGTAACTACACAATACTAAAACATTATAAACATTACATAAATAAATATAATAAACATATAGAAAAAATTGAAATTAAACAAAGAAGACATAAAAACCAGAGCTTAAACAGTGAATACAGAACATAAACAAGCTGAGCCATGACATTATTGATAATGGTTGGTTCAACTCTTTATTGTCTGGAGACTTTCTTGAAATTTTTAACTAGGAAACTAAACAGTTTATCATGCAAAAAGTTTAGCATGCTCCAATGATGTCCTGAAAAAATTAAACTGCAGGCAAAAGTTTTATTGTAGAATATGAAAGGGTGTTATAAACTCACATGACCTTACATGGTGTCATGTGATTGCCTGATGAAAATGAGCTACCTCCTAAAGAAAAAGAGTAAAGTACAGTACTGTATAATCATAAAATATACAACCAAAGCAGTGTACCTAAAGAGTAGTATTTACAACAACAGCTGAAAAGTTCATAATGTACATTACTATGATTTTAAGCCTTCTTTTAAAGGGAGTAGTGACTGCAGTATTGTTCCATTTATATTAATGTGGCTACACCTTTTATGATTTGCCAAGAGGTCACCAGCTTAGAGTGGTAAAGAGTAGAGTAGAAAGCAAACAAGACCAAAATATGAACAGTAATTAAAGACATTCAGAATACTAGGAGAGGACTGTCATGATTATGGCTCGTATGAGATAATCTGGTATTTTTTTAATCTTGAACACTATTTTTAGGTCCTCCTCTACTGCCTTTATGAGATCTGTTGTTGGTATTGCTTAAAATGTAGCTTCTAGGGTTGTGACTATAAGTAATCTGCACGATGAGATAAAAGCTTGGTTGGGGGTTTCTTCCATTATTCAATCTATGAATACAAACACCCTAAAAAAATACTTAAAAGAAATCTTATGTTATAGTGCTGGTTTGCCCTCTTGCCTGTTTTGTAGACTTCAATTCTTGACTCTTGTTAGGAATTGGTAGTTAGGTTTGTATTGGCTTTGGGTGATTTCCGTGTGGGTTTTATAAGAATGATATAATCATCATAAACTGTCTGTACTAACGTTTTTCACTGAGTTTCTGTTTAACTGAAAAATAAACACTGCCCAAAACAATGAGTAAAGTATTAAACATTATTATGCCACTATCATGTAAATTAATGAATACCAAAATGATTCACAATATTGTAACTTACACAAGCACCTTAAAGCTGCTGTTATCACAGCAGATTTATCAAATCAGATTAGTCAGAAAACCATAATGTCAGGTTTGTGACATTTTCAGTTGAATTATTGCATCAGGGTATGGAAGAGAGCTGTTTAATAACAATAATGGTAATATTTATTAATAATAGTAATGTAATTAAAATTTTAAATGTCACAGACAACTGATGCTTTAATTTTCCAAATCTTTAACTCCTTTTTCACATTTGTTGCAACTTTAAAGATAAAATGTATTGTTATTAAATCAAACCTGTCAATTTAAGATAAAGTTGGATGACAAGCTGGACTAGTCAGAAAACACAAAAGCTCTTTTCAGGAAGAGGCAAAGTCGGCTCTATTTTCAGAGGAAACTGGGTTTGTTTAACATATGTAAGAAACTCCTGCAGATGTTCTATCAGTCTGTGGTTGCCAATACACTTTTCTGTGCTTTAGCTTGAAATAGAGAGATGCTGAGTGTATTAACAAATTGATCAGGAGAGAAGGATTTGTGGTTGGTATATAAATGGACTCTCTGGTGACAGTTACAGAGAGGAGAATACTATGCAAGCTGCTATCTGTTGTGGACAATGAAAATCACCCACTGCACACCATCATAATTAAGCAGAGGGGTTTCATTAGTGGTAGGCTGCTATCACTTAACTGCAATAAGGACAGATACAAAAGATCTTTTGTCTCCAGAGTCATTAAACTCTTTAACTCATCCCAGCAGGGTCAGGGTGGATGAGTTCTGGTCCTGATGATACTTATAATCTCATAAGCTGTATTAGCTGTAACAGCTGTGCACTACATCTGATAACTCACTTTTTGGTTACTACTGTATAACTTTTTCAGAATATGTCACTTCAAACATGATACTCTGTATCTATCTATCTATCTATCTATCTATCTATCTATCTATCTATCTATCTATCTATCTATCTATCTGTTGTTGTGTATGGCCAGGAGCCCTGCCCAACCAAGACAGCAGTTGGATGGAAGGACTGGGGGAAGAGAGTGTGCCCAGGGCATTATCTCCCCTGGGATGCTAGAGGGCAGCCCCTCCAGGTTGCTGTGGCACCCTGGATCCCACAGGGCATGCTGGGAGTTGGAGTTTGCTGCAGCCCTGTTGTGTTCCGTGGGCACTGCCAGGGGAAGCTACAGGGATGACAGAGCCCCACTACGTGGGGCTTTCTCCTCACCTTGGAATGATTTCAGCTAACAAGCTACCTGGAGCATTCCCAAGTTCAGCTTAAAAGGAGCCAAAGTGAGAGAAGGCAAAGACAGTGTGCTGTATTTATTATACTATGCTGCTGTGGAGGGGTTCAAGTATCGGGGTCTTGTTCACGAGTGAGGGAAGAATGAAGCGTGAGATCGACAGGCGGATCGGTGCGGTGTCCACAGTGATGTGGGCTCTGCATCGTTCTGTTGTGGTGAAAAAGGAGCTGAGCCGTAAGGCAAGGCTCTCAATTTACCGGTCGATCTACGTTCCTACCCTCACCTATGGTCATGAGCTATGGGTAGGGACCGAAAGAATGAGATTGCGAATACAAGTGGCTGAAATGAGTTTCCTCTGCAGGGTGTCTGGGCTTTCCCTTAAAGGTAGGGTGAGAAGCTCAGTCATCCAGGAGGGGCTCAGAGTGGAGCCGCTGCTCCTCCGCATCGAGAGGAGTCAGATGAGGTGGCTTGGGCATCTGATCCGGGCACGTCCAACCGGGAGAAGGCACCGGGGAAGACCCAGGACACGCTGGATAGACTATGTCTTCCGGCTGGCCTGGGAACGCCTTGGGATTCTCCCAGAAGAGCTAAAAGAAGTGGCTGGGGAGAGGGAAGTCTGGGCCTCTCTGCTCAAGCTGCTGCCCCCTCGACCCGACCTCGGATAAGCAGAAGAGGATGGATGGATGGATGGATGGATGGATGGATGGATGGATGCTGTGGTAAGCAAAGGAGAAGCGCTTCCCCACTTATAAAATGTGTGTTGCGTGCTGAACTTGTGCCTGGTGTTGGTCTGGGTTGGGTTTGGGTGGCTGGTGCGCCCCCTGCAGACCATCTATCTGTCTCTCATCAAGTGGGCTCCCGCTGAAGTCCAAGAGATGGCAGCAGAAGAAAGGACTAGGACATGCTGGGATCCCCACAGAAGGCTATGGGACGATGTCAAGAACGCAATCAGGATATTGAAAGATGACTGTGCTGGCTGGTGGACATCTCCTTTTGATGACTATAACTTTATGGGCATGCAGAGGAGAGGTCAGATTTAGTTGGATGCAAGAGTGCTCAAGAGTGGTTTTTAAAGATACTGATCCTGAGAGTATTTTAATCTGTGGATTTTTTTTGTTTGGATTATATGGATTATTAATTTTTTGGATTTTGTCTTTTTGACCTTTTAATCTCTACAGTATGATCACAGTTTTTATTTGAATATTAATTTATTTGTAAAGACCGCACCGTGCTTTATTATTGTTTGTAACACTTTATTGCAAAAAAGTACTAAGCACCTGATGCACCAACAATTACCATGCTGTTTTGTGTCCTCATGTCCATTTCGATTAACAACTACCAATTTTCTGGGTTCAAGAGGGAGTATGCCAACTGTGAATAGCCCTGGTATCATGGCTGGGCATCACGGCTAGTTATAAAATACATAGATGATTGAACACACAACTGAAACCATATTCATTGCAAAAAGAGGATGAATGTGACGCTGCTGTTCATTTATCAGGGCTATGCATGATGCTTTATTAAAAGTAGACTAATCTAGCATTTGGTTTGACTCTAAACTGCTGAAATGAAATCAACACCTGATCACATAATTGCACTCTCAAAGCAAGATCAACAGTATTTTTTTTCTAACCAATTCAATAAGCATGTAAAAGTGTTAGTAATGAAAGTTTTTTTGCCTTGAAAATGCAGCAGGATTTTTACACTTCTTGGGGCCAATGCAGCTACAACATTTTCTCTCTCT
Source organism: Polypterus bichir lapradei (assembly GCA_026402145.1). NCBI lineage: Eukaryota > Metazoa > Chordata > Cladistia > Polypteriformes > Polypteridae > Polypterus > Polypterus bichir. Next base: position 24,762,411 of record JANRMT010062840.1, on the reverse strand, counting down.
ACCTCTCTCTGCCTGCACTCATGCTAGCCACTCCTAAGTTTTTTTTTTGTATTCCTTCACTTAACCTCTCATACATCCTTTTATACAACATCTTGAAAACCACTGGTGTATACACTAACTTATTAAATTTCTAAGAAAGTCATTTTTAAAAGAAGTTAATCTTAAACTCAGACACCATGTACTACAGGCCGGCACGTGTTCATGGTTGTTTGTACTGTAGGCTGAAATGGCGTGTACTACCTACTGACATCATCCTTACTGTTGGATTGTTGTATATTGCTGTATTTTGCCTGTATGTAAAAGTTGATTAAAATGTAGTGTTTGCCCCTAAAATTTTGTTTTTTGGTCAACACAAAGGGATTGGGTATATCTTTTTCCAGCTTTTTTCCCTTAGAAAGTTTTTTTTTGCTTTTTTTTCAACCATCCTGGGGAAAAGGCATGTGGAGGATAATCTTCAGCAGTGGGCAATAAGTAAATAATTAGCTTATTTCATACCTGTTAAAATGAAATAAGCAAGTGAGTTGTTTACTAGTTAACTTGGGTACATTATGTGCAAACACGTGACCACTGAAGGTAGGAAAAATGGGGAAACATAGAGCACATATAAGAGGCCGTTTGAACAGTTTAAACAATCATAGCATTTATAGCTTGTGGAAAGACAGCCCCCGGACACAGACAGACAGACACCAAATGTACAAAAACACACACGTTTATTTCTTCTGAACACACCTGCACCCACAATATAGTGCACAGACCCCAATCGTCTCTCTTCTCTTTTTTTCTCTTCTCTCACCTTTACTCCCCTCCTCACAAGCTCCATCTCCTTCCGCTCATCTACTGGAGGGAGGTGGCCTCTTTTATAATAACCCGGATGTGCTTCAGGTGCTCTGTAACAATCTTCCACCACACCAGGATGAGCTCCTGGAAGCACTCTGGGTGTCCCTTGAATTCCTTCCGGCAGCATTTCCAGGTGTGGCAGAAGTGCTGCATTTCAGGGCTCCACAATCCTCCGAGCACCCCCTTGGGGATGCCACGGGCCCCCATAGGGTTGAGCTTCTATGCTCGGCTCCCGTGGTCCCCAAACAGACCAGTTCAGCTGCCCTCTTGGGGCCCAGTGGAGATATGGTCCCTCTCCCGGTCCTTCCAGGCATCCCGGCTGGGTATAACCCCCCAGTCATCCACAATAGTGCCCCTTCCTTAGCTAAGGCCTGTAGGGCAAAGTGGCCCGTCCCGTGAGAGCAGGTCTTCACAGCGTGGTGCCGGCACACTCTCGTCCTGGGTCCGGTCCTGGAACACAAAAGATGGAAAAGGGTGCAGAGACGTTGCCTTGACGCCATCTCCAGGCATCCTCCGTCATGCCATACAGACATCTCCACCCATGACCGGCACCCTGGCATTCGTAATATCAGCGTCCCCCCAGAGTTTCTCATGTCCTCAAGACCTGAAAACAAGATGGGAACACCCACGCCCCCGTCTCCACAGCCGAGTTTGGGGCTTCCCTCTGACCCTTCAGAGAGCGGCCCTTCAACATATGTGAGCACGCAGGCTCACGTTTCCCATTGTCGGGTGACCCGGTTTTCCTCTTCCGGGTTCTCCTTTTTATCTGTGGCGACCTGATGGTCTGGGTCTCCCTATAGGAAAAAAGGAGACTCTGTGCCATCTGTGCCCCTGTAGAGCGATGTGAGCCTGTCGTTGGCTCTTGGAGTGGGGTGCTGGGACAACCAGCACTCATCAGTCAGCATCCTGTCTGCACCCTTGACATTCCTGCTCCCCCCGCAAGATCAATGCTCACCACTGCATTCACTGTAGGAGGTACAGCCACTTGGTACCCGGAACTGACTGATACGAGGACCCCTTCGCTCAACACTCTTCTTTTTATATTCGGTGAAGGTGCCACTTACCTGCCCCGCCATGTCCCTCTGGCTGGAGAATCCAGCACTGCGCCACTCCACCCACTCTTGTAGAGCCTTCAGAGGCGCGATCACCTTCTCCCCCAGCTTCTCAACCATCTCCCGGAGGACGTGTTTTATTTCTAGAAGTGACTGCACAGGCAGAAGGACCTCCTCCAGTTCACATGCAGCAGCGATTAAGCATATGTCATCAGCCGCCAGTGGACGTACCCGTCGTTCAGCCCTACTGGCCAGCTGTGAGCCGCGGAGCCTCCACGTAGGCTCAGTCGGGTCATCTTCTGGCTCCGGATTGATGTTCATTGGTCCCGCCCTCGACCAACCACCGGCGGGTATACAACACACTCTGTTCAATCCTTTGCCTGCTTCTGGGATGGACTTCCAGTCCTACACTGCTCCCTGCACCCTTCTATTGGGCCCGATCGGGGATGAAGCTGCCAGGTGCTTTTCACCCAGCCATTCTTCTGGGATGTGTAGCGATTTGTCATCCTTGCTCGCCGTCGCTCCACAGGTCGGCATGTTTCGGCCACAGACGCGGATCTGGGCAGTCCCCTTCTAAAAAGCAAGACCAGGGGACAGCAAGGTAAGCTCCGCCAGGTTGATTGCCATAATGAGCGACACTTACCTCCCGGATCCCATCTGCCAGAGTATGCTTCAGTCGGGTGGCCTCTTCTGTTGTTGCACCTACCCGAGCTTCCATGACAACGAAGCTGGTTTGAGAAGCCACTACTCTCAGGGCACGTCTGCTCTTCTTCTAACCTATCGTATGGAACAATGCTTCCGTGGACCTCCGGTGAGCAATGAGATGAGGCTGCTAGCGGGGTGTGCATGCTGCGGCATGTGTGCGCTTTTGTTTGCTGTGCAGGGATGCCAATTTAAAATGAGCTTAAATGTCATCAAACAAACTTTAATTATGAAGCCAGTACAATGCAATAGCAATGGAAACTGGCTTCAAAGTCTGCTTCCAGGTATCTTACATCTGTGTGCCAGCCGATCTAGTACCTTGAGCTCAGGTTCACTGAATTCAAGGAGAAAGTGGCTAGCCTGGGTTTTAGTAAGGATTTGGCAGGTCCAGCCCAGTTGTCCAACACAGTGATAGAGTGCAGCCCCAAAGTATATTTAAAGAATTAGGTGCCAGACTGAAGAGCAAAACTGACAAAGTTGTCTTCCCAAGTTCTGCCTGTGCCACATGCCATTCCAGATAAGACTGAGGAGATTAGAATGCTTAACACAAGGGTCAAATGGGTGTAACATTGAATGGTTTAGGTTTATGGGGCATTAGGACTACTTCAGAAACTGATGGGACTTTTTCCACAGTGATAGGCTACATTTGAACAGGAGGGGTACCAATTTATTGGGGAGTCAAATGGGTGGGTTAGTTGAGGATTGCTTTAAACTATGGATTTGACAGACAGCGAATTTAGGACAGGCCAGGTTTAGAACTCCAGTCTAGCCAAAGGTTTGAAGTGTGTCACTGTGATCTGTGAGGATTATCCCCCAGTACATGCTTTTACTTAAAACTAAGGCCATAAATTGACAAAGCTGAAAATACATACAATATGCAAAACAGCTGACAGGGAGAAACATTACTGCAATGTAAGCAGCCTGGAAGGGAGTGGAGATAAAAAGAGACAAGTGGAAGCAACTCAGGCAGGCTGTTAAAAAGGGCTTATATGCTCCTTGTTTGGTGTTGGTCAAAATATGGTCAGGGGCTACTATCTGTTATTTAGAATTTCTCTATATTAGCAAAGAATAAATCCCATGTTTGGCAAATACATGTTCTTACGTATTTTGGAAACAAAGACTGTGAAAAAAGTATAAAGCTCCTGCAATTGCACTGAACAGCAGAGATCAAATACGGATGCATGGAAGATCACACTCTCTCAAAGCAGGCCACAGCCGACTGCTGGAACCGTACTTTTGCAGGCTTTCATCAGTATCTTAAAAGAAGCTAAGTATATCCTTTCTTTAGTATTTTTTTCATCTTAGAATCACTGATGTATCACTAGGGAAGGATATAATATTTTATAATATCCATCCATCCATTTTCCAACCCGCTGAATCCGAACACAGGGTCACGGGGGTCTGCTGGAGCCAATCCTAGCCAACACAGGAACCAATCCCGGGCAGGGTGCCAACCCACCGCAGGACACACACAAACACCAATTTAGAATCGCCAATCCACCTATCCTGCATGTCTTTGGACTGTGGGAGGAAACCCACACAGACACAGGGAGAACATGCAAACTCCACACAGGGAAGACCCGGGTCTCCTAACTGCGAGGCAACAGCACTACCACTGCGCCACCCATTTTATTATATATATTGTGGTGTATGGCCGGCCGTTTATCCCGGCCAATACCCCCAAGCCGCCAGGTGGAGCCCTCCCTGCAGTATGGAGGCCCCCCGAAGACCAGCAGGGCATCATGGACATTGCAGTTTTTATATGCAGCCCTGCTGGATGCCATGGGGGCCACTAGGAGATGCTGCAGGGGGGAACAACGGTTATTTACCCTATGCCCCGGAAGTACGTCCAAGTCACATGGACAAGGGGAATGACGTGCTTCCAGGGTGAAGAAAAGGACTTTTACCTGACCCGGAAGTGATACAAGATCACATGGACTGGGGATTGGGAACACTTCCGGGTCAGGGAATATAAAAGGATTGTGGGAGCTCCCAGACGGCGAGCTGAGCTGGGTGGTAGGAGGGCAACGCGTCTGGGAGTCGGAGGATTGTATTTGTGATTGAGTATTGTGATTTATGTGAGTATAGTGGAGGAGAGGGTGCTTTGTGCACTGTGGCGATTTAATAAAGTCAACTATTGGACTTTTATCTGGTGTCTGGAGTCGTGGACAGGGGTTC
>JANRMT010062840.1:24694020-24742642 GCA_026402145.1 Polypterus bichir lapradei | reverse complement strand
TGTGTATATATATATATATATATATATATATATATATATATATGCCAGCAACACTCATGACAATGACAAAACAATTACATTGTCAATCATGTTACGTTATTATTAAAATGTTTCCTTTTCTTTTTACTTCTCCGCTGCCAAGCGCGGGTATTTTGCTATATATATAAATTGCTATATATATAAAATTGCTATATATATAAATTTTTCCTTTTCTTTTTCATAACTTCTTTAACACAGTACTTCTCCGCTGCGAAGCGCGGGTATTCTGCTAGTAGTAAGAATAAGAGCATCTCACTTCTCAAAACCAAGGTATCTGGCATCGAACCAGCAACCTTTTGATTTCCAGTCAGCAGTTCTTACTGCTGTGCCACCAATGCAGTTGTATTAAAGGTGTGTCAATGTTGCACCCTAATGCAAGTTCTTTTTCTGCAGTTAAATTCTTGAATAAAACCGCACTTGTTTTGTTATACTTGTACCTTTTGTGAAAGTGTTTATTTGATATTTGGACTTCAAGCTTCACACATTATACACTTCATGTCTACATTTTGTCATTTATTACTAAAACATGAAAAAGTTTCTGTTTTAACAATGTGTTTACATAGATTGTTGTAGACACAGAACACACATGAAATGCATGTATTCCTAATAACAATATATTATTTACCCTTTACAACACTTGGCAAGTCACACACAGGTAAACAGACTTTCTGCCTTTTCTGCGTTGGTGGCAGAGATGGGATAGGAGGCTGCTTGCTGCTTGTATTGATTGACACATTTACAGCACAAAAGACACTGATGGAGAGGTGTGAAGGGATTTAGGAGGTGAGCCAGGATTAAACGTTTTTTTGTAGGCTTTGGTACTTCTAGTGTTAATAAACACATCTAGATTTGAACCCAGAACTCTTTGTGTGATCGCGTTTGTTTTTTGTTTTTTAATTTTGGTTTAGTAAAAGCTGCACTATCTAATGAATATATTCCCAGAAAAGTGTTTGCCCCCCTGCTCAATGCATCCATATGAAGGGACAGAAAATAATGCAATATCAAATGCACAACCAATTTTCTAAAGATAAGTGCCTTAGTAGAATAATTAGTACATTAAAAGTTACTTGCCTTAATACTAGGAGTGTTAAGAATGAAATAAATGAATTGGAATTATATGTGGCTGCACATAACTTTGATATAATAGGAATAAAAATAACCTGGCTTAGAGATAGATATGGACAGAAGTATAACTTAGACGGGTATTCATTATTTAGGAAAGACAGACAAAACCAAAAAGTTTGTGTAGCTGCCATGTTACTAAACAGAATTTTAAATGCAAGACTTCAGTTAGATGGTGAACCACAGCTTAGTAAGATGTATGGACAACATCAGGAATTGAGACCTCATATTAGGAGTGTTTTATAAACTCCTCTAATGCAGACAATAGGTTACATTTACATCTTCTTAAATAATATTAAAAAGGCAAGTTTAGAGGGGGATATTATATCCATGGGGGACTTTTATTACCCAAATATTATTTGGGCTATCCTTACAAATAGCAGAACACAAGAACAGGCGTTTTTAAACATAATTAATGCCTGTTTTAATTTAAACCTCCGAAAAAGGCGGGAGGGCCTGTCTATAAATATATATCAATATATTGCACAGCACAGTGTTTTGGCAGAGCATATATAAAAGAAATAGATGTGGTAAATCCTCAGTAAGATAAGTTGGGATAAACTTTTAAGTGTGGAGACAGCTGAGCAGAAGTGTGGCATGTTTAAAAGTGTTTTACATATAATGCAATACAAGTTCATACCAAAATTTAGAAGCTGTAAGAAATTAAAGGAAGCTCAGAGGTGGGTAAATAGGGAGCTAAAAAGGAAGTTACAAAAGAAAGAAACAGCTTTATAATGCATATAACACTAGTAACTCCAGGATGAACCTTAAGAATACGAGAGCAAAGGATAAAATGGATATTAAGAAGGTTAAAAATATATTTGGAGAGAAACAGTGCGAAAAATGGAAACGATAACCAAAAGGAATTCTTTCACTATTTTAGTAGTAAAAAAAGGTCAAGGTGGAGATGAAGAGTATCATGAATGGTAAAGGTGAGCTAGAATATACAGAGAGTGAAATAGCAAATACGTTGAACTTATATTTTGTTGAAATTTATACATGTGAAGAAGTCAATAACCTATCAAAAGTACAGAGACTACTTAGGAGGTACTTTGTGACTTGGAAATTATATAGAGATAAGGTCTGCTTGGAATAAATAGGCTAAAAGCTAAAATATCACCAGGACCATATAATATTTATCCTTTGGGTTTACACATATTTTTCAAAATTCTTTGCAAACTGGGGAGATTTTCATGTGGACTGAAGGCTCACAAATATTGTCCCATTGTATAAAAATTTTGATTGGGGTGATTCTAGTAATCATAGGTCAGCAAGCTTAAAAAGCATCATAGGTAAATTCAAGAAAGCAATTATTAAGGAAAAGATTGAGAGCACAGGTCTAAAACTTGAATATTAGTAAATACTCAACATTGGTACAGACGAGGAACACATTAATTCAATAAAAGAATACAGCCAGATAGGTGTATATATTATTTATCTTGGTTTTCAGAAGGCTTTTGTTAAGGTACCACGTGAAAGGTTAGTGACTTAAAAGAAGTGGAAATTGATATGGTCTGTAGGTGGGTACAAAATTGGCTCAAACACAGGAAGCAAAGGTTTAATTAATTTCAGAAACAGGTGATGTTAAAAGTGGCATTCCTCAGGGATCACTACTGGGGCCACTACTATTTTTAACTTGTATAAGCAATCTTAAACAAGAATATAAGTAATAATCTTGTTAAGCTTGCAAATGATAGAGAACTAGGTGGATGTACAGAGTGCTTCTACAGAGGGATTTGGACAGCATACAGGCTTGGGCAGATTTGCGGCAGATGAAATTTAATATATGAGTCACTGTCTTGCACCTGAATAATGAGGCTGAATCCACGGGCTTCAGGAAAACTGGCTTTATTCTATTCAAAACAGGAACAGCAAGGATATTTATTGAAACAAAAGCTACCACTTCACTACACACAGACACGACAAACAAGCAGTGACATTATCAGTGGTCCTGCCATGGCTCCCTTCTTCAGTTCAGGAACAGATAATTCTCCTAGTCAGGTTGGTCCCGTGGCTGCAGATAGGCATCTAGGATCTGGTTACGCTGGTGGGTTCAGGAGAGAAAAGAAAAAGCGGGCCAGGTCAGTGGCAGGATTAAAGTACTCCGCGCATGAACCCTTGGCCAACGAATGCATTGTACGGTGGGGCTGCAAACTCATAGCTGTCTTGGTGACATGGTGAACCTCTACAGATGTGTCACCATTGTTTTGTCACTGGGGGGAGTCTTAACAGGTCTCACAAAATGTAAAGTATTATATGTAGGAAGTAAAGACTTTAGGGCAGAACTCAGTGACTATTTTTTTAAAAGGATGCATTTCAAATACACCATACCTGTACTAAATAAATGACTTGCTTTAAAGGTGCACAAATACATTTTCTTTTCTATATCCTCCAGTAAGACTACATTTGGCAATCTTTCTGATAATCTATTTGAAATTAATAAGTGTTTTGCTGAGCCCTTGAATCCAACACCATTGGTAATGTAACTGGATGAACTGGCAGATGGGGACAAATCAAACTGAGCAAGGGGATGGTGCAAAAGGTGTAAGTGCTTTTATTAAAAACAAACACGAAATCAAAACCAATGTCCAAAGTACAGTGATTCAAAGTTCAATAAATAAATAATCCATAAAAACAGGATGAATAAAAGTGGAAGTTAAAATAATCCAAATAAATAAATTCATTTAAAACAAGGTTAAAAACAACAGGCTGGAAACAGTCCCTTTTTAGAAACCTGGTTTCTTCATCCTTCTACTTGGCGACTCCCCTGCTTATAATGGGGTCATGGCACAGATGTGGGGATCAGCAGCTACCGCCATCAATTATGGACACAGGCGACCCTGCACCTGTGCTCTTCAGTGCAGAAACACCCCACCCGCATCGCGCCCAGGAACCGCTCTTGCTACACTACCACACTCCCTCCTTTGGTAACACTCATTAAGATACAAATCAATAAAGCAGTAAAAGGAAAGTGTTACAAAGCGGAAGCTTGTGCTGCATCCTTTTATACATTCTAAAGTCAGATTTCAGTCCCCACTCATAACATACCATTGGTTACACCTAGTTGCTAACAGGGCATGGCAGAACTGAGATACTTTAAAGGTCACTATCAAACTGGTCCACTTGGCCAGATGGCTGTCTGTCGGTTTTGTTAGACTAAAAATTCATGACATTAAGGTGTTAAGGTACACTGTTCCTTTTATAACTTCTGTACTCCCACACAATCTTGATCTTATCCTGCTCAGTTTAGTCAACCACAAGTTCTCTTTTCTACTCTTATCATGACTTGTCAGCCGCAGACATGCCAAGCAGTTAAGTGTCTCAGCAAACATGCCATAGAAGGAAGCCATCTTTAATTTCATTTTCTTTTATTTGCTGAAGCTGTGCTATTACTGCAGTACTAAATAAGAAAACACACTTAACTGCCTATTTCTTATTAGTTCAAGCCACTTTATTATAGGAAACACTAAATTGTACCTCAGCTTTTAAGCATAAGCTCAGAAAAGTAGAGACTCAACATAAACTCAATAAGCAATGTAGCTGTTTTTTCTTGTTTTGTCAGCACACCTACATTACAGGGCAGGTGCACACTGAATCGCTGTTTCAAATTCAACTTCTACAAGAGTCTTTGTATGGCTGGCTGTAGCTGTGTTGTTTCTGCTTGCTATGCCCATTGCCGATCATCTTGACACAGAAGTCTCATGACATACTGTATTTTATCAGTATGTCCCACCTACAGTATGTAAGACGGCAGAGCACATGCAAGCTTTAAATGCACTATAAACGCAAACATTATGTACAAATTAAGGAGTCTGTAACAAACCGGTATTCAGCCTTAATTTAAATGATGTTTCTAACTCACATTAGCAGATAGATCATTACAGAGGAACTGACTTTGCTTCCTACATTCATTTTTTGGATATGTTTGCATAATAGGTTAATCTGAATTGCAGGAACTTGGGGATAGACATTAAATCAAGCCAAAAGTCATATCCAGAAAATCAGTCCTAGAGGCATCTCTTAATGAAATCACTACCCAGAAATCAAAGTTAAAAACAAGGCAAGAGATGTAATATCAGAAATATCATAAGAAAGCTCAATAATATTAGAGTTTTGTTTGGGAAATATATACACTCTCTGAAAATCAGAACATGTGTGGTGCAAACCATTTAAAAAGTCAATTTTTGATGTCATATGTCACACATATCCAATGAACTCCTGGAAACAAAACAGTTCCTTATGTATGGTAAAATACAAAATAATAATGTTCAAATAATTTTCAAAGTGAGTAAATTTCTGTCTAATGTAATATTGTAAAGTGCTGTTAAAAACATGTTTTCATAGTTATTTTTGAGTAAAAGCACACAAAATGTTTAAGAATCAAATATTTGATGAAGTCACTAGAAAATTAAACCTGCTGTAGCTTTCAACACAGTTAAGAATTAATTAAGTCTCCAATGAACCTGAATGCTGTGGTGGGTTGGCACCCTGCCCGGGATTGGTTCCTGCCTTGTGCCCTGTGTTGGCTGGGATTGGCTCCAGCAGACCCCCGTGACCCTGTGTTCGGATTCAGCGGGCTGGACAATGGATGGATGGATGAACCTGAATGTTGTCCCATGTGTACGTTTTATTTATTTTTTTTAAATGTAGTTTAATTAAATCTGTGTCTTGGGGTCACAATGTACAATATGGATTTCCATCAGTAATTCACTGAACATTGTTCTTCTTTACCATTTTCAAATGTTTAGGTGCAAAGTGTAAGTAAAACTGCTTGGTAAATGATATTATATTAAGTACAAAATCTGATTTGTGTCTTCTCACTGAAACCCAACTGAGTAAATCTGACACTATTCCCCTAGCTGAGGCATCACCAAATGGATACAGATTCCTTCATAAATCTAGATATACTGGTTGAGGGGGTGGTCTTGGAATAATTCATTGTGACAAAATGCAAACCACTTCTAAAAATGTAGGTGTCTTCACATCCTTTGAGACACTTATTTGAAATATTAAAACAGATTCCAACACATTTGTAGTGCTAGTCTATGGGCCATATTGTTCATGACTGAATTTGGCAACAAATTATGATCGTGAAGTTATGATGGGAGATTTTAATGTACACATTAATGTGGAAACTGATACTTTCAGCAAATGTTTTACTTATTTGTTATATTCAGTAGGATTTTGTCAGATTGTCAAAGGTCCAACAAATAATCATAGCCACACATTAGATTTAATTATATCTCACAGAGTTGAAATTCAAAATGTAAATATTACTCCATTAAATAAAATTATTTTTTTATTTAATTCTGCCCTTACCAGTACACTCACAAATTAAAACAAAGAAAATCTGACATCTAGATTGTAATTCTGCTTCAACATTTATAGATACTTTGAGAAAATCAGGTGTAATTATGCAAAACAATTTAGATCAGGTAACATCAAATTATATTATGACCTTGAGAGATGTTCTGGATGCAGAACAAAAGTGATCACCTTGATTTAATGAGAGCACTCAACCTCTTCAATAAGAGTATTGAAAGATGGAGTACAATAAAGCTTTAGGTCTTTCGAATTCACAGACAGAGAGTGTTAAAAAACAGAAAATGTTCTCTTTAATTAAAGCCCATCTAGACTACCATTCTAGAATAATAGAAAGCAATAATAACCCTCATACACAGTTTAGAACAGTATCTTATTTAACAAATGGGAATTCAGAACTAAAGTTCAAATACTAACAGGCATCAGCAGTACAGATGTTATGAGCTTCTTTAATGAGAGTATTAAAAATATAAAATCCCAGATTTCAGCATCACAGTGCAAACCACATACTAGCTTGGCAAAACCTATTTCACCTTTCATTCAACATTTTAGAAATTTGAATCCTGTAACAGAACAGGAAGTCTTTAATTTCTGAAATGAAACCTACTACTTGTTGCCTAACTCTAGTGCCAACAAAACTAGTAAAAAGCGCAATGGATGTTCTTGCAGCACCTATTCTTAGCATTATCAATAGCACACTATTGTATGGTGCAGTACCTGATGCACTAAAAGTGTCAGGCATAAAACCATTACTTAAAAAGTCAGACCTAGACCCACATATACTTAATAATTATAGACCCATATTAAACTTAACCTTTCTGTGTAAAAAACTTGAAAAAGTAGTCACCAATCAGCTTCAGTCACACCTTACACATTACAATTTATTTGAGAAATTCCAGTGTGGCTTCTGCACTGGTGATATTACGGAAATGGCACTAATGCGTGATGTAAATGACATTTTAATATCCTCTGAAGAAAATTCACTAAGAGTAGTGTTTGACACCATTGACCATTTTATTTTACTACACAGGCTGGAAATGACATTGGGCTTATAGGCAATGTCCTTGGGTGTTTTAGTTCTTATTTATCAAATTGTTTCCATTATGTAAAGAAATGTCCTGACAGTACAGAATTTTAATCAATATTTTTAATCAATACAAAATATATAATATATAATTTTACAATTTAATACAAGGATATACTTATATGAAGTTATAACAATGAATTATTAAACATAAGGATAATAGTTGAATGTTACTAAAGGGTTAACTAAACGTTGTTTCAAGCCCAGTGCTTTTGCCTCATCTTAGTGGAGCCACCAAGATAGTTACTAAGTTTAAAATGAAGTAGATGAGTAACAAACACCTCTCTAGAAACTGGGAATAAACTAATGAAAAAGCCTAAATACCCCTCCTATGAAGTGGTGCTAAAATCAACAGAAGAGTCAACAGATCATTCCTATTTACAAGACAATATTCAGATTAATGGGAGAGTCAAAAGGAGGCAGAAAATACTGGTGCCACTCATTGATTGGATGAAGCTCTGCAAATTATGCATATTAAGAGTCAGATGACGTGATGCATTTGATGAGGTAATGTAACAGAAAAACATAAAAGCAGATTAATTGTTTTATTGATTGCTCACTCCATAGACTGAGACATTTGTGCATGTCAGTCTGCAAATAAAGAATTGTGAATGTCTTCTTTGAAAACAGAGGAAAGTTTTTTCCACAACAGAACTCTATCATTACACAAAGAAGTGAGATATGATGTTCCACAGGGCTCAGTGCTAGGACCTTTACTATTTTCACTTTACATGCTTCCACTGGGATCTATCGTCAGAAAACATAATGTTACTTGTACATAGATAACATCCAGTTATACCTTTCTTTTACACCAAATGATATTTCTCTGATGTTTTGCTTAATTAGATGCATTAGTGAGTTAAAGGAGTGGATTGATGAGAACTACTTGTCTTTAAACACAGACAAAACAGAAATGTCAGTTATTGGAGGGAAAGATGCTGATCGTAACAATATTTTTTCATTATATAACTGGATGTTGGAATCATCACTAGTTTTACTGAATCAGCCCGCAATCAGGGTGTTATGTTTGACTCTAGCATGTCATTTAAAGTGCACATTACACAACTGCTTGAAACATGTTTCTTCCATCTTAAAAATTTAGGGAAATTAAGGACTTTTCTAAAGAGAAATTAATTCATGCATTTATTTGTTGTAGGATTAACTACTTCAATACGGTGCTCACTGGCTGTTCAAATTGTTCTTTATACAGCTTTCAGTTAATTCAAAATGCTGCAGCAAGAATTATTACAAAAAAAAAAATATATGAACACATAGCTCCAATTCTTAATTCCTTACACTGGCTCCCAGATAAGTAGGACAGACTTCAAAAGCCTTAAATGGCCAAGATCCAGATTACTTATGTGAACTTATTATTACTTATAAGCCAGTGCTCACATTAAGATCTCAAGATGCTGATCTGCTTATGATTCCAAGGATTAATAAAATAACAGTGGGAGGTCGAGCTTTTAGCTACAGGGCCCCAAAGCTCTGGAATGGTCTGCCTGCTACTATAAGAGATGCCCCTTCGGTCTCAGTTTTTAAATCCTGGCTGGAAACTCACTGCTTCAGTTTAGAATATCCAGATTGGAGGTGCTGATTAGCTGTGTATGTTTCATCTCTGTTGTTAGTCATTAGTACTAAAACATAAGTCATGTGATATTTATAATGTAATTATAACACTCACCTATGCTGTTTCTCTCTTTGGTACTTACATGTGGCACTTGGTGCTACTGCTCTACTGCCAAGTTGTTTGTCTGCCTATGGAAAACTCATCTCCGATAAAAGAGCACTGTAACCATTGGGTAGAGGGGTCATTTCATCAGATTGGCCGTCCCACCACCGACTCAGTTATGGAATGGCCAGCAGGGGGAGGCAGCTTGCTGGCCAAGTCTCCAGAACTCTGAACAAATCTGTATCTTCATATGTGATATAATCTACTGTTGTATTTTGCTTTGTATCTTGTATTATTATTATTGCACTACTGTATTTCTAAGGTGGTAATGATAGATTGGCCATCTAGGTATATGAAGAGGATTACTTGTGTTCTGTTTTGTGTATTGTATTTACCCCATGTTTTGACACCCATTGCATGTCCAACCTACCCGGAAAGGGGACTCTCTCCGAATTGCCTATCCTAAGATTTCTTCAATATTTTTCTTTACAAGGGTTTTTTGTTTGGGAGTTTTTCCTTTTCTTCTTAGGAAGACAAGGCTGGGGTCTGTCAAACAACAGGGCCTTTTAAAAACCATTGTGACACTCCTTATGTGATTTTGGGTTATAGAAAAATACATTGTTGTTGTTGCAGCTGGATCAAATATTTCTAAATAATTTTAGTTAATACTCTTCACTAAAATGCAAAATGTTTTGTAAAGTAAATACATAAAATAAAAAAGTTAGTAAAGATATCAATCAGACATATTTCAAAGAGAGGTTATTGTATTAAAATTTACCTTCTACATTTTTATTTATATTTGATAATTTATTCCACAGTTGCTTGTGTATTCAACATGCAAAAATGTTCAAAATAGAGTTTTTAAGAAACATTACATTACTCTTACTATCTATGTTAAAAGTATGAAAGGCTATAAAAAGAAAAAAATTGTATAGCCTGCGTTGACTCTTCTGATCCATTAGTAAGGAAAAGTAGGGTGAAAAAAAGCTGTCAAAGACAACTGAAGGAAAGCAGCTTGAAGTTACTGATTAATGGACCTTACCTCCTTTGGGCATCGTTATATGACCCTAAAATGTGCTTAGCTGGTTCAAATTAGTCTTGTGTCTGTGATTAAAGTGGCAGTTTGTTTTTAAATACTTCCTGATGCAAAATGCTTCTGCAAATTGTTTCCTTGAAATAATACTGATACATATGAAAATGCCTGAAAGGAGTCAGATTGAATAAATAATAACCATAAAATGTGGCTGTACTTAAAAGGTAATGAAATATGCATATCACCTGCATTATTCAACACCATTATGAGAGGATTCAAAACTGTGTTTATTTCTTTATTGGTCACCGAAGACTAAGTGTTTTTCATTTTACTTAATAACAATGATAGAACAATTTAAAATATTATATCCTTATTAGTGATATACAACATATGGAATATACTGTAGTTATATACCACATCAGAAACATATTGGAAGTTATGGAAATTAAAATTACTTTACATACACTGCTTACATTCAACAGTGACTCAGCACAAAACATTTACAAAAAGTAAAGGAATTTTTAAAGATGTGTTTAGGTTATTACGGAGAGAGATACATGTTAAAGCTCCTTTTAAACAGAACAGATGCTGACCTGCTCTCAACTTAAAATCCATTATTTTTTCACTTTTCATTCTGTCTTTTTTTTGGTCATCTTTCACTTCCTACATCACTCTTAGTGTTTACTTAGTTGTTATGTTGTTAAGCCTTTGAGCTTCCTGACCTCTTCTGAGGTCTCTTTTTGCCTTTTTACTTATTTGCAATAAAGAAAAACCTGATTCTTGATAGAATGGTTTTTTAGACCAGTGGATTTCAAAGTGTGGTTTGCAAGTGTGAACTGAGTGGTCTGCAAAGTGACAGTAGTCATACCTTTGCAAAGTGACTTTTAAATTACTCAGATACATTAACCCATAATGTGTTTCAATGATTTATAAATATACATGACTGCTATTCGCTCACATAAAATACTTACTGAAATACTACACATTACAAGATGTTTGCATCTCTAAACCACCTTTTTTGTCACATCTTCAAAAGCATTTCAAGCTCTGGCTTTGTTTACTTTATCTCTATATATGCTATTTCTGTTGCACTCTGTATATACTGCCATAAAATATTGTAAGAAGCACATAAGAAAAAGGACAGTGTACTGAATTGATACTCTTTCCTTTATCATTGTTTTCTTTTTTTCTCAACGAGGCTTCTTACCAGCCCTCAAACGTATTTTTTGAACATGTCTACCATTACTGTCAAGAAGAATGCCTCAACAATAACATTAATGAATGCTTCATCTAGCTATGTAACTGAAGGTAACTATTTCTTCCTCATCTCTGCTCCAGAGTGGTTTCCCACTCACATTCTGTCTCTCTCTTCAAGCATATTGTTCACTAAATAGTCTTTCACTCTCTGTTTTTGTTTTTTTTGAGAGAATCTCCTTTTAAATCTTAAAAAGTGACACACAGTGCCTGACTCATGGCACATATCATTGCAGAGAGCTAGTGCAGTCTTTTTAACAAGACCATTCCAGGAGGTGACACTTGCAAGTGCAGTCCATCTCCACTGAATTTTTTTTTAGTCTTCCTGCTACTGCAATGTATCTTTATATTTTGTGTTTAACTGGTTCAGTTTTGTCAAAGTAAAAGTTAATTTGTTTCTATGAATTGCCTTCAATCCACATTTTACAGTACTGTAGTGCGGTGAAATCTGTTCAGTCAGTTCACTCATTTACTGTATGTTTTTGATTATTACACACCAACAGTTGTACATTACCTTTGTAAGTACTGTTTTGGTTAAAGCATGAGATCAATATTTTCCAAGTCAAATTTATTTCTTTACAATTATACTCGTATATTTTAATTTTCCACTGCACAGCACATATGAAAAGTTGGGGAACCAGCTTGTGATCCCTGTATATAGTAAAAATAAATTGTATAAGTGGAAAAATTTGCAAATGTAATAGAGTCTTTCCAGACCTGAGTCCGAACATTAGACAGCCATCTCAAGCAGTGATGGCCATTATATGTGCTTGATACGTGTCTTCAGTTGTCTGCGACTCTCAAATACTTGGGTCTGTAGATAAAAGAGGAGACTGTGTAAATAACAGTGCCCTCTAATGTCCCAGTATGATAATAAAATTGATGTACAAACCCTGAGAGTGCCCTCTACTTACGTCTGTGTGACATGGCCACTGCTTCATCCCAAACTCATCAGGTCAGGCAATCCGAATGGTGAAGTCATGAAAACAAGAAAGGACATTGACATTGGTGTGTTGTCAGCCCAAGCAATGCTGGAATGTAAACTTATATGGCTGGAGGTCCAAGAACTTGTGGGTGGCATAAGGATTTGATTCCTTGTGTGTTGCCATCCAGTGTAAAGGTACAAGGTGTAAGTCTGTAACAAAGACAATTTCACGGCCCAGTATTTAGTACCTCAGCTGCTGAATAGCCCATTTGACTGCCAGAGTCCACTGCCGTATACCTGGTCTTGCATTTGAGCAGTTTCTGGTTTCAATACATTATGCAATGATGAACACCATTGATGCATTAGTTCAGCATGGAGCCAAATCCGGTGTTCGAGCCATCGGTATGGAGGGAAAAACAAAAAGAAATGTCAAGTGCGATTTAACAGGTGCTGATGTGAAGTGCCTTATTTAAGTCACTGAATGTGGCCTCAGCTGGGCGTTCCATACCACTGTGTTACAGCCATACTTTTGCATCAAATCAGTCAAAGGTACAGGCCTCAAAGAGAACTGGGGCACATACCAGCGGTAGTACCCCGCCAATCCCAAAAAAACTTGAATCTGCCATTTTGATTGTGGATAGAGACAATTAATTATAACAGCAATCTTGGACTATTGTGGCTTGACTACCCGTCCACCCTCTATGTAACCTGAATATTTGACTTCCTTTATTGCAAAGAAACATTTCTTTGGATTAATACACACCCCTGTTTCACACAGTGCATGGATAACAGCTGTCACATGCCTGAATAAATGATGATATACTGTATGTAGGTGGTATTATATGTATTATGGTCCCATGTAATCCAAATAGAAGCAGTGTCTACTAGGGATGTTAAGTACTGCTTTTACTTTAGACGATTCCATTAAAGGAATTTGCCAATACCACTTTTAATCGTGTCCAAAGTTGTTACAAAAGAAGCCTTTCCCAGTTGCTCAAGGAATTTGATGATTTGGTTGAACTAATGGAAATTGCTACAAAAACTAAACAATCTGTCAGGTTTGGAATTAATATGATGGAGCTAGATCAGGGACTATTTCTCTTCTCAATTACACCTAAGTCTAATATGCACTTAATTTCAAGCTCCACCTCTTTCTTTTTGCCTCCAGAAAGCAAAAAAGGGCATTCTCACTCAGTCACTCCTGGCTCAGTCAAAATATTATGCACAATCAAGATAGTTTGACCTGGCTTCTCGTCAACTAATGTTTTAACAGACAGGATAGCTTCTTCAAGCTCCTATCTTTGTACAGGGGTCAAATAGTTGATGAAATTAGGATTTCCTTAATTAGCTATTAGTAAAATAGAACTGAGAGAAGCTGGAGTCGGGAGGTGGCTCCTTCTCATTCCACAGCTTCAATAAATTAACATATTAACATATTTTTGTGGTATGCAATTGGGCTGCTTGATTAGATATTTAATGAGCCCCTTGCATTCTTTCACCTCTCTGTGAAAGGTATAAGGTCTCTGCGAATGAGCTAACAATTTAGAGTATAACATAGGACCAGAACCAAGACTTGTGCTGGAGTTATACAATTGATCGTGCACATGATCCAAGTGATGTTTTATTATTGGCCTATCCTAGTGAATCATTCCTGCTTTTATTATGTCAATAAAAGACAAGGTTATCTGCCGTACATTAGCTCAAAAGGACAAAACCCTGTTGAGGCTTGTGAGACCTCTGATAAGCAGAAAAGTCTAGAGGGTGCAGATGATTTCTCCTTTCTTCACTAACCACTTTCCTCAACATTTGTTGAGTGTTTGATTGAACCACTTGACCAAACCATCCGTTTGAAGATGATATACTGAGGTTTTTAGATTTTTGATTTGGAGTAGCTTACCAACCTCCCTGAAATTATCCAAGGTAAATAGTGTCCCTTTGTCCATCAGGACTTCTTTAGTAACAGTCCCCATGCAATTTTTTTTTAACGTAGCCTGTCTCAATGGGATGTCTTTGGGATAGTGGACAGTGGGTAGCAAAATCAACAAGGACCCTAACATATGAATATGCTTGTGCCAAGGGTTCTAGCACACTGCCATCCCCAATCCTCTTGAAAGGAAAGTCAATCAGTGGCAAAGGAATAAGAGGAGCACAGTTCTTCAGAGGAATCTGTTGGAGTTGGCATGAAACACAAAATCAATGGACCTCCTCATTGACCCCAGCCCAATAAAATCTGAGCTTAATTTGTTCTAATGTTTAATCGGTTCCCAAGTGGGAACTTAAGTTCGCAGACCTCCCATCGGTAGTTTCGCAGTACTCGCATAGCTTCTGCACCTTGCCGTTATGCTCCACTACCCAAAATAACCAATCAATCTCTAATATAAAGCAAGGCCCTGAAGCCATGGGAATTTTGGTCCTTTGACTATTGACTGAGATATTGCATTTCTTATAAACTGAACACAATCACACTGTTCTCTACTGAAAGAAGACTTTATCTGTCGAAAACAAAACTGCAGCTCTGTCAGGGGATCAACAGTGACCTCCCTGGGTGGCACTTTGATCCACAAAATCTTTCCAGAGTCATCTGGATTTGACTTAACAATACCCTTGGAATCACACTAGGTGGCCATGCCCTTCTGGGTAAGCGTACAAGAAGTGGGAGCAGTGTGAGACAAGGTTTCCACTCTATGGCTAGGCCTATGGTTTTTTTTTAATTCAGTGGCATACATCTGGCTTCTCTGCCTGACCAGCCCCACAACAGTATGACAGTATACTGGGGGTCTGTCAATGACAGCTGCTGCTAATGTCTGACTTTCCACTGCATATGTAATTACACAAGAGGTGGATCCTTAACATTGTGTTTCCCTATGAATATAGGCAAGACTGGTCTTCCCTGAGCTGAGGAAGTATGTATTGGTGTGCAACAATGGCAACGCTGCTGCTTGAATCTATTAGTGCATTTATAATCACAGAATCTTTACATGGTAGACTAAGAGGTTTAGCACACAGTCAACACACAATATCTGAACCCCTTCATCCATTCACACTCAATAGGTTCCTCGAGTCTTGGACAGTGCAGTGCAATATGCCCTAGCTTTCTGCACTTTTAGGTGGTGGTGAAGTTTCTTCAGAGTCAGTCACTTTTTGGTTCGGCACTGCGGTTTTGGCTTCTGGTATTTTATGCACTTTTCTCTGCAAGCATGGCTGCACGGTGTCTCTAGAGCATCTCCACCAGGTGATCCATATTCTCCTAGTGCTGGCATCATACCTAATTGACTAAGGGTGACCATTAATAAAATAATTGGAGGCTACAGTTTTGACTACCTTCTCTGCAATATTCTCTCCATTTTTAACTACCTCACCAACTTATCCCAGAGTTCCAAGGGCTGGGCTCTCGATGGCTTGAAGCAGCAAAGGTTTTGACTTAAGAAAACATTT
The DNA here is from genome assembly GCA_026402145.1 of Polypterus bichir lapradei. Taxonomy (NCBI): domain Eukaryota; kingdom Metazoa; phylum Chordata; class Cladistia; order Polypteriformes; family Polypteridae; genus Polypterus; species Polypterus bichir. Next base: position 24,726,756 of record JANRMT010062840.1, on the reverse strand, counting down.
ATGATGAATCCTTGTGATAATGAAAAGGAAACTAGAAATAATAATTTTATCACAGATTCTTGGACCTATTTTTCTTAAGGTAAAAATAGATTTCCTACTTGCTTGTCTGCCCACAGCTGTCACCATTAATGGAGCATTACACTTAGTATCTTGCTTTTGCTTCTAAAATTCTGTTTTCTGTTTCTTTAATGGAGTCAAGAATAAGCAGGCAGCCAAATAAGAAGTCACAGATTACTAGCCAGGAACTGGACCTGGAGTCGCAAATGAGTAGCTATCTTCAGCCTTGTAGACGAGTCACTCTTTCTGAGTATGTGATAATAAAAAAATTGACGACACTGTGTTTAAATGAGCAAACTCACTGACACTCACTTATACCAGTCATTTGGGAGACTGAGACATGCTAATGTGCTGACAAGGTGAACTGGAAGAAGAACCACAGAGTTTGCTAAGAACTTCAGTATGAGAGTTAAATAAAATACAAATTTTGCTCCTAAAACTTTGTTTTTTGGTTGTAGCTAAGAGGCCATGCAGTAATTCTTAAAACATTTTCCCTTTAGATGGGTTTGTTGTTTTTTTGGGGTTTTTTTTTGCCAGCTCTGGAGCAAAAGCAGCTGAATGTTCGGGGAACCATTTAAGAAAGTTACTTGTTACTTCTTTCACAACTACCATCAGCAAGGCAAGGCAGAAACTTCAGAAAGCGGTAGCTGAAACCACTAAGTCTCTAACTAAATTGCCATTGTAGCATTGAATAGTTTAAAGTGACATTGAGTCCTTAGTGGGAAGAAGTTAAGTCACATAAAGAATAAATGTTTAAAACATTTAATGTATATTGTAGGACTGGTATATACCAAAATTTGGAATTAGCTGGAATTAAAAAAAACTCTGCAGTAGGTAAGTAAAGAGATTAAAAAAAGCTATAAAGGAAAAAAAAGTTGTATTAGGCATGTAAGACTAAAAGCTCTAATGCTAACCGTAGAACATATGAGAGCATGAGGACATCTATTATGAAGATATTTGGGTTAGCTAAAGGGCATTTAGAGAGGAATATAGTCGAAAGCTGAAAAATGACCCAAAGAGATTCTTTCCAAATTTTACTAGTAAAAGAACAGTCAAGGAGGAGGTGAAGTGCATCAGTAATAGTAAAGGAATTAGAATATACAGACAGTGAAATAGCAGATGCTCTAAACCAAGGTTATTATAGTTTTGCCTTTTTATATTAATTTTTATTTCTATATTTTTTCTAACCTTATTTGGAAATCCAGTTTAGTTTTGGTTTACCTTTATCGTGTATTCTTAGTCTTAGTTTTTATTTCACAAAGCCATTTCTATTTTATTTTTATATCTATTAGTTTCAGTTTTAGTAATTATGGCATGGAGCTCCTACAGAGTTTAGTTTTGTGTAACAATCAGGCAGAACTGTACACTTAACAGATTTGGATACGAGTTTAATGTTAGTGGAAGCTTACTATACTACGTGGTTTATTATCTGGTTTTGTTTTCGTCTGATAAAAACAAGCAGAATCAAAACTAGACACTGAATATGAACTATTTTATAATTTTTTAGATATTGTCTCATGAAATCATGGAGGCTTGGGAAGAACAGGGCTCTTAGACTTGAATCAGTGTGCAGACCCCACCTAACTGTATTGAGGGAAACAGAAAAACAAGCATGTATTGTGAAGGTTATGGGCAGTGAGACTTGAATAGCCCACCATAAAGGACAGTAAACCCATAGTGAGCAGAGCAAGAGCAGGTAATAGGAGTACGGACAGGCATAAAATGACAGAGACAGCAGAAGAGATTAAGAAAAATATATACATTATCTAAACCTGTTTATCCAGAGGAGGATCACAGGAAACCTGGAGCCTACCCAAGCAGGTTTGGATGTAAGGCAGGAAAAATCCCTGGTATGCAATATGTATGATAAGTCTGATGTTAAGAACAAAAAGAATATGATATTTAAACTATCTATTTTGAGAGAGAGAGAAAAACATTGAAAAAAGGGAGACAAATATTTTAAAATACAATTCTGCTAATGGATTACTTTCACAATATCACGTATTTTGAGCTGTGAATATGAACTAAAAAAGATAAATTAATAAATATATAATAAATACAAAAACCCGTTAGTATGTTTAGTTTTTCATCACTTGGCAGACTATCTTCTAGTACCTACCTTTGTTTGTATCGCTTCATTGTTAAATGATGTTTTTAAAGCAAAAGTGATTGGTCAGCAACAATATGCTGATCTTGTATGATGACCTAGTCAGTCTCTCGATTAGTGCCATTTAATTTTCAAAAACTGGGAGTGTCTACCCTTGACTTTCTTGTATACTCAGATATGGGGATGGATATTTGAGGAGTAAACCGCAAGACAATGTTTATATTATTATATTATGTACATTAAGGAACCATCAACAACAAATCAAATCAAATTAATAATATATTGAACAATTATTATAAAAGTAAAGTTGAATAAATCGGACTCTGCAGCTGCATGAATAAAAAAAAAAAAAAACTGAGTATGTGTTCAGGTAAAGTACCACTTTCCATTGATGGATTTGGCCCAAAAGTTAATACAGATCTAGCTTTATCTATCTGGTTGCGTTTTTGTGTTAACGTGTTTACATACATACACACACACATGCACGCACAAAATTCCAAAATACAGTATTTTTGGACTCTGGGAGGTGTATAAAGTCAAGATTCATCAAAATATCAAGGTTGAAATTTTTTCATGGTTACTATACTTTCTCTATACTTCATATATGAGAAAGTAAAAATGATTTCTCCTGTGCAAAGTGGCAGGTGAATTGCTGTCAACAAAAAGCAGTCACCTGAGAAATAAACTGAAACGTTACTCACTCGTGATTTTTCTGTCTATATGGTAAACGTTTTGTTGACCGGCACATTCTGATTTCAGCCGTTTGAATTACATCTTGATATATAACAAGCGCAAAGAAAGGCGGCATGTAAATTGCTTTCTATTCCACACGCTCTACGTACCTGCATTCAGCTTGATCTGTCACCGCAAATGCTGTGTGAACACCCGCCCCCTGTCACCAGCAGCTGTTCACTGAATGAATATGTGCAGGCAGCTCGTGGTGGAGGACTTTCTGTTTTAGAGTTAAAACTTACAAGGGTTAAAGACAAACGGCAAGAATATTCATTCAAAAATGAAAACTAAAAATATTTTAGTAAATTATTATTTTATTTCAGTTAGTCTTTCCAGGTACTTTAATAGTTTCATTTAGTTTTAGTTTTTCAATTTCGGTTTTGTTAATTATTTTATTTCACGTTACGATAATGTTTCTGAGTGGCACAGTGGTAGCGCTGCTGCCTCACAGTAAAGAGACCTGGGTTTGCTTCCTGGGTCCTCCCTGTGTGGAGTTTGCATGTTCTCCCCGTGTCTGCATGGGTTTCCTCCAGGTGCTTCGATTTCCTCCCACAGTCCAAAGACATGCAGGTTAGGTGGATTGGTGATTCTAAATTGTCCCTAGTGTGGGTGTGTGCCCTGCAGTGGCTTGGTGCCCTGCCCGGGATTGGTTCCTGCCTTACGCCCTGTGTTGGCTGGGATTGACTCCAGCATACCCCCGTGACCCTGTGTTTGGATTCAGCAGGTTTTTTTTAATAATAGTTTCAGTTTTGATTTTAGTTTTCGTTAACTATAATAACCTTGCTCTAAAATTGCACTTTTCTGAGGTCTTCACATGTGAGGAAGTAGATAACCTCCCAGCGGTAACAGGAACTACTAAGGAGGTGCAAGTGATTTGGAAATTGTAGAGGAAGAAGTACTGCTCGGATTAAATAGATTGGAATCAAACAAATCCCCAGGACCAGATAATATGTACAGTATCCTCAAATGCATAATAATGTCAGTGAGTACATATATAAACCCTTGACTCATATATTTAGGAAGTCACTGCAAACTGGGGAAATTTTGATGGACTGGAAAATGGCAAATAGTTTTGCATTATATAAAAAGAGTGATCAGGAAGTTTCAAGCAACTGTAGACAACTTAACATACATCACAGTTAAATTAATGGAAGAAATTATTGAGGAGAAGAGTGATCAACACATGGCAATAACAAGAGTTAACAGTCAGCATGGGTCCAGACAAGGCAGGTCATGTTTTACTAACATGCTGGAATTATATGTGGAGGCAATAAATGGATATGATCAGAGTGTGCATATGATATTATCTATCTTGACTTTCACAAAGCATTCAGGAAAAATATTTGCAGTTGAAGTCAAATCTAAAACATCCACTGTAAGTTCATGTGTGGGGTGTATTTCCCTGAAGAAGACATAGGTTGATTTTCTGTGGTTAAGATGGTTAAGTTTGCAAATGATACCAAGCTAGGTGAATTTAACAGAAAATCTAGAATCTGTTGAACCATTACAGAGCGACTTCGACAGCATACAGGCTTGGGCAGATTAGTGGCAGATGAAATTTAATGTAAGTAAATGTAAAGTATTACATGTAGGAAGTAAAAATGTTAGATTTGAATACACAGTGGGATTTTGTGGACGAAGACTTCAAACCAGACAGTAGGTGTGGTTATAAAACAGCTTTATTTTGCAGAGTCACAGTGAGAAGAGTTTCAGAAAAGCAGACAATCAAATATACATGACAGCGTCAGGGCTCTTCTGAACCCCGTCTGTTGGGTGGGGCAAGTTTTTATACCCCTAGAATGCGTGATTTAATATTATTATGAAATGTAACAGTCAACACGTTTATTATACACAATCCTTGAGCCCCTTCAACACCCCTTGTGCAACTTGATTTCTTGGCCCCGTTTGTTATGGCGTTCAGATGTAAACTAAGGGAAAACGTGATAAGGCAGACTCATGTGTGGAATGCTCAGACCTTGAGTCCTTTGGACAAATATTTTTCTGTTTGCTCAGCAAAGCATGCTTTTACATAATGTATGGTTTCGTAAAGCTTACTTCTCAGACATGAATTAGTACAAGGGAACGAAGAGAACATTCATCTTCCACAAGTTCTAAATATTGAATGTACACCTTATGAGAAGGATTTAGAAGTCATAGTAGACTCATCACGATCAACGTCTAGACAGTGCTCAGAAACCATGAAAAAGGCTAACAGAATGTTAGGTATTATAGCATCACATATAGAGTACAAGTCCAAGGAGGTTTTGCTGGAGCTCTTAACATGCTATTGAGGCCACTTCTGGAGTACTGGAGTATCTGAAGTATAGTGCTCAGTTTTGGTCTCCAGACTACAAAAAAGACATAGAAGTTCTAGAATAAATTCAGACAAGTGTCACTAGGCTGATTTCAGGACTACTGGGGTTGAGTTATGAGGAAGGATTAAAACAACTGAATCTTTTCAGTTTAAGCAAAAAGAGATTAAGATGAGACATGATTAAAGTATTCACATTTATGAAAGGAATTATTACAGTGGATCGAGTCTGTTATTTGAAAATGACGTCAAGAAGAACTTGGGGACACAGTTGGAAAATTGTTAAGGGAACATTTTGCACAAACATTAGGACATTTTTTCTTCATACAGGGAGCCATATACACATGGAAGATATCAAGTAGTGTGGTATAAAGTAGGACTTAAGGTTCAAAACCTGACGATGTTATTTAGGATGAATTAGTGGATAGATTGTACTTCTTTTAGTTTGCTGTACAACCTCTCATTCTTTTAGTACTAATACACTAGAAGAATCTCTTTGGGTCATTTTTGCCTTATCTGAAATATTCCTCTCTAATTACCTTTTAGCTTCCCTAATATTCTTCTTAATGGTTACACTTATGCTTTCATATGCCCTACAGTTCACATTGGAGTTATCAATCACATCTGTTTTTCCTTTGCAGCTTCTTTTAAAACTCCTTATTAATCCACTGCATATATATTTTTTTTAATTTTCCTACTTATTCCAAATTTTGGGATGTACCTGTCCTGCACTATGTGTAAAACATTTTTAAACCTGTTGCACTGCTCCTCAACTATTTCTGCACTTATAAACTAATTCTAGTTTATCCCTTTATACTTTGCTGCATATGTTTAAAATTTGCCCTACCAAAGGTAAACTTAACAGTTTTAGTTTTTGCATCTCCTCTCTGCCAAAACACTGAGAAGTGTATTACATTATGATCACTTGACCCTAGTGTTCAATCACCTCTACACCTTCAATTCTGTTTTACAAAGTAATTAATCTAGACAGGCTTCCATCCACGTTGGTGCTTTAGCATACTGTATTAAAAAATAGCCCTTGATCACATCTATAAAATCCTGTTCTTGTACTCTACTATTTGCAAGGTTAGCCCAGTTAATCCTCTGGTAGTTATAGCCCTCCATGTCTATAATATACCCCTGTAACCTTGCCTTTTTAAAGTCATCAAAAGATGCACATTGCAGTTACTGTCAGCACTGAGGGGTCTTAGCACACTTCTAAAATGCACATCTTTTAGTGTTTCAAGTGTATCTGGAGTATGTATTGTTTAAGTTAGTCTAAGCTAGTTAAGTTAGTTTATTAGTTTAAGCACATTCAATGAACAGTCAGTAGTTCTTGCCTGCATTGAGAAAACATTGTCTGGTATGTTTTCTTTCCTCGCAGAGCACTACAGTGGTGACCCCGACGCTCTTGGATGATTCCAGAGTTGCGTTAATCATGCCTGGGAATGCAGTGGCCTTAAAGTCACCGGAGTTTTGGGAACAGCAAGCCACAATGTGGTTCGCTCAAGCAGAGGGACAGTTTGCATTGCGGGACATTATGGCAGATGATACGAGGTACTACGATGTCGTTGCAGCTCTCAGCAGCCCTACAGCGTCCAGAGTGGTGAGTCTGCTTGAAAATCCCCTGGATACAGACAGGTATGTAACCTTAAAGGCATAACTTTTAGAGACATATGGCCACACGGAGTCAGACCAGGCACGGCGGCTACTAACATTGCCGGGCCTCGGAGACGTGAATCCCTCCACGTTGATGGAGCTTTCCTAGGTAACCATAAGCCCTGTTTTATTTTTAGAGAGCTGTTTCTCCAACAGATGCCAGAACAAGTGCGCACGGCCCTGGCCAACGTGACCATCGTTGACTACCGAGAGTTAGCCAAGATGGCCGACAGCCTGCACTCTGCTTTGCAGAGCTATCTTCCACCTGCAACCCCCATCAGTCCCATTAGCAAGCCAGAGTCTTGTACTGCTCATCCCACTCTTCCTGCCATACAGACAACTGACTTGTGTTTTTACCATGCGCAGTTCGACAAGAACACAAAGAAATGTCACCCTCCTTGTAAGTTTCACCCACCCAGGTCGGTCAACACTATCTCATCAGAACCTACAGACTACCTACTCTACATAACAGATGCCCAGTCCAGCTGTCGTTTTCTATGTGATACTGGCGCACAAGTGAGCATACTTCCTGCATCATCTATTGATGTGGCCTCAGGGAGAAAAGGGCCCATTTTGGAGGCTGCCAATGGTACTAGGATCCCCACCTACAGAACACAGCACACAACCTTATCTTTCAGTGGAAGGCGTTTCACTAGGATATTTGTCTTGGCCAAGAAGGCAAGGCCGGTGCAGCACGTGGACTTCCTGTGTGCAAATGGTTTGCTGGTTGATGTTAAGAACCATCGCCTTGTAGATGCAAAGGCCTTTGCCACACTTCCCTGCATACTCAGCAGTATCACAACATCTGCCTTGTACAATATGAAGGCTATGACTTGCAACCTGGCCTGCCTTCTCTACGAATTCCACCAGCTATCAAAACCCACTTTTTCCATTGCAGAAACCAAGCATGGCGGGGAACACTACATTTCTAATTCTGGTCCACGTCCATGCCCATCGGCTGGCCCCTGACAAGCTGGCTATTGCAAAGGCTGAATTTGCTGACATGGAACGGCTAGGGATCATGTGCCGATCCAACAGCCCGTGGACATTGCCCCTCCATATGGTGCCTAATGCAGATCAAGGTTTCCGATCATGTGGGGATTACTGCCGCCTAAACGATCACACTGTACCAGACTGCTACCCAATTCCACACATACAAGATTTCTCTGCACGGCTCTCTGGGAAAGTAATCTTTTCAAAGGTGGACCTGGTCGGCAGCTACCACCAAGTACCTGTGCACCCGATGGACATCACCAAAACAGCAGTCATCACCCCCTTTGGATTATTTGAATTCCTATGAACATCATTCGGCCTTACAAATGCTGTGCAAACATTCCAGAGGTTGATGGACTCTGTCCTCAGCGAATCTGGCTTCTTTTTTATCTACCTAGATGACATCTTGGTTGCCAGTTCCTCCAAAGTGGGGCACCTCAACCACCGTCGAGCCTTGTTCGAGCATTGAGCCTGCATGGGTTGATTATCAATCCCACTAAGTGTCTATTTGGAGTGCCTGCCATATATTTCTTGGGACATTGCATTTCAAAAGAGGGTGTGATCCCTTTACCATCCAAAGTCTCTGCTGTCTTACCAATTTTCCACAACCCCGCCCAGTACGCCCCCTCCAGGTATTCTAGAGCATGGTCAATTTCTACCACTGCTTTATTCCTCGGGCAGCACTCATTATGCAACCTTTATATGAGGCACTACAGGGCCAGTCCGCAAAGTCCACTGTCACATGGTCTAAAGACCTGGATGAGGCATTTACAAACATCAAAAGTGCTTTAGCTGATGCAGCCATGCTTGCACACCTGCTGCCTGACGCTCCACTCACTCTTACAACTGACGCATCAGACCATGCAGTGGGGCTGGTGTTTGAACAGTGTACTGATGACGCGTGGCAGCCATTGGCATTTTACGGCAGACATTTACGCCCAATGAATGCAAGTATAGCACTTTCGACCGGGAACTACTGAGTTTGTACTTGGCCATTTGACATTTCCGCTTCCTGCTTGAAGCCCGGCCATTCACTGCATTTGTTGACCACAAACCACTTCTCGCAATACCCAAGGTTGCTGAGCTGTGGTCTGCCTGACAGCAGAGACACCTGTCTTGCATATCAGAGTTCACAACAGACATCCAGCATGTCGAGGGTAAGAACAATGTGGTGGCTGACTGTCTCTCTCGGCCTGCATTAGCAATCATACACTTTGGATTTCACTACTCCCAGCTGGCAGCTGACCAAGCTGAGGACCCATAGGTCCAAGCTCTTCAATTGGCAGACACCGGCCTGCAGTTGTCAGAGGTGCAGTTAGACAGCAGCACTGCTAAGCTCCTGTGTGACACCAGCACAGGTCACCCATGGCCAATTGTCCACAGAAACTGGAGACGGCACATCTTTGACACCATAAACAGCCTCTCACATCCAGGACAAAAGGCATCCCAGTGCTTGGTGGCGAGCAAATTTGTTTGGCGGAGCCTCAAAAAAGATGTTCGTAGCTTGGCAGCAGCTTGTGTTCCATGTCAAAAGGCTAAAATACATCGCCATGTTAAAGCCCCACTGACACCTTTCCCGGTGCCTGCTTGCCATTTCAACCATGTTGATGTGGACCTGGTAGTCCCCTTCATCCTTCTCATGGTTTTACACACCTGCAATCAGCAAAATTTGCGTTTGTCCGGCACGAGGCACATCACGGCCCACTGAAACCACCTTATGATGGCTCTTTCTGAGTCCTGGAACACAGAGACAAAACGTTTGTGCTTGACATGCCTTGTTCAAGCCTGCACACTTGGATTCCTCTGAGGTTTTTGACTCTTTTTCAGCACCTGTTGGTGACCTGGCACCTGCTTCCCCTAACACACCTGTACCTACTGGGCATTCAGATGTTACTTCTCCAGGTCTGGTCACAACCCCGCCTAATCACACTCGAATAGGTCACATAGTGTGCGCCCCAACTAAGTTAACATTGCCGGTGCGTGTGAATTCTGGGGAAACCTGTGTAGCGGCTGGAAGCGTTGCGCCTCTAAAGACACAATTCACACACAGTGCAGTATGGGAGGATGTGGGGTGATGAGGGATAGGCAACAGTTGTATATAGTTTAAACACGTTCAATAAACAGTCAGTAGTTTTCTTTCCTCACAGGGCACTACAAAAACTTCACAGTGAGCTAATAAAAATTTAAAAAAGAAGCTTCAAAGTGAAAAACAGCCATATAGGGCATTGTAAAATAAGGACACAAATGTCTTTTTTGTAGCCTGGAGACCAAAACTGTACACAGTACTCCAGATGAGGCCTCACCAGTGTGTTATAAAGCTTGAGCATAACCCCCTTGGACTTATGCTCCACCCATCGTGCTATATAACCTAACATTCTGTTTGCCTTCTTAATGGGAAGTTGATAAGTTAGAGTCCACTATGACTCCTAAATCCTTCTCATAAGGAGTACTATCGATTTTCAGACCGCCCATTATGTATTCAAACCTAACATTTTTAATACCTATGTGAAATATGTTACATTTACTGACATTAAATTTCAACTGCCACAAATCTGCCTAAGCCTGTATGCTATCCAAGTCCTTCTCTAATGATATAATGGATTCCAAATTATCTGCTAATCCACCTATCTTGGTATCATCAGCAAATGTAGCCAGCTTGTTACTTATATTCCTATCTAAATCATTTATATATATTAAAAATAGCAGTGGCCCGAGGTTTGGTCTCGTCCGATGCGAGAGATGGACGTCTGAAGTGAAGCTCCGCTAGCAGTGGTGTTATTTTTTATATTATTTGCTTATTATCCTGAGATATCCTGTATTTATTCGACCCGAGAGGGACTGCTACAGTATATGTAAGCACATATAAACATGGCCAACAAGAAGGGGGGTTCGAAAGAATCGAAAACTAAAGCTACACCCAAGCTGCGATCAGCAAGCCCCAGTTCTAGATACGGCCTTTCAGAGACAGACCTGGATCAGATGGGCGAAAGCACAGACTCCTCGGCACCACGGTCCGCTACATCGTCGCCGGCTGAAAGCAAAAAGGGGAGCGAAGGTGCGATTGTGAGTGCAGATCTGGATAGCTCGTCGATTGGAGAAGATCACATGAAACTGGAAAGGGCCTTGAAGTCTGCGGCTTCAATTACGCAATTACGCGAGCCTGGAGCAGTGGGGACACCGGCTACAGCAAAGTCTGCTGCTTCATCTACGGTACAAGAAAGCACAATTGAACTATCTGAACTGAAGGTGTTGCTCACTGAGCTCACGCAAGATATAAAGAAAAGCGAGAGGGCTAATGAGATAGCAAGGGCAAAGGCACATGAGAGACTGAAACAGGAATTGAAACAGGAGATGAAACAGGCCAATGAATGGCTGCGTCAAGAGGTGCAACTTGAGCTTCGACAGGTGCTGGGTAAAATTGAAGAGCGCATTCAGGAAAACTCGGTTAAACTGGGCACGCTTACTGATCAATTGGAGCATTTCAAGGAGACATTCACGAATTGGATTGAAATGGTCGAACATTCAGCTGCCAGTGCCGAAGAAAGAGCAATAAATGTCAGTTCCGAATGCAAAAAACTCGGAGAAAAATTTGGAGACAGACTGGCTGCTTTAGAAGATGGGAGTAGAAGGTATAATGTCAGAATTGAAGGTCTGCCAGAGAATCGAGAAAGTTCAAAACCTGTGAAATTCGCAGCTGAACTTTTTTCTAAAATAATCGGGGACGACTTTAAAGCAAAATCTGAGATAGCAGCGGCTTACCGCGTATGCGGATCAAACACCGTCAGACCCCGACCAAGATCTTTTATAGTTCGTTTTGAACGATTATCATTTAAGCTAGAGGTGATGGCACTCCTCAGAAACAAGGAAGATATTATATATGAAAATAACCACATTCTTATCTTCCCTGACTTCTCTCCAGCAACAGCTACTAAACGCGCAGCCTTCTATAATATTAAACAGCGGCTACGGCAAGCCAGTGTCAAATTCAGCCTCCTGTATCCGACAAAACTGAAAGTGGAATGGCAGGGTCAAGTCTGTCTTCGCTAGCAAGGAAGCAGCAGAAAAGGAATTAAGAAAGCTGATCCCGGGACTATTCTGATACATAATAGAGAGTCATGGCGGTTAAAATGATAAAGCAAAGATTAATAATCTTTTGTCTGATCTATTCGTTTTAAAATACGGGTTTTTATCAGCATATATTCTAATATATTCTCATTATTACTTAGTATTACTAGGGCGCTATCTGTTTATGTTTTATTGTGCTTAATTATTCTTTTTTTTTTTTCTCTTTTTCTTTTCTAATTATTTCATCTCTACCCTAAACGAGACTGTCCAATATCATACCCTTGGTTTACTGTTATTGCTGTTACTGCATTAAGACTTGTTATGCTTCTTCTGGACACATTTTTAATACCATCCCCCGGGTTTATTATCTGGGTGTATCATCTTAATGCACTAAAATTGCTGAAGACTATATATATATTTTAACTGCAAAACTCCTTTTCTTTTTTTTTAGAGATATCTCTATCTTTTAACCCTAAAGCGCCGCTGCATTGGAGCTTGTTTTGCTTTGGACGTACTCTGTCTCTGGGTATGTCAGAGGACTGGGACTGTGTGAAGTGGGTTTTAGCCTCACTTGGGGAGGCAAAAAGGGAGGGTGGGGGGTTAAGGGGGGGAGAGAAAGAGAGCAGGCCTGATCTATACCTAATCTATCCTCTCAGTCTTTATAATTATAATAAGACTATAAAATGACATAAAAAACTCAGAATCAGTGTCTCCATGATGGGACAGTTAACTTCGTAAGCTGGAATGTTAAAGGCCTGAATCACGAATTAAAGAGAAAGAAAGTACTCTCACCTAACAGGTCTAAATGCTAAAATAGTATTTTTACAGGAAACTCACTTAATAAGCAAGGATCAGTTCCGGCTGCAAAAAGACTGGACTGGCCAAATGTTCTATTCTAGCTTTACGAAGAAAACTAGAGGTGTGGGAATTCTCATACATAGAACTGTTCCATTTGTAGCATCAGATGTAGTATTGGATCCTGAAGGGAGATATGTAATGGTTATGGGAGACTTATCTAACTGTAAAATGATCTTGATAAATGTTTATGCACCTAATGTTGATGATAAGGAATTTATACAAAATTTATTTGCATCCATTCCCAATCTGAACACTCATAAAGTTATAATGGCTGGGGACTTTAATTGTGTTCTAAATCCACTTTTAGATAGGACTTCCTCCACAGGGGGAACGGCATCTAATACTGCAAAAATAATTACAAAGTTTATAACTGATCAGAACTTATCAGACCCCTGGAGGTTTTAAAACCCAAATTCAAGAACATATTCTTTCTACTCACCAGTACACCATTGTTACTCAAGGATCGATTACTTCTTTATAGACAATAACTTCTTGCCTAAGATTAAATCTTGCAAATACGATGCTATTGTTATTTCTGACCATGCACCTATGATCTTGGAGCTAAAATTACTAAGCCCCATGCACTCACCCCGCAGATGGCACCTCAACCCGCTTCTATTAGCTGATGAGAATTGTACTGAATTTATATCCAAACAAATCTAATTCTTTCTAGAGACAAATACATCCCCCGAGATCTCTGCAGGAATACTCTGTGAAACTCTTAAAGCCTTCTTAAGAGGACAGATTATCTCATATCTTTCCCACAGAAATAAATCCGAGGCCAAGAAAGTAGCAAAGATAAAAAGCGAAATTACTAAAATAGATGAAGAACATGCCAGACTACCAAGCGAGACTCTACATAGGAGAAGGCAGGCTCTACATTCGGAATTAAACCTCTTGACAACTAAAGAAACTGAACAACTAATTTACAAATCCAGACATCATTACTATGAACATGGGGAGAAAGCTAATAAGCTTTTAGCTCAACAAATTCACAAACAAGAAGTGCGCAACGCAATCTCGGTAATCACTAGCACGAATGGAGATAAAATCATCGAACACCAAAATATAATGCACACTTTCAGAGACTACTATAAATCCCTATATACTACTGAGTTTAAGGAAGACAATACACAATCTAATGCATTTCTGGATACATTACAGATACCACAAATAGACGCTTTTAGTGCGGAGGAACTTGATAAACCTCTGCCGTTATCAGAATTACTAGATGCTATAAAGTCACTCCAAGGCGGGAAAGCAGCAGGCCCTGATGTTACCCTGCAGAATTTTACAAGAAATTCTCCGCTCAGCTAGCTCCCCTCCTATTAGCAACATTTACAGAAGCCAGAGATAACCAATCTCTTCCACAAGCCTTTCGCCAAGCACTAATCACTGTCTTTCCAAAACAAAATAAGGACTTATTACAATGTGCATCATACAGACCAATTTCACTTCTGAATAACGACGTTAAAATACTCTCTAAAATCTTAGCCAGAAGGATGGAGAAAGTGCTCCCCTCGGTAATATCACAAGACCAAACTGGATTTATTAGGGGCCGGCACGTATCTTCAAATCTTCGACGCCTGTTTAATGTAATATACTCACCAACTAAATCAAACACCCCAGAAATATTATTATCATTAGATGCAGAAAAAGCATTCGACATGATTGAATGGAAATACCTTTTTACTTTATTGGAGAAGTTTGCGTTTGGCCCAAACATTTGTGCATGGATTAAATTACTGTATACTAACCCAGAAGCTTCAGTTTGCATCAACAACATTTGCTCAGACTACTTTAAACTAGAACGTGGCACTAGACAAGGATGCCCCTTGTCACCGCTGCTGTTTGCGATTGCCATTGAACCACTGGCAATACATTGTTGAAATACTGATCAGATAAAGGGGATTAGCAGAGAAGGACTGGAACAGAAAATCTCATTATATGCAGATGACATGGTACTGTATATATCAGACCCAGAAAATTCTGTGCCTGCAGTCTTAGTAGCACTCACAGAATTTCAAAAGATCTCTGGTCTCAGAATTAATCTGAATAAAAGTGTACTCTTTTCAGTGAACTCTCAAGCATATAATATTAGATTAGATACCCTACCTTTTATCATTGCAGAACAGTTTGAATACCTAGGGGTAAACATCACAAGTAAACATAAAGTTCTATATCAACAAAATTTTGCCGTTTGCATGGAAAAAATTAAACAAGACTTGCATAGATGGTCAACCCTTCATCTCACACTAGCTGGAAGAATTAACACTGTTAAGATGAATATTCTTCCTAAATTCCTTTTTTTATTTCAAAACATCCCAATATACATTAATAAATCATTTTTTAGGCAATTAGATTCGAAAATAACCTCATTTATTTGGAATTCAAAACATCCACGCATCAAAAGAGCGACCTTACAAAGACAAAAGGCAGAAGGCGGCATGGCTCTACCTAACTTCCAGTTTTATTACTGGGCAGCAAATATACAGGCAATAAGAACCTGGACACAAATAGAAGAACATACACAGGCTTGGTCCGCAACAGAAGTAAAATCCTGCAGTACTTCTTTGTATTCCTTGCTCTGTGCTCCAATAAACACATGTTATCGGCAATACACTAATAACCCAATTGTGCTCCACTCACTTAGAATCTGGAACCAATGTAGAAAGCATTTTAAGACGGAGAAGCTTCTATCTGTGGCATCCCTGCAAGAGAACCACCTCTTTCAACCTTCACAAACATATGCAGTTTTTAATATTTGGAAAAAATTTGGAATTAACTTGCTTAGAGGTCTTTATATAGACGTCTTTGCATCCTATGAACAATTACATTCCAAATTTAACATTCCAGCTACACATTTCTTTCACTATCTTCAAATCAGAAACTTTGTTAAACAAAACCTTCCAGATTTTCCTCATCTTGCACCCTCATCCATGCTGGAAAAAATATTGCTCAATCTCAACGACTTAGACTCCATCTCTACAATATATAAAATCATTTTACAATCCCTCCCTTTCAAAGATCCAAGAAGACACTGGGAAAAAGATCTTTCAATTAATATATCAGAAAAGGAGTGGAAAGTAGCAATGCAGAGAATTCACTCGAGATCCATATGCGCAAAGCATACAATTATACAACTCAAAATTATATATCGAGCACATCTGTCTCAACTAAAACTCTCCAAAATGTTTCCAGGGCATGATCCAACCTGCGAACGTTGCAACCAAGTCCCAGCCTCACTAGGTCACATGTTCTGGACCTGCACCAAATTAACATTATTCTGGACAAACATTTTTAATTACCTTTCAGATAGCCTTGGACTCACAATCCCTCCAAACCCATTAACAGCTGTGTTTGGTGTTCTTCCAGATGGATTTAAAGCGGAGAAAGACAAACAAATTGTGATTGCATTCACTACACTTTTGGCACGTAGACTTATTCTCATAAACTGGAAGAACCCAAACTCTCTTCTTTTAAGTCAGTGGGAAACCAATGTGTTATATTATTTGAAGTTGGAAAAAATCAAATACTCAGTTAGAGGATCTGTACAGACTTTTTTCAAAACATGGCAGGATCTAATCAGTAATATTTTAAAATAAGTGCATAAAGCACAGAGAATTTATTAATTTAGGTATGTTTACAAGCCTTAAATTTAACGCCGTCTGGTTTGCTCTCTCACTCAGGGGTGGGGATTGATCTGTTCTTAATTTTTCTCTTTGTAAAAACTTGATTGCTTTGTATGGATTGTAATAAAATCAATAAAAAATAAATTAAAAAAAAAAAAAATAGCAGTGGCCCTAGCACTGACCCCTGCGGAACACCACTCTTAACATTGGCCATTTCTGATGAGGTTCCATGCACCATCACCCTCTGCTTCCTATGTCTGAGCCAATTCTGCACCCATCTAAAAACATCACCATGAACTCCCACTTCTTTTAGCATGATGCCCAACCTCTCATGTGAAACCTTATCAAATGCTTTCTGAAAGTCAAGATAAATAATATCATATGCTCCACTTTGATCATATCCTTTTGTTGCCTCCTCATAGAATACCAGCATGTTAGTAAAACACGACCTCTCTCTTCTGAACCCATTCAGACTGTTCTGAAAAACTCCTGTTCTTGCCAAGTTTTGCTCAATCTTATCCTTAATAATTCCTTCCATTCATTTTCCTGTGATGCATGTTAAGCTTACTGGCCTATAATTGCTTGGATATGCCCTGTCACCCTTTTTATATAATGGAATGATATTTGCCATTTTCCAGTCCTTTGGAATCTCTCCAGTGCACAATGACTTCCTAAATATATGTGTCAAAGGTTTATATATGTACTCGCTAACCTCTTTAAAAACTCAAGAGTCAATATATTATCTGGTCCTGGTGATTTGTTTGATTGCAGTCTATTTAATCCGGGCAGTACTTCTCCCTCTGCAAATTGCTCAGTACCTTCTTAGTCCCATTTACCTCTGGGTGGTTATCCACTTCCTCACTTGTGAAGACCTCAGAAAAATGCAAGTTTAGGGCATCCACTATTTCACTGTCTGTATCTTTTAATTCCCTTTTACTATTTCTGATGCACTTCATCTCCTCCTCGACTGTTCTTTTACTACTAAAATACCGAAAGAATCTTTTAAGGTCTCTTTTTGCCTTATCTGCTATATTCCTCTCCAACTGTCTTTTAGCCTCCCTGATATCCTTCTTAATGGTTGGCCTCATGTTCTCATACGCTCTACGATTCACTTTGCAGTGATTAGTCTTATATGCCTTATAAAGCAGTTTTTTCCTTTGCAGCTTCTTTTTTAATCCACTGTGGAGATTTTTTAAATTTCCTATTAATTCAAATTTTAGCTATGTATCTGTCCTGCATTACATGTAAAACATTTTAAAACCTGTTTCACTGCTCCTTGACTGTCTCCACAAATAAAAGCTTATCCCAGTCTAACCTCCTTGGACTTTGTCACATCTGCTAAAAATATGCCCTACCAAAGTTCAACTTAACAATTTTAGTCTTGCATATGGATTCTTACAAAATACTGAGAATTGTATTTTAAACTGCTCAAAAAAATTAAAGGAACACTTTTTAATCAGAGTATAGCATCAGGTCAATGAAACTTTTGGGATATTGCTTTGGTCAGTTAATCAGTTTCAGCTGCTTTGGTATTAATGAAATTAACAATAGGTGCCCTAGAGGGGCAAAAATGAGACGGCCCTCAAAACAGGAATGGTTTAACAGGTGGAGGCCACTGACATTTTTCCCTCTTCATCTTTTCTGATTGTTTTTTTCACTAATTTTGCATTTGGCTATGGTCAGTGCCACTACTGGTAGCAAAAAGCGATACTGAGACCCTACAGAGGTTGCACAGGTAGTCCAACTTCTCTAGGATGGCACATCAATACGTGCCATTTTCAGAAGGTTTGCCGAGTCTCCCAGCACAGTCTGAAGGGCATAGAGGATATTCCAGGAGACAGGCAGTTACTCCAGGAGAACTGGACAGGGCAGTAGAAGGTCCTTAACCCATCAGCAGGACAGGTATCTGTTCCTTTGGGCAAGGAGGAACAGGCTGAGCACTGCTAGAGCCCCACAAAATGACCTCCAGCAGGCCACGGGTGTGAATGTCTCTGACCAAACAATCAGAAACAGACTTCATAAGAGTGGCCTGAGGGCCCAACATCCTCTAGTGGGCCATGTGCTCACTCTCCGGCACCGTGGAGCTCGATTGGCATTTGCCATAGAATACCAGAATTGGCAGGTCCAGCACTGGAACCCTGTGCTTTTCACAGATTAGAGCAGGTTCACCCTGAGCACATGTGATAGACGTGAAATGGTCTGGACAAGCCGTGGAGAATGTTATGCTGCCTGTAACATCATTCAGCATGACCATTTTGGTGGTGGGTCAATGATGATCTTGGGAGGCATATCCATGGAGGGACGCACAGACAACACAGGCTAGACAACGGCACCTTGACTGCCATTAGGTATCGGGATGAAATCCTTGGACCCATTGTCAGACCTTATGCTGGTGCAATGGGTCTGGGTTCCTCCTGGTGCACGACAATGCCTGGCCTCATGTGGTGGGAGTATGCAGGCAGTTCCTGGAGTATGAAGGAATTGATACCATTGACTGGCCCCCACACTCACCTGACCTAAATCCAATAGAGCACCTCTAGGACATTATGTTTTGGTCCATCCAACACCGCCAGGTTGCACCTCACCGTTCAGGAGCTCAGTGATGCCCTAGTCCAGATCTGGGAGGAGATCCCTCAGGACACCATCTGTCATCTCATTAAGAGCATGCCATGAAGTTATGAGGCATGCATACAAGTATGTGGGGGCCATACAAACTACTGAGTACAATTTTAAATTGCTAGAAAGAAAATTTGGCAAAATGGACTGCCTGCTGCATCATTTTTTCATTTTCATTTTCATTTTCGAAGTGTCTTTGAACTCAGCCCTCTGTAGGTTGATAATTTTCATTTCCATCAAACGATATGGCATCCTTTCGATCCTAACACATTACTCAGTCCATATCAGTATAGATATCCAGCATGATTTTTTTCCCATTGAGATCTGAAGTGTTTTCAATGCATTTCTTTAATTTTTCGAGCAATTTATTATGGTCACTTGACCCTAGTGGTTCAATCACCTCTACACCCTCAATTCTATCCTGATTATTACAAAATACTAAATCCAGACAGGCTTCACCCCGTGTTGATGCTTTAACATACTATGTTAAAAAGCAGTCACTGATTACTTCTAAAAACTCTTTTGCTCCTCCATCTGCAAGGTTATCCCAATTAATATTTGGATAACTGAAGTCCCCTATGACTATAATATCTCTCTGTAAACTTGCCTTTTTGATATTACTAAAAAGATGTTGAAATTACTGTCTGAATTGGGTGGTCTATAACACTCCTAAAATAAGACTTCTTCCCTAATATTTTCCAGGCGAAGCCACATGTCCTCACTAAGATGGGGCTCATCTTCCAACTGAAGAGTACTTATATTTAAATTCTGTTTGACATAAACAGTAACCCAACCTCCTTTTCTGTTCTCTCTATCCCTCCTAATAAATGTGCATCCCTCTGTGTTACACTCATCCCCATATTTGTTATTTAGCCAGGTTTCCGTTACTGCTATAATATCACAATTATGCTCTGCTACATACAGCTCCAACTCCAACCCTTATTTTTGATACTTCTAGCATTAAGGCAAGCTGTTATTAATGTGTTACTCCTTCTACATTTAAATGTTGGGCAGAGTGGTGACTCTGAGGCTAGGGATTTGCACTAGCAATCGGAAGGTTGCTGGTTTGAATCCCATAAACGCCAAAAGTGACTCTACTTTGTTTGGCCCTTGAGGAAGAACCTTAACCTGCAATTCCTCCATCCTGGGTATGACGTTAATCTGTATCCAGGCCTGCAAGTAGGCCCTCAAACCTGCAGGGAAAAACCTGGGGATTGGTGGCAGAATTGGCACTCCAGCCACCATAATAAAAAACTCACACTGGTTCCATTCCATTTGAACTAGTGTGGTGCTGAGGTGTCACCTGTTGCATGGCTGCACTCAGATCCTAATCTGGGATCCTGGGTTGGTCTGTCATGTGCTGGGTGCGGCAATGCACTGTATCAGCGAGTGCTCCTAACATCTCATCATCTCTTAGAATTTACATTAGTACGTATTTTTATTTCTACACTGTTGTTTGTTCCTCCATGCATGGATCTAAACCTGGCCTCTCCTAAACTCCCTGCAGCTAACTACCTGCTATTTGTCCTTCTATGAGGTTAACTTTACTTTTCTATGTATGTTCTCCTAACTTTGCGTTCCTCTTATTCCTTACTTAAAAGCTCTCCACTCACACTGTTTGTATTCCCCCATATTAAAGAACCCTTATCTAATCCTCCATTTAACTGTTCTACCTCTGGGCTGCTAAGAACTGTTCAATCTAAAATAAACAAATAAATAAAAATTTTCTCCTTTATCTGCTCCTACAGCCCCTTGTGTCTGATCGGAGTCTGAACACTGGCCGCTTGCATACGCACCGCTGAGCCTTCCCCTTTATTGCTTTGAAGTCAGCCCCTGCCTTTTTTTCTTTTCTTTTAAACTAAGGAATTGTTGTTATGACGTGGTTATTTGCTTACAAATGCTGATATCTGTTACTGCTGCTTTCTACGCTACCTCCTCGATGCTAGTTCAGATACAGCTAACAAGAACAAGTACAAGTATAAGTAACTTTTCCAAGTGCACCTCCAAATACCCAGCTACTTTTGCTCTTGTGCAGGCAAAAAAAAAACAAACAAAAAAAACCCTTCTAAAGGGTGGGATGGACGACTGGGGTTCTGACCCAGTTGGGATGCCTGGAGGAGGGAAAGTGCAGGTGAGAGATGATACCTTCCCTGGAACAGAGAAGGCAGCCTCTCTGGTTTACATCAGGGCCACGGGACTTGAGTTCGGAGGCTCAGCCCTGTTGGGAGCCATGGCCACCTGGACCATCCCAGAACACTGGACGGCAGCACTTCCGGAAGATAATCCGAGCACAACTGGAGTGCTTTTGGAGTACCCATGCAGCACTTCTGCCACACCAGAAAGTGCTGCAGGAAAACCATCAGGGTGCACCTGGAGCATATCCAGGTGCATTATAAAAGGGGCCACCTCACTCCATTTGAGGAGCCAGAGTCAGGAGGCAGAGGAAAGAGCTTGCGGGAGAGTAGTGGAGGTGGCAAAGAAGATTAGTAGAAGAAAAGAATAAGGAGAACAGAGGAAAGGACTGTGAGTTTATGGTAGTGATTGGTGCACTGTGTTTTGGGCAGAAGAAAGAAAATAAAATTGTGTGGTTAAGGACATGGTGAGTCTGTGTCTGTCTGTAGTCTGGCTGATTTCTACAAGGGAAAAAAACTTTAAAAATTCCTGCAGAGTTTCTTAGCAGTAACCAAAACCCAAGTTTTTAAGAGCAAAATGTATTTTTTTATTTAACTCTCACACGACAGAAAACACCAAAAACTCTCAGCAGCCGTTAGCATTTTCAAGGTTCACGTCAGCACATCAGCACACCTCAAGCCTCAGCACATCAGCTTCAAGCCTCAAGACAGTGCAATATAGTCATACTTCCCAAATTTGTGACAACACTAAGGAATGAAATCTCTATTCCATCCTTTTTCTTTTCTTTTATCTTAAACTTAGTTCTCTTCTTAAAGCTGATGTCACATTATGTAACTTTTTGTAATGAAGCATGTCAGATTTTCTGATCACAGTCACTGATCTCATCGCTACACCATGTCAAATTATACAACTGAGAATAGCAGACCAAACAACATTTACCAACCGAATGTCAGTCTTCTACTGCAGTTGTTCTTACCACTTTTTCTGACAACACCTTGTCTGACGAAGTAACACTTTACAAAGGGTTAACAACTGAAGATAGTTCAACAGTAATCTTAGCCCTTTAATTCTGTTTGCCATTAAGCTATGGTTATCAAACCAAAGACAGACCTATACCAACATACACCTAATAATTAAGCACTCATGTCAAAATTACTGTTTCTCTTTAAAATACTTGAAAAAGTTGCCATTCAGCTTCAGTCTCACCTTACACATCATTATTTATTTGAGAAATCACAGTCTGGCTTCTGCATTGGTCATAGTGCTGAAATGCCACTAACACATATTGTAGACAACATTCTGATATTCTCTGATGAAGGAAATTCCACTGAAATTATGTTTGACACCAGCATTTGACACCATTTACCATTCTATTTTACCACATAGGCTGGATAATGTCATTGGGCTGACAGGCACTGTCCTTCTCTGGTTTAGTTCTTGTTCAGTTCCAGTACGTACAGAAATGTACTGGCGGTACTCCATCATTGTACACAGAACTTAAATATGGTGTTCTGCAGGGCTCAGTACTGGGACCTTTATTGTTTTCACTTTACATGCTTCCATTCAGAACTATCATTAGAAAACATAACGTTAATTTTCGCTCTTAAGAAGATGACACCCAGTTATACCTTTTATACATTTCCCCAATGTGCTCCTTAATTAGATCTGTTAGTGGGCAAAAGGAGTGGAGGGATGAGAACTACTTGTCTTTGAACACAGATAAAACAGAAATGTTAATTTTAGATAAAATTATGCTGATTGCAGCAATATTTTCTCATTATTTAACTCACTTAAAATCACCATTAGTTTTATTCAATCAGGGAGCTCTGATGTTAGTGTTTTTAGGCATGGCACTTAGTGAGCACCTGGGTGGCATCTCCCATCTGTTTTGTCCCTTTGCCTGCCCCTCTTTACCTCAGAGGCAACTCGTATGCCCACTATACACCAGTGATATGAGGCTTGCTAGTGACTACAGACCCCTGGAAAATGGACTCTAGCAGCCAGGAGAAACATCCAAAGCACTCTAACATGGTGATCACAGAGCTACTTTTATGTTAGTTTCTCCAGAAAGACCTCTCTTCCTCACACAGGCCTCGACCATCGGCATAGCTTGTCCCTCTCAGGTTCAGACCAAAGTGCACTACAGTATCATTTCCTCGGCGCACCACAGTACCACTGCACACTGGTCCAGATGACTATTTTCATGCTGCTTACTTTTTTCAGAAAGATATTTTAGGTCTCGTACTCCTGTTGGTGTCCACAACACTTTGGTATTGAAACTTTCAAACAGCAAACTGGGAAAGCAAAAAAAGGCATTACTTACACCACATCCAGTTAGCCAATTCCGTTTGTCATAACAAGAGTGTGAAAAAGTCAATGTATAAGCTCGGCCTCGATCACTTGCCTAGTGCTGAATTCTTAAGTAAGGTCGGTCTGGTCCAAGCTCCGTTATCATCATTTTTTTTAAGTGAACAATTTATGAAGGGTGTTTCATTAAAGAAATATCCAAACTGTCTTTGATTTCTGAAGCTCCACTCGAAGCTGCCATCTCATTAAAGTTGTGCTCACTCATCTATAATTATGGTAATGGCAGGTATCAACTGTGAACCATTGACGTGAACATGAAATAGTGCATTGACGATTATCTAATTATATTAAACGAAAAAACCTAAAACAATACTAATTTGCTGGCAATAAATGTGGGAGTGTCCGAGTTGCACAGAGCTGTATCCCTAGAAAACTCTGAAAGCAACCAATTAAAGGGCAACCTCAGGTCACCTGCTTTCCAAAAGATCAAGGACTTGCTTACACTCTCAGTTGGTAAGTGCCCTTCACTCAGGAATATAGGTATTCATGCAGAAATTAAACAAATACAAGTAGGAACCAATTTGTAATAGATGTCAATATGTGCTGACACCAGGTATATTGTGCAAATAAACAAATTAAGTTCAGTATTATAAACTGCCACTGTTTACAATCCAAGGCCTGCTTATGATTACAAGGATTAATAAAATAAATGCGGGAGGTTAAACGTTTAGTTACAGGGCCCCCAAAGCTGTGGAATGGCCTGCCTTCCTTAAGGTGCCCCATAATTCTAAGCTTTAAATCCAGGCTGAAGACTCACAACTTCAGTTTAGTATACCCTGACTAGGGCTGCTAATAAAATGTAAGTAATATGATGTCTTCTGTTACTTTATATTGTAGACCTGAATTCTCATTTGATTATTGTTGTTGTTTTCTATACTTTTGTAATAGTAGTCCAAGCTGGCTTTAAAAAGAGCTTTTTTACATTCTTTAACACTCTCTGTTCATGCAGTTCGACAGACCTACAGCTCTTCATCTATGGTCCAGTTTTCAACACTCTACTTGAAGAGCCCAAGTGCTCTCATTAAACCAGGGTGAGTTTCTATGCACTTTAGTCACTTTTGTTTTAAAAGTAGCAAGGGCGTATGTGCTGTGCTGCAACTGGGTTTCATGTTGTGGTGGTTTAAGAATGAAGTATATGCTATCAATAAAACAGCAGCATTCATGAAAAGGAATAATAATCTGAAACAACAAAAATGAAAATAATAATTCCAGCAGTAAATAGGCCAAATCAGGACATTTCAAACTGGATCACAACTAATAATCATAAAAACATACCCATACAGGTACCCATCATCACATCATCCTCTGTGGGAGCTAGTACAGTTAACATAGAGGACGTGGTGACAGAAGCCCCTTCCATTGAGGTCGACAAAGACCCTAGTCAAAATTTATCTGCTCAATTTTGAATTACCCTAATTATTCCTTAAAATTTGCAAGGAATACCATATTATCTACCGAGGGGCATACAACCCTAGATCCCATGCCACCGATGCCTTTCTTTGTAATGAAAAATTAATTATTATTTCGAGTGGCAGAACACGGGGGTGAAGTGTGAGCTTTATTGTTAGTACCACGCACTTTTCGGCGACAGGTGTGTGAACTAGCACATGCTCACCATCTGGGAGCCCATTTAGACTCTGAGAAAACTTAGGAGAGAATTAAACTCCATTTTTATTGGCCGGGAATTAATTAGGAGGTCCGACGATTTTGCGTTTCATGCCCCGAATGCCAGCTTCATCAGATTCCTAGGAGGGACCGAGCTCCTCTCGTTCCCCTTCCCCTTATAGATGTTCCATTTGAAAGAGCCGGGATTGACCTCGTAGGAACGTTAGAACCCTCATTAAAAAGTTTTAAATACATTCTAGTTCTAGTGGATTATGCCACTTGATTTCCCGAAGTTGTTCCCTTGCACTCGGCTAATTCAAAAATAGGGATTTTTGCCCGTGTAGGGAACCCTGAAGAGGTTCTAACGGACCAAGGGACTCCTTTCACTTCAGAGACGTTCAGGGAGGTGGCTAAATTACTCAAAATAAAATATCTGAAAACATCGGTCTATCATCCCCAAATAGACGGGTTGGTAGAACAATTCAGTCAAACTTTAAAACAGATGTTACGTAAAGTAGTTGCCACTGATCGAAGAAACTGGGATCAGTTGCTTCCTCTCGTATTGTTTGCCTATCGGGAAGTGCCTCAGGCCTCTCCTCTACAGGGTTTTCTCCATTTGAAGTGGTCTTCCTGCTTCTATAAGAGATGCCCCCTCATTCTCAGCCTTTAAATCTCGGCTGAAGACTCACTACTTCAGTTTAGCATATTCTGACTAGAGCTGCTGATTAACTGTACATACTGCATCTCTGTTGTTAGTCATTAGCACTAAAACATACAGTAAGTAACATGATTGTTATAATTTGTTACTAACCCTCACCTATTCTGTTTCTGTTCTCGGTACTCAAATGTGGCAATTGGTGCCACGGCCCACCTGCCAAGTTGTTGCCTGCCTATGGTAAAGTCATCCCTGATGGAGGATCACAGGAATCATGGGAAAAAGGGGTCCTTTCATCGGATTGGCTGGCCGAGCAACGTTTCAGCCGTGGAATGGCCAAATGGGGAGGCAGCTTGATGGATGAGGTCTCCAGGACTCTAAAAATATCCAAATCTTATTATGGGATATCATCTACAGTTAAATTCTGCTCCGTGCTTCTAAAATTTGTATTATTATGCTGTATTAAGGATTTGTTCTGTTCTGTGTATTGTATTGTATTGACCCCCTTCTTTTGACACCCACTGCACGCCCAACCTACCTGGAAAGTGGTCTCTCTTTGAACTGCCTTCCCAAGGTTTCTTCCATTTTTCCCTACAAGGTTTTTTTTGGGAGTTTTTCCTTGTCTTCTCAGAGAGTCAAGGCTGGGGGGCTGTCAAGAGGCAGGGCCTGTTAAAGCCCATTGCGGCACTTCCTGTGTGATTTTGGGCTATACAAAAATAAACTGTATTGTATTGTATTGTATTGTATATGAAAGGCAACCCCGCGTGCTATTGGATATGTTAAAAGAAGGTTGGGAAGAAGAGGTCCTTCCTACCTCAAATATACTTGAATATATTGCACAATTACGCGATAGATTAGAAAAAATTAGACCTATTCTAAAAGAGAATTTGGAAAAAGCTCAAGCAGCGCAGACGCGTTATTATAATAGAAACACCACCATCCAGGAATTTGTCCCGGGTGATTGTGTAATGGTGCTCGTTCCAACTTCCCATTATAAATTGTTGGCACATTGGCAAGGCCCTTACAAAATTAAGGAAAGAAAAGGACTCATTGAGTATTTGGTCAAACAACCAAATCGTCGACAGAGTAAATGAGTTTATCTTATAAATTTGCTGAAGCAGTGGAAGGACAGGGAAATTGATCCCTCCTCCGGTCAGCCTTGTTCCCTTTGCATCTCACACACTGACCTTAATTTTGGACCTGATTGAACAAAAACAGGACCTAGAAATGGCTATCCTGTCAGTACCGGAAGTTGTAAATGAGTTACCAGGACGGACTGCTCTGATTGAACACAACATCATTACTGGCCCAGGTGGTAATTGTCAGAGAAAGACCCTATAGGCTCCTGGAGGCAAAGAAAGCAGAAGTGGAGTTGGAAATAAGACGAATGCTAGATTTAGGAGTTATTGAGAAAAGCTATAGCCCCTGGTCTAGCCTAATTGTCTTAGTTCCTAAGCCAGATGGGTCGTGGAGGTTTTGTAATGACTTTCGACGACTTAATCGTGTTTCTAAATTTGATGCGTATCCCATACCACAAGTGGACGATTTACTTGATCGGCTTGGGAACACGCAATTCCTAACTACTCTTGACAGGACCAAAGGGTATTGGCAAATTCCCTTAACGGCCTCCGCTAAAAAAAAAAAACGCTTTTAGCACACCCAGCGGACATTGGCAATATACAGTTCTTCCGTTTGGATTGCATGGGGCACCAGCCACTTTCCAACGTCAGGTAGACACACTGCTATGGCCCCACAATTCATTTAGTGCCACCTATTTGGATGACGTAGTCATTTATTCCGGCACATGGAAGGAACATATATTGCAGGTTAAAACGGTGCTTTCCACACTAGCGTTAGCAGGACTTCATATTAATACAAAGAAATGTTTTTCTGGATTGAGATAAACCAAGTATTTGGGCTATTTGGTGAGGGGGGGCACTGTTAAACTACAATGTTCCAAAATTGAGGCCATTGTTAATTGGCATCGTCCGATCACTAAGAGGCAGATGCAAGCATTTCAAGGGTTAGCGGGTTACTATCACCGTTTTGTACCTCGTTTCACAGAAATTGCTACGCCCTTACCAAATTTAACAAAGAAAAGAGCACCTGTAAGAGTGGTATGGGATGATAAGGCTGATAAGGCATTCTATCCATCCATCCATCCATCCTCTTCCGCTTATCTGGGGTCAGGTCGCGGGGGCAGTAGCTTAAGCAGAGAGGCCCAGACTTCCCTCTCCCCGGACACTTCTTCCAGCTCTTCCGGGAGAATCCCAAGGCGTTCCCAGGCCAGCCGGGAGACATAGTCCCTCCAGCGTGTCCTGGGTCTTCCCCTAGGCCTCCTCCCGATTGGACGTGCCCGGAACACCTCACCAGGGAGGCGTCCAGGAGGCATCCTGATCAGATGCCCGAGCCACCTCATCTGACTCCTCTCGATGCGGAGGAGAAACGACTCTACTCTGAGCCACCTCCCGGATGACTGAGCTTCTCACCCTATCTTTAAGGTAAGGCATTCCGTGACTTGAAATTGGCCCTTACGTCAGCACCTGTTTTGAAATCTCCTGACTTTTCTCTTCCTTTTATTCTATAGACCGATGCATCGGACACAGGACTGGGTGCTGTGTTGAGCCAATCCGTTGATGGTGCTGAACACCCCATTATGTACCTCAGCCAGAAACTGCTGGACAGGTTGACCAAGTATGCCGTGGTGGAGCAAGAAGCCTTGGCAATTAAATGGACCATCACGCAGTTAAGGTACTACTTATTGGGATGGGAATTTACTCTAGTGATGGATCATGCTGCCCTACAATGGATGTCACTTCACCAGGAGTCTAATCCCTGTATCACAAGGTGGTTTTTAGATCTTCAACCTTATCGTTTTAATGTTATTTATCACAAAGGTTCCTTGCAGGCCAACGCGGATGCTCTCTCCCGTAGCTACAACCTCCGACGAGTTTGGGCTGGGGGAGGGGAATCATGTCACACACAAGCGATTAGGAGGCAGTCAAAAAGCTCAAAGGTGAGTGAAATATCGCGAGATGAAGGATTGTCACAAGGTACTTACCTGAACCTCTTCTCCCAACAGGAAAACCGAAGGAAAATAATATCTGCTATTTCCAGGTTCCAAAATGGCCGCCATGACATCACTTCCAGCAACTCCCTTGGACATCACTTCCGGTTCCTCCACAATAACGTCACTTCTTGCCAACCATTTACTGTTCCCATAATCCATCTGTCTTTATTTTTGAGGAGTTTCCTTCTATATATATATATATACTAGCAGAATACCCGCGCTTCGCAGCAGAGAAGTAGTGTATAAAAGAAGTTATGAAAAAGAAAAGGAAAAATTTTTAAAAATAACGTAACATGATTGTTAATGTAATTGTTTTGTCATTGATATGAGTGTTGTTGTCATATTTATATATATCTATATATCTATATCTATCTATCTATATCTATATATATATATATATATATAGCAGAATACCCGTGCTTCGCAGCGGAGAAGTAGTGTGTTAAAGAAGTTATGAAAAAGAAAAGGAAATATTTTAAAAATAACGTAACATAATTGTTAATGTAATTGTTTTGTCATTGATATGAGTGTTGTTGTCATATCTCTCTCTCTCTCTCTCTATATATATATATATATACACATAGCAAAATACCCGCGTTTGGCAGCAGAGAAGTAAAAAGAAAAGGAAACATTTTAATAATAACTTATATTGTAACATGATTGACAATATAATTGTTTTGTCATTGTCATGAGTGTTGCTGGCATATATATATACACTCACACACACACACATATATAAACATATATATACACATCATATATATATATATATATATATATATATATATATATATATATATATACACACTAGCAAAATACCCGCGCTTCACAGCGGCGAAGTAGTGCCTTAAAATTTTTATTAAGAAGAAAATTTAACCTTTTTAAACTGAGGGAAAATATGCCAATAATTATTTGTTAAGGATCTCTTTGTATACCATGTTGTCAGTTCGGCCCTCCAGTTGTAATATGACCAAGCTGTGTGCTGAGCTTACTCTTGAGCATGTAGCTTACAGTTGGCCATGTGAACAGTAATCTTGTCTCAAATCTCACAGCTTGGATTACTGCTGTCATAATCGGTTTGAGTTTCATGGTTTGTTTCAATTACGATAGTATTTGCAGGATTTGTTGTGTTGAAGTGACATTCAGCATCTGTCAAGCATTGTAAGCACACAACCGGTTTCATCGATAAAATCACATCCAGCTTTTGAGAGTTTAAACACTCATAAACATCAAAGTGTCCACTACTGAAATCGTCACCTGTGAATCTAAGATGTTTAAGAGGCATTGGCGGTTGTCGAAAGGTGTAAAATATTTGGCCATTTCGGTACACTTGAAAGCGACAACCAAACAATTCAGCAGCAGCCATCAACTCACATGCAGAACCATAGGTGAAGGGCTTAAGCATTTCACTCTTATAGTGCTCCTGTGTAGTATAATTATCTCCTGTACCGTCATCAGTCCACACCTTGAACCTGTCCCAGTCAATCAATACATACACAATGTTCCTCCGGATATCAAGAGTGAGCCTGATATGGCTGTGCAATATGTAACAAAGAGAATGGAAAAGGTAGGTGCCAACTCCGGGCATGAAAACCACTCGGTAAGGGACAGTTCTTTGATCGATAGTGATCACCTCGATAAACATGGTAATGGGGGTTGGAATGATAAATGAAATGGGTACCTGAGCAATGTAAAGTAAGTCTAAAATACCTATACAATAACTATAATTGTAATAAACAAACAATAAAACAGCGGAGAAGCCATGGATTAAACAAAAAGGCTGTAGTTATCAGTAGGGAGACGTGAATCCCGTGGCGAAGCAAGGAAGGGAATGTAGAGACCGGAGCGACGGACGGTCTTATATAGGCAGGCAGCAAACAACGTGGGAGGCGTTGGGATGGGGGACACAACGCCACCTCACACAGTGACTGAGCTGCAGGCTATGGACGTATATATGTACGTAAGTAGGATTCAGTTAGCGTTGGGAACCCATGTACCAAATTTCTTGAAGATGGGCACATAAGTAACAAAGACTGTTGAAAAGTTCAATATGGTGGCCGACAGTGGCATCATACCACCGAAATAAGTACGTACATTGGTCTCGGTTAGTGCAGGGAAGCCGCCTATAAAATTTCGAGAAGATCGGGCCATAAATAAGAAAGTTCAACATGGCGGACGTTGTTGACCATTATGACCATTACGCGTAGAATTTCGAAATTAAACCTGCTTAACTTTTGTAAGTAAGCTGTAAGGAATGAGCCTGCCAAATTTCAGCCTTCTACCTACACGGGAAGTTGGAGAATTAGTGACGTTGGAAAGTTCAATATGGCGGCTGACAGTGGCGTCATACCACCGAAATAAGTACGTACATTGGTTTCAGTTAGCTCAGGGAAGCCACCTACCAAATTTCGTGAAGATGGGGCCATAAATAAGAAAGTTCAACATGGCGGACGTTGTTGACCGTTATGACCATTACGCGTAGAATTTCTACATGAAACCTGCTAAACTTTTGTAAGTAAGCTGTAAGGAATGAGCCTGCCAAATTTCAGCCTTCTACCTGCACGGGAAGTTTGAGAATTAGTGACGTTGGAAAGTTCAATATGGCAGCCAACAGTGGTGTCATACCAATGAAATAAGTACGTAGATCGGTTTCCGTTAAAAGTTTAATACGGCGGCCGACAGTGGCATCATACCACCGAAATAAGTACCAAATTTCAGCCTTCTACCTACACGGGAAGTTGGAGAATTAGTGACGTTGGAAAGTTCAATATGGCGGCTGACAGTGGCGTCATACCACCGAAATAAGTATGTACATTGGTTTCGGTTAGCGCAGGGAAGCCGCCTACCAAATTTCGTGAAGATGGGGCCATGAATAAGAAAGTTCAATATGGCGGACGTCGTTGACCGTTATGACCATTACGCGTAGAATTTCGAAATGAAACCTGCTTAACTTTTGTAAGTAAGCTGTAAGGAATGGGCCTGCCAAATTTCAGCCTTCTACCTACACGGGAAGTTGCAGAATTTGTGACGTTTGGAAAATTCAATATGGCGGCCGACAGTGGCATCATACCACCGAAATAAGTACGTACATCGGTTTTGGTTAGCGCAGGGAAGCCACCTACCAAATTTTGTGAAGATGGGGTCATTCTTCTACCTACACGGGAAGTTGGAAAATTGGTGACGTTGGAAAGTTCAGTATGGCAGCCGACAGTGGCGTCATACCATCGAAATAAGTAAGTACATCGGTTTCGGTTAGCACAGGGAAGCCGCCTACCAAATTTCGTGAAGATGGGGCCATAAATAAGAAAGTTCAACATGGCGGCCGTTGTCGACCTTTATCGACCGTTATGACCGTTACGTGTAAAATTTCGAAATGAAACCTGCTTAACTTTTGTAAGTAAGCTGTAAGGAATGAGCCTGCCAAATTTCAGCCTTCTACCTACACTGGAAGTTGGAGAATTAGTGATGAGTCAGTCAGTCAGTCAGTGAGTGAGTGAGTGAGTCAGTGAGGGCTTTGCCTTTTATTAGTATAGATATATATACATATACATATAAATATATATACATATATACACATATATATATATACACACACACACATATATATACATATATACACATATATATACACACAAACACATATATATACATACTGTATATACACATATACATATCTACATATATACTGTATATACACATATATATATATACAAATCTACATATATATCTACACTAGCAAAATACCCGCGCTTTGCAGCGGAGAAGTAGTGTGTTAAAGAAGGTATGAAAAAGAAAAGGAAAAATTTAAAAAATAACGTAACATGATTGTTAATGTAATTGTTTTGTCATTGATATGAGTGTTGTTCCCATATCTAT
>JANRMT010062840.1:24660442-24689020 GCA_026402145.1 Polypterus bichir lapradei | reverse complement strand
TACCCGGGCCATTAATAACAATAATACAGTATATAAAATGATCTCGCGGGCCGGATATAATTACACGCCGGGCCAGATGTGGCCCGCGGCCCTTGAGTTTGACACATATGGACTAAATAGAACTTGAAAAGATATATTTTTTCGAATGTGATCGCGCAATTCAGATCGAGTTGACGTGCACTACAGTACATCGAGCCCGTGTGCTATTGTGGTTTTGCCTGCATGCCTCAATAAGTCACCCTCCCCCTCGCTCTTTTTTACCGTTCATCTAATGAATACACTGAGTATGGCTTTACCAAAACAATCATTGATCGCGAATAAAGTATCCATTATTCATGAAGCTTCAATAGGTGATCTGTCTTTCTGCGTTAACCGCATGCGTTTTCATACGTCTCAAACTAAGTGGATGCGAGGTTAAAATAAATCGAGAAGCGCGCGTACATACTTAGTGCATCCCCTCTCGGGAATTGAACCTCGGACATGGGTGCTACAGGCGAATGCTCTACTATAGCGCCACGGTGTGTGGTTTGTCTATTTGAGCATAGCAGTGTAATTCGGTTTTTGTTCAGCACTCTTTGGAACTGTTGCTTTTTGTCTGCGCACTGCGTCAGTTCACGTGAGCCGCTGAATATGGTTTTATATGTCACTCGCTCGCTTCTAATTGTTTCGCTGCCTTCTTAATTATATAATGCATGTTTTCTTCAGCGCGTTCTTCCTGGTTTTCTACGTAATGCGTGATTACGTGAGAGGCGTGATGATGTCACACGAAACTCCGCCCCTCGAGCTGAACTCCATTACAGTAAATGGAGAAAAATAGCTTCTAGTTATGACCATTATGCATAGAATTTCGAAATGAAACCTGCCCAACTTTTGTAAGTAAGCTGTAAGGAATGAGCCTGTCAAATTTCAGCCTTCTACCCACACGGGAAGTTGGAGAATTAGTGATGAGTCAGTAAATGAGTGAGTGAGTGAGTGAGGGCTTTGCCTTTTATTAGTATAGATATATATATATATATTGTGGCTTGTGCCTCCTCCAGACCGCGAGGGGGCGTCCATCCTGGTTTTGTTGGGGGCCTCGGGTAAAGGGCTTGGAAGCCTAGCCCTGTAGGGACCCGCGGCCACCGCCAGGCGGCGCCCCGATGCCGGTATATCCCGTGTGGTCCCCGGCCGGGACACCCAGGAGGACCGGAGGAGGGCTTGTGCCTCCTCCAGACCGCGAAGGGGCGTCCGTCCTGGTTATACTGGAGGCATCGGGTAGAGGGCTTGGAAGCCCAGCCCTGTAGGGACCCGTGGCCACCGCCAGGCGGCGCCCCAGTGCCTGATTATCCCTGGTGTGGCGGAAGTGCCGGGGGGAAGGCTTTGGAGGACACCCGGAGAGCTGCCGGGAAGACAGCCGGCACTTCCGCCACGCTGGGGCGTGGCCAAGGGAAGAATGCCGGGAACACCTGGTGCTCATCCGGGAAGCATATATAAGGGGCCGCCTCCCTTCAGTGAGCAACAGAAGTCGGGTGGAAGAGGACGGAGCTGGAGTGAGGACTGGAGGCGGCCAGGAGAGAAAGGCACAGAGACTGTGAGGCCTGGACTTGGGGGAATCGGTGCAAGAGGCACTGGGGTGTGAGTGCACAGTTTGTAAATACTTTGCAAATAAACAGTGTGTTGGGTGAAATATGCTGTCCGTCTTTCTGTGTCCGGGCCAGCTTCCACAATATATATGGAAGAGAAGGTCTGTGATACGGTTTACATATTTGCAGCTGGAGATCCACAAAGGGAGAAAAAATGAATCACGTATCATAAAGTAATAAGTATTATATATATGTATATATATATATGTGTGTGTATATTTTTTTTTATCACAACATAAGTCTTTGCTGTCCACTCAATAAGTTATGCTGGCTAATGAAGTATTAGCGTAACAAACCAGTTTCTCATAGTTTTGTTTATCCTAAAAATGCACAAAATCTTTTTCTGTTTTCAAATATTAAATATATCATTTTTGTGGCTTGGTTTGCTGGGGTCTAATGAGAGGACCCCTTTGGGTTTGGAGCCACCTCCTGCCATCACAAAAGGCTGTGAGGGTTTACTATGCATGTGGGCACAAGGTAGGCATCAAGCCTGGACACATACCTAGTTGGGAATAACCAGTCATCTTTAGGGATATAAGAATAAACCCAACACAAAGACAGAAAACTCAACACAGCCAGCAACCTGGCTGTTATTAAAACCCTTCATGCTGGAATCAATGAGGCATTTGTGTCAATCCATGCACTGTCCTAAAGAAGCAAATACAATTCAAGCTTGTGCCCACCACTGCCAAAAGATTCCTGCATCAGGACTCTTAATTGCATTAAGAAGGTTTCAGAATATTATGTTATTTTGTAATAGCAAAATTTCATAATGTTTTAAAGAGAGGAAAGATCTTTATTTTCTTGCTTGTAAAATTTAAGTAACAAAAATTAATGACTAATGCGCATTTCATTTAGTTGGTACTTTGCATTGATTTCAGAGATCATAATTTCGTTGGTGCTTTTTGAAGATCTTGAAGACTATGGCTATTTTAATGGCAGTCATTAGCATAAATGTTCACTGCGCTTTGTATTTGTTGGTGTTCTTCAGAAAGATTTAAATGAATCAAAGATGCTCTGGAAGCAACACAGAATCAGACCATGAAGAATGTCATCTTTGTCCATCGTGCATCATCTTCAGGATCTATCACTTTACTGTGAAGAAAACTGCTTGTGTGAATATGTGAACCTCCAGGATTACATAATCCTAATGTTAATAAGACAATAAAATCATCTTCAGACTCCACAAACATAAGAATCAGCTGTTGACCTATATTTGAAGCTGAAACAGATAGCTGATTTGTGAAGATTAGAATTTCTTTAATTTTCTAAAACTGTAAAGTACCCAAAGTAATGTACAGTACCTGAACCTAACTCAAACAGCGACAGGATTAAATATATATAGTTTGATAGAAGGGGTTGTGAATAAGCAGCATTATACAAAAATAATTGTGTAAACATTTGATAATAACAGTTTATTTAACAAATTACAATTTCTTATAGTGTATAAAGTTATACACTATTTTTATCAATAATGGACATCTTAATATCTTTCAGAGCAGAATTTTTTTTCAAAGCATATTTCAATTTTCTGTAATGAGAAACCTAATGTTTGTTTGTAAGTCTGTGGGAGCACTCCAAAAAAGAGGCGTATACCTATTTTATAGAAATGTAAAAGGCCTAATGCAAGTTTCATCAAACAAGTCTCTGGCTTTTGTGTTTTAGAGTATGTTGAATATTAAACCACTGCTATTAATCCACTAGCTTAAAATAAACTTTACTAACTCCCAACACAAATTCACTATGTCTAATATATTATTTATACTAACAGTAGAACTCTGAAGTTATTTTAAAAGTTGGAACAATTTAAAATTCACAACTATCCAAACCAACTAAATCTTGATGGCTTGTTATACATATTGTGATTAACTCATGAACGGAGGTGGCTATAGACAGTTGTAAAAGATAGCACAGCCACAGACAGACACGACCCCAGATATTCAAAACACACACGTTTTATTTTCACAATATTTACACTATTTACAAATTTAGCTCAGTCCTTGCTCCTTTTGTCCACTTCAACTCCTCTCTTGCTATCTTCGTCCTCTTCCACCTGACTCCGGCTCCCTGATTGGAGTGAGGAGGCTCCTTTTATCTTGCCCCAGATGTGCTCCAGGTGCACGATGACGACCTTCCGGCAGCATTCCCCAGTGTGGCGGAAGTGCTGCCCTTGCACCCGGAAGCACTCTGGGCGTACACCAACCCTGGTCCGTCAGCTCTTCCTGGTCCTCCAGGGTTCAAGGACCATCCAGGTACCCAGGGAAGAATAGTGCCACTCACTCAGTCCGTCCTTCCTCCAGACGTCCCAGTGAGGCAGGGTTCCTGGCCATCTGTCACACAGTAAAGGCTGGCACAGTTTAATTGCAGGGATATGAAGGGCTCTATGAGAGCATGTAGTGACAGGTATTACATTTTCAGTGCAGTGGTTGCTAACCATTCTGGCACCTGCTGTATTTTCTGTTTTCTAGCACCATGAGACAGCATTTATAGACAAGGATAAGGCTTCTTAGAAGAGGAGGATTGAGGACTGCTTCTATAGTGACAATACAAGGCAGCTGTGGCAGATGATTCAACACTTCACCAGCTATAAATCCAGCAACCCTCCAGCTGTTGATGATGAGACTTTGCTGAACCACTTCTTTGCCCATTTCAAGGTAAAGTCACCAGCGACAGATACATGACATCCACCAGTCCATAACAGTCACAACCTCATGGTGAAGGAGCATGAGGTGAGGCACACACTGAGGGTGGTGAACTCAAGGAAGGCTACTGGACCTGAAGGCATCTGTGGTCGAGTGCTATTGGATTTGCGTGGATCATCTGGCTGGGGTCTTCACTAAGATCTCCAATTAGTCCTTATCCCAGTCCACCATTCCACCCTTCTGAATTCATTTATTAAAGTTCCACTGCCAAAAATGTCTACCATAAGCAGCATAAATGACTACCATCCAGTGGCACTTACTCCTGTGATGATGAAGTGCTTTGAGAAACTGGTCTGAACTGACATAATTTCGAACCTTCTACCAATGTTAAACACACACTAATATGCTTACAGGGTAAACAGGTCTACAGAGGATGCCATAGCCACAACTCTACATACTGTCCTAACCCACCTAGGGCAGTATGGGAGTGACACCATACTGCTCTTTGTAGACTTTAGCTCTCCATTTAATACCATCCTCTCTCATAAACTGGTGACTAAACTGACAGATCTGGTATTGTCTCACTCCATCTGCCTCTGGATTATGGACTTTCTCTCTAATCGCTCCTAGAGTGTAAATGTAGGCCTCCACATCTCCTCAACTCTCAGCCTCAGCACTGGTTCTCTCAATGTGCTGAGCCCTCTTCCCTTCACCCTCTACACCCACAAGTGCACCCTAGCC
Source organism: Polypterus bichir lapradei (assembly GCA_026402145.1). NCBI lineage: Eukaryota > Metazoa > Chordata > Cladistia > Polypteriformes > Polypteridae > Polypterus > Polypterus bichir. The sequence goes on along the minus strand of JANRMT010062840.1, from coordinate 24,684,015 downwards.
CACTCCAGCAACAGCATCATCAAATTTGTGAATGACACCACCATGGTTGGGCTTATCTCTGGGGGGAATGAGTCTGCTTATCGGGACGAAGTGAAACTCTTGTCTGGGTGGTGCAGAGACAACAATCTGGTTCTTAACACCACCAAAACCAAGGAGCTGATCATCAATTTTAGGAGGAAGAAAATTAATATTCAGCCCCTTTTCATTGACGGGGATTGTTTGGAGAGAGTCTCAAATTTCCACTTCCTAGGTGTGCACATAGAAGAGGACCTGAATTGGAGTGCTACAACCACAGAGCTGGTAAAGAAGGCACAGCAGAGATGTTACTTCCTAAGAATCTTCAGGATGAACCATTTCACCCAAAAACTGCTCATGTTCTTCACTTTACATATTGACTCATTGTTTCTGTGTGTGGGTTTGCCACCCGCACCGCATCATAGAAGAAATTACTCCAGAGGGTCATCACCACTGCCTAGAAGATCATCTAATGTTCTCTCCAATCCTTGGAAGATCTTTATCCTGCTGCCTGAAAATGGCCTGGAGTATAATTAAAGATCCATCACACACCAGTCACTCTCTGTTTGAACTGCTGCTTCAAGACAATAAAAACACAGACAAATAGGATAAAAATAGCTTTTACCCAAAGCCTGTGACTGCACAACCTGATGCTCACACAGTGAAACTTTAAAGGGAACAAATTCTGCAATAAATGCCAGCAGAATGTGAAATGTTGTGTAATATGATGTTTGTTTTGCTTTTCCACTTTTAGAATTTCTTTTATACAGGTAAATAAATTAATTAATAAATGAATACAAATAAATAGAATTAAAAAAGAGGGGAGAGAATCTGCCTCCTCAGTTTAACACTAAAATTACCAGAGCCTACGAAAAAACTCATAGGTCTGTCCCACCTTAAATCGCTTCTCACCTCTCCGTCAGCGTCTTTTGTCTTTTAAATGTGTTGATAAGCAGCAAGCAGTTTGCAATCACATCCCCCACCAGCGCACAGCTTTCTCAGCTCAAGTCTGTTTACCTGCGTGTCAGTTGCTTGGAGTTGTATTGAGTGAGATGTCAAGCAAAATCACACCTTTTATAAATACTGTATAAGTTGTGCACACGCCTTCCATTACGTCTCAGCTGTGATTTTAGTTCCCTTTCCTTCCTCCTTCTCAGATCGCTTTTCGAAAGGAAGTCATTTTCGTAGTTTTTATGAACAGTTTGAAAACGCCTTTCCACATTTTCCTTCTTTGGAATAGTAATGATAGTTTGACAGATCAGACAAACGCACTTCGATTGTGACATTGTGAGAGAAAAAATCCTCTTTCAATTCCACATCCAGCCCATAAACAATTTTTTTTAAAAAATCCCTTCTTTAGTCGATATAAATTGGAAGCCTAACTAGATCGATAGATAGCAGGAGTTTTGCAGTTGCTCGTGCGTACGGGATGACCAGTGTGTTAGAAGAAAAGAGATCTCAGACTGGCCACCCTGTATGCGCAAGCTACTGCAAAACTCCAGCTATCTAAGTGATTTAGTTAGGCTAGGATAAGCATAGTAAGCTCTAATACAAGGGTATGATGTTAAATAGTCTCCTTAAAAATAAATTACACATACATACATATACGTATATAATTGTAATTAAAGCATAAAGAAAAAGTAGTGAGAAGGAAAAAGGATGTATAATTATGGTACCAGTATCACTGCAAGTGGATCAAACACCCATTAAGATCTTCTTTGCCATGCCAGGACAGGACATGCAACTCATGATTGTATTTCAAAAAAGTGTTGGGATCACTTTTCTTAGCTCTTTTTCTGCTTCCTCTGTAGCAGTAAAAACGTAGAGCTTGCCTTGAATGTCCACTTTCAGTTTGGCAGGATACAAGAGGCTGTATATGATCTCAGCATTCTGTAAGCGCTGTCTAATTTTGTAAAATGTGGCATGTTTAGCAGCTGTTGAGAGTGAGAAATCAGAGAAAATATGAATATGGTTATTTTCAAATGCTGTATAATCTCTTGTTTCTGGCTGAGAAGTAACATTATGTCCAATGACCTTCTTCCGGTAGCACTTACCACTGGGGGCTGCCACCTAGTGCTCCGCAGGAGATAATGCCCTGAACAAGCTCTCTGCCTCGGTCCTCCCACTGTCATGGCATCCTGGCAGGGTAAAGGCCCCTGGCCATCCGCCACAGTACACAACTCTGAAAATTTTCTTTTGTAGTAAGATGAAAATAAATTTCAATATTATATTTTTCAAATTATGTTCTAATGTTGATGTTTTATTTGAAATACACAGATATTATCATTTCCAAAATGTGCCCACATAGACCCTTTCCCATGCCTGTTTGCAGTTTTTGATCTCTTTTTGTTTTTGGTCTCTGATTGAAAGTAGATCTTCCTTAATTTTAAAAAGAAAAAAAAACACAATTATATGGATTCTTGAGACACATTTTTTGAAAAATCAACATATATGACCTTAGCTATCAACCTACACTGTATATAGTAGTTGCCTCCTCCCTTCTTCTGGAATTAGAGTAACCAGAGTTTTCATTAGGCAAAACACACTCTGGACAAAATGACTGCTTTCTTTCCAGGGCTGTCCCACAAAATGAACAAAACATAGCTGCACTAAAAAGTGACAAAATACCAAGGCACGATTTAATATCATTGAAGCTGTCTTTAATTCCCTCATAAATGCAGGCTGATTTAAGAAAAGATGGAGATTTACAACTTACCCCAACTTTGAACTCTTTTCAGACAAATGGAATCTTCTCTACATGACGCTCCGCTGCGCACTCAAAAATGTGATGCATAAGTGCAAACTTGACGATTAACTGAAAACCCTCTGAAATTTGATAGTGTCATTTCAGTCTGTTTATAGCAATAAAACAATACTTACAAGCTGCAGTAAACTTTGGATAGACTATCCAAACAGTACCAACTCTTCAGTTTTTTTGCTTTCTTGCTATGGATCCACCCTCTCTGCCTTCTCTTTTTTTATGTGAAGTGTGGTGGGCGGCCTTGTCCCATTCCCGGCCGGGATGCCCCTTCGATGTGTATTCAGGGGGAGTAGCCCTCTGCGGTGGCAATGGGATGCCAGCGGGGTCAGCGGGAAAGACGAGAGTGCGAGCAGTCCTGTTGAACAACCCGAGGAAGAGGGCACAGAGGCTGCGGAGCGGGTGCCGGCCAAAGGTCTCTGCCCCTGTGTCTGCTTTAGGTTTTGCAGGACCAGGCCCTGGACGAGCACGATTTGAAACCACTTCATGGGAGACCTGCCCTTACGGGATGGGCCTCTGCGCCCGACGGGTCTCCGCTGGCGATGGGGCAGTGTCACAGGAGGCTGGGGGCAGACCCAGCCGGGATGCCTGGAAGGACAGGGAGGCAGTCAGTAAATCCCCTTGGCCGCGAGGGGGCAATTGCCCTGGATAAGCAGGGGACCACGGGGATGGAGCAAGAAGGCACAAACCCGTGGGGGCCCGTGGCTTCCGCTGGGGGTGCCCCAAGTCTCCTAAAGCCCAGGAGCTCTGCATTTCCGCCACACCTGGGAAGGTGGGGGAAGATCCTTCCAGCGACACACAGAGTGCTCATGCAGCACTTTCGCCACATCAGAAAGTGCCACCGGAAGAACGTCATCAAGCACCTGGAGCACATCCGGGAGAATATAAAATGGACCACCTTCTTACAGTCGGGGAGCTAGAGTCGGGAGCGGGAGTGGACGAAGCTCCTGTGAGGAGAGGAAAGGCGGCCCACGGAGAGTGAGAGAAAGGCCCGTGTGGAGGGTGATTGGTGCTGGGTGTAGCATTCCAGCCGGACTTTATTCAGACGATGCACTCAATAATCATGACGAATGGACCATGGTGGGGTATTCCAACACATTTATTCACAAATTACCATAGACACATCGTAAGAGCTGTTCGCCTTCCAGCTAGATGCTAATTTAAAGATGAATGGAAAACGATAACTTTCTCATTAACCTTTTCTGGTGAGCAAACAGTAGCAGTTCGAACTTCCTTCCCGGAAGTTGCCCGTTCCCCATTTCAAAATAAGAGTCTAATGAACATTATAAGGTATAATTTGTTCAGGGATTTAAGTATGTAAAATATATCAAATAGAACAAATAATCTGGGTCATTTACACTCCCACCAAATCATTAGTGTTTCAAATATCATAACTTCATAACTATAGGAAGAGAGAACACAAATGATTTCCTAATACAAAGAATGACTAACCAACAGAAGCATAGTATGCAAGGAATGAACTAGTCATTTTCCAACAATAAGACTAGTTTTTGAACTGGCCGTTCAAGCACTGACCGCTTGATGAGACGTTCACCATTTTTGCCAGGTTTCCTGTCACCTAGACATAGCTTTACTCTCCTAACCAGTCCATCTCTGTCCATTGTAGTTTCTACGACTCAATCTCCATTCATTTCTGGGCAAGTCTTCATCCTTCATTATGACTATATCTCCCGTCTGCAGGTTTCTCTTTGGGGTGTGCCAGCGTTGTCTGAAGGCAATGTTGGCCAAATACTCTTTCCGCCAATGGCTCCAGAACTGATCGGCCAAGTATTGTACGTGGCGCCATCTCTTTCTCCCGTATATATCTTCCCTTATGAACTTGCCGGGGAGAGGAAGGGTAATGGTAGACTTCAGGGTAAGTAAGTGGTTTGGTGTCAGTGGCTCAAGACTATTGGGATCGTGTAAGTTTTTAACAGTGAGAGGACGACTGTTAACTATCGTCATTGCTTCATAGAAGAATGCTCGGAGTGAAGCATCAGGTAGGTTTCCAGGTGAGAGTGCGAGGGTCGCGTTGAGAACACTCCTGACTGTTCTAATTTGACGCTCCCACACTCCACCAACATGACTTGAACCAGGAGCATTTAGGATGAAGTCACACTGCTTCTTAGAAAGGAAGTTTGTCAGTTTATCACCATCTAGTTCCGTGAGGGCTTCCTTCATTCTTGGCTCCTAGGAAGTTACTACCTTGGTCAGATTTGATCTGGCGCACGGCTCCACGTATAGCAATGAAGCAGCGCAGTCCAATTATGAATGAGTCTGTAGATAGGTCCTCGAGCATTTCAATATGGATGGCTCTAGAGGAGAAGCAGGTGAAAAGGAGACCATATCGTTTTCGCACACTACGTCCTTGCTTGGTATAGAAGGGTCCAAAGCAATCCATTCCACAGTAGGTAAAGGGTGGAGATGGATTTACTCACTCTGGAGGGAGATCAGCCATTTTCTGTTCTTCTGTCCGTCTCCGAAGCTTTCGACAAACTACACATCGGCGAAGATAAGATGCAACCGTCCTACCAATTCCTGGTATCCAGTAACCCCTTGTCCTGATCGCACTGAGAGTCATCCCCTTGCCTTGATGCTTGACTTCTTCATGACAGTATGCTATGATCATCCTTGTAACATGATGTTCCTTTGGAATGATGGTAGGGTGTTTGACTGAGAGAGGAAGATTTGAATCACGGAGTCGACCTCCCACCTTAATCACACCATCGTTGTCCAAGAAGGTTGAGGCGATGTAGCTTGTTATGAGGTGGCAGCTGACAACCTTTCTTCAATAGCCGCACTTCCTCCGAGTATGTTTGTCTCTGCAGATCTTTGATGATGAGGCGCTCTGCTTCTTCTCTTTCCTGCACTGTCGAGAGACCGTTTGACTTATCCTTGTTGATCCTTCGAAGAATGCGAGCCACTGCACAAACGACACGAGTCCAGGACGAGAACCTTGTCAGCCGATTGGCAAGAGAGTCTTGTTCTACAGTTTCCGTGTTTAGAGTCCGTGTTTCTTTAACTTCTGGATCTCCGACTGCCAGTTCCGGAGCCACCTCTTCTGAGAGGTCAACTCCCTTTTCCCATAGAAATGCAGGGCCGGTAAACCAGTTCGATAATATTAGCTCATTGACGAAACAACCTCTTGAAGCACGATCTGCAGGATTCTGGTCGGTAGGGACGTATCTCCATTGCCTTTGATTCGTGTAGAGATGTATCTTCTGGATACGGTTGGCTACAAACGTGTGAAAATGTCAAGCCTCGTTATTGATGTACCCTAGTACAACCTTTGAATCGGTCCAAAAATGCTCTTCAATGTCCGCATATCCCAGTTCTTCCTTCAAAACATTGCTGGTTTTCACAGAGATGACAGCCGTCAACTCTAATCTTGGGATCGTGGTAACCTTTGTTGGGGCGACACGAGATTTGGCCATGACTAGTGCACAGTGGATGTCTCCTTCTTCATTGCTAAGCCTCAGATATGAACACTGTCCATAGCCGGTTGTGCTTGCATCGGAGAAGTGATGTAACTCACGTTTGATAACCTTTCCGAAATCTTCCGGTGCATAACTTTGGAGTATACTTATCCTCTCCAAGTTGTTGAGGTCGTTTTTCCATTTCTCCCACCGTGGGCGAAGTTCGTTGGTGAGAGGGTCATCCCAACCTGTTCCATGGCAGCACATCTGCTGCAGCACTTCCTTTCCAATGAGCAAAAAGGGGGCTACGAGACCCAAGGGATTGTACAGAGATGCAACAATGGACAATATGCCTCAATGTGTTGCAGGCTGTTCCTTAAAATTGGTGCTGATCTTCAGGTTGTCTGATTCAACATGCCATTGGATACCCAACGCTCTCTCCGAAGGTAAGTTGTCAAAGGCAAGGTTGAGGTCTTTAATGTCTGATGCACGTTCAGTTGCTGGTATGCTTTCCAGGACAGCTTTGTCATTGGACACAAACTTGTGGAGCCTAAGACCACCCAGGGTACAAAGTCTTCTGGCTTCTTCTGCCAACTTAATAGCCTTCTCTGAGCTGTCTGTACTTGTGACTCCATCGTCGACATAGAAATTTCTCCGAATGAACTGACAGCCTAATGGGTATCGGTCTTTATTTTCTGTAGCCAAATGCTTCAATCCGTAGTTTGCACAACCAGGCGATGAGGCTGCGCCAAAGATATGCACCCTCATACGGTATTCTTGGGGCTGTGCACCGAGATCTCCTTTCTTCCACCAGAGGAAGCGCAGGTAATCCTGATCCGACTTCCGCACATGAAATTGATGAAACATTTTCTCTATGTCGCACATCAATGCAGTGGAGTGCAACCGGAAGCGAAGGAGTACACCGTTGAGATTGTTCATCAGGTCAGGACCAGTGAGCAGATGATCATTCAAACTGGTTCCCTGGTACTTGGCAGAGCAGTCGAACACCACGCGCAGTTTGCCTGGCTTCTTGTCGTGGAATACACCGTGATGAGGTATGTACCATTTTTCGCCCTCCTTCCCATCATCGTGGACTTCCTCTGCATCACCCTTTTCTATGACCTCCTCCATGAACTTGACATACTGTTCTTTGTACCTTTCATCCTTTAACAGCTTTCTCTTTAGATGGCTCAGACGCATGACTGCAAGCCGTTTGTTGTCAGGTAAGGTAGGTCTCTCCTTAAAGGGTAGCGGCATCTCGTAGTGACCTTGACTATTCTTTTTGATGTGGTTCTTGAGTTTGTCCAGGAACAGGACGTCCTCCTGAGACACTGGTTTGCCATCTTCCTTAGCATCCTTAAAGTCAGACTCTAGAATGCGAATGGCATCTGCCGGGGTGACTGGTGGGAGCTCCTTGACTGCCACTCGGAAACACTGTCCCGTCGTACTTGAAGCGTTGGGGCATGTCGATGCACCACCAACTATGCTCCATCCTAAGTCGGTACGGATCGCATAAGGCTCATCGTTTCCTCCCGATATGACGTCTCTTGGTGCCATTGCTTGTGCACAGTTATATCCTATCAACAAACCAACCTCACAATCCTGTAGAGGTGGAATCTCTTCTATGACCTTGGAGAGATGATTCCATCTTTTAGCTGTCTCGCTTGTTGGGATATGGGCTCTGTTTACCGGTATGCAATCCTTGGTATAAGCAGGAGGAAGGTCGATGAGGAGGGAGGAGCTATAACCCCGCACACAAAGCCCTGAGACTCTTTGGCTCTTCACGATCACGTCACGTCCGATCATAGTAGTTAACTTCAGCTTAACTGGACAGGAATCTGCCTTTAGTACATCGCTCAGTTCCTGCTCAACAAATGTCGTGTCGCTTTGTGTGTCCAGCAGGGCGTAAACCAGTTTCTCTGTTCCTGTATCCTTTTTTGACACCCACATGGGCACAATCATTGATGTGTTAGTTGGCTGTCCAGTAATCACTGACACTGAAGTTGCAGCAGCCTCCATTTGGCCGGCGTTGCTCAGGATAGCGGTTTCCTGTGGCAGGACCTTCTCCTTCTTTATATAGTTGTCATCGTGTAAACAAGTAGGATGTTTACCCTTACACGTGTTGCATGCATGTCGATGTCGACAGTCTTTTGCACTATGTCCAGGTTTGGTGCAGCCATAGCAGAGCTTATGTTCTCTGACAAAATCTCGTCGCTCCCCCAGAGTTTTAGCAATAAACTTGGGACATCCATGTAGTCTGTGCTGATTATTTTGACAGAAGGCACAAGGAGGCTTTTCCTTTCCTTTAACTGGCTTGAGCCTCTCAGTGTCAGCCTCAGTCTGTGTGTTCAGAACACTTGCCTTGTTCCTCTTAGGTTCTCTGCTGCCTTGTTTTGCAGTGTTTGACTCAGAGCTGCGGAGGGCATAAGCTGAGGTGATCGGATTGCAAGCGATCTCTGCCTCCGTCGTCATAAATGCGGCAAAGTCCTTAAAACTGGGGAATTCCTTATTGTCTTTTAGGGCTTCAGTAACCTTCCTGTTCCAGTGAGATGCTATCCACTCTGGTAGTTTGAGGACTAGCTTCTTATTCTCTTCACAGTCGTTCAGTATTTCGAGGCTCTTCACATGTGTCATTGCATCTTGGCAAGCGTTTAAGAAATCTGAGAAGTCTCTTAATCCTTCTGCATCACTTGGTTGGATCTTTGGCCAATCTGTGAGCTTATCTCTGAAGGCTCTCTGTATAATAAAGGTTTGGCCATATCTGTTATCCAGTTTGTTCCATGCATCCTTATAAGCGTCGCTGTCATTTCTATAGAAAGTTCCTTCCAATGTTTTACGAGCTGAGCCGCCTACATACTTCCTTAAGTAATAAAGTTTGTCCGCTGGGGAGATGGCCTTTTTGTCAATAAGTGACATGAATGAAGTTTTCCACTCAATGAACTGAATGGGGTCACCATTAAATACAGACAGCTCTGGAACTGGAAGTCTATTTAGAGCCATACTATCTTGTAGGGCTTGGGCAAGGGATGACACGTTTAGATCGGGTGGTGATGCTGTGACGTTGGAAGTTAGATGGCCGATAGCAGGGGGAACATGATGATTTCCCACTGAACTATTAGAGGAATGGAGACTGCCTTCCTGCGAGGCTACCTGGCTGTAGACCTGCAGTTTGGCCCGAGCAGCCCTTAAATTCTTTTCTGCTTGAAGGCGTTCAAGTCTGCGCTTTTCTACTTCCATTTTTCTCTGCTGTTCCTCTATCTTCTCCCTTTGTCTCTCTTCTTCGAGCAACCCTTCAAATTAGACTTCCTTAGCAGCTAGCTCTGCTGCGGCATCTGCCTGTTTGAGTGTTAGAGTAGTGCTTTTGTGACTACGGATTGACTTTGTCACTCTAGATGCAGTGGATCCATAGATGGAGCGTGCGTAGCTGTTCTTAAGCAGCTCCCTGAGACGGCGTTGCACTTGTTCTGCATCATAATCTCCATCGAGGTCTGACATTCTCTCGTAGGCAACCTTCGCAATTTCAGCTGTAACCGCCCCACAACTGTCTACGTGACGTCTTAATTCTGGAGAAGCTGTAATGTGACTTCGTATTTCAAAGTAAGTGTTTAACACAGCCTCTTTCTCTTTCTCCAAAGCATCCATCAAAGATGCCAGCTCGCCTTTACTAATGTCTGACTTGAGCTGCTCTCTTGACTCTCGGGCTCGAATCTTCCATCTTTTGTATGTTGAGAAGAACTTTCTTTCCCTTTTTCTTGCTTCCTCCTGTTGCATTTCGAGCACCTTTGGAGTTGGGATTTTTGATCGAGTCGAGCGTCGGAGGCTTTCTTTAAGCTCGCCTTGTAAGTTGTTCAACGTTTCTTCTCTACGTTGAATTTCCTTCTCCAAAAGTTCTATTTCCGCAGTTTCTGATGTGTCTTCGAGAGACGCCTTAAGCCTTTTGATTTTATTCTGCAGGTCGACTATCTGATGCTCTAGTTCTGTTTGTGAGGAGGGATTCTCCATTTCCTTCATATTTATGTTATTTACTTATCTAATTTGTAGGCTGTAATGAGCTGATTGTAGTTACTATAAATTACAGGCTGCATTAACAGAAGGGAGGAAAATCTTTGTGTTTTAAACTAAGTTGAAATAGAAGCCAATAACCAACATAACGTTAAGAAGAAATGTATAAAATAATAAATGCAAGCTGCTAGCTGTTGCTGACTGACAATACCAATAAACAAAGTTACTTCACTTATTACTTCATGTCCGTTGTCTTAATGCAGTAAATGCCCACAGTAGTTGATGTCCTTCTCTCGACATGAAAAGTTGACCGCAGCGCTTAGCTTACGCCGTACCCTTCTGCGCCGCGAGCCTCCCCTGGTTTCAGCGCGAGCCACCCGCGGCTCCTTCGCGGCAAACATCGATGAGAATCAATATCCTTTCTTTGTCAATTAGAATGAAATGTTCCATACCTTTTCTGACCGTCACATCAAACCATTAAGCCAGCTGCATGATGATCATAAAGTCTCTCTGTCTAGAAGACCCGTAGAATGGCGCCGAGCTGCTCCGTGAAATGTCTTGTCAATCCCAGACGAATAGCAACACAGCTCCGTGACTCATCCTCGTAGTTCCGTGGTGCAGAGTGGCAGCAGGATGATGCGGGGGATCAGCTCTTACTGTAGCATTCCAGCCGGACTTTATTCAGACGATGCACTCAATAATCATGACGAATGGACCATGGTGGGGTATTCCAACACATTTATTCACAAATTACCATAGACACATCGTAAGAGCTGTTCCCCTTCCAGCTAGATGCTAATTTAAAGATGAATGGAAAACGATAACTTTCTCATTAACCTTTTCTGGTGAGCAAACAGTAGCAGTTCGAACTTCCTTCCCGGAAGTTGCCCGTTCCCCATTTCAAAATAAGAGTCTAATGAACATTATAAGGTATAATTCGTTCAGGGATTTAAGTATGTAAAATATATCAAATAGAACAAATAATCTGGGTCATTTACACTGGGAGCACTGTGGGTTGTGAGGACTTCATTCTGAAAATAAACGTGTGTTTTATGAAGTGGTGTTTGTCTGATGGTGTTCGGATCAGTGCTCACATAAGGTAATTTCCATTTTCATTTTTTGATCTATTGCGTTGAAATTTTTTTGTGCTTTTATTATTTTTGTATGCTTTTTTGGCTTTCATTTTCTTGCAATTTCATATTTTTTTGGTTTGCATTTAATTTGTTTTTTGCTTGTGGTTTCTTTTTTTATTACAGAGCCCATGAGGTGATATGGTTAAATTTTTTTTCTAGAAAATTACCTTGTGCCCAATATTTACAGTCTTGTGCCTACCACTTACCATCTCGTGCTTACCATTTAGATTCATGTACCCACCAGAGGGTTTCAAGTGTGCAGCAGCCGACAGAAGCATAATTTCAGCTTGGTATCAAATACAATGATATAACATTAGTTCTTGCCAGAGGTCATGGATACATTATCACTGAAAGGCATGTTTATTAATGTTTAAGTTTCTATTCCATTGTAAGGCCTATAGCAATATTAATAAAATTATCTTGTTTATGCAGCAACAATTGCAGAGCTCTGGTCAGTTTCATGATTAACAGTGGATGCATAGAAAATGGTTTACATGTGAAGAAGGAAGATGTTCCTCTGATATTGAAGGTGTTGGATCCAAGAAGAGTTCATCTTAGAAAAGCCAGGACACTCTACCTGTATTTGTGTACCTATTTTACAAGAGGACCAAACTATACATAGCATTTTGATTTATATGACAAACTGAAGTCATTTGGTATTTGTATAAATAGGTGCATTGATGGGTTTTCCAGAAATATTATTTTGTTAAATGCATTTACTACAAGCAGTAATCCGAAAATTGTGGGACGCTACTGCGTGGAAGCTGTAGAAAAACTGTGTTTGTTCTAGAATAGCCAGAGGAGACGGGGGTAATGAAAATGTTTTTACTGTACTAAAGATTTTCAGAGGTTCCTTTGCCATAATACAAATGGGGTCAATGCTGTAGACAGCTATTTGGAAAAAGCAAACAGTGCCAATTAATGAATAGAAAGTTGGTGGGGACCACTAAGAAGGGAGTCAATGGAATTCTTCATCACTTTGTTCACTGACCTGAAGGACAGAGGCATGTTTGATGGATATTTTTAAATAAATGTATTCCTCAGTTTTGTTTCATTGGAATTGTTCAGGTAAGATAATCAACATGATTCATCTTTTTTTCTTTTAATATAGAACACAAGTCACTATCTTTTATTGTCTTAACAACTCTTGTAGTTAAAGGTGGCAATTTCATGGTATTACTGCAATACTTAGTCTGGTATATGAGCTTTAAAATGTATGTAACCACTTACTTGTGGCATAGGTAAACTAGGCAGCCACTTAGGTGACTGTCCTTGTCAGGGTGCCCCCACGTGTAAAGTTTTTTAATTTAGCAGGACACTTTTGTTTTTTGAAAGCTAATATACTCATTAAAAGTGTAATATGCAAGCATGAATGTGTATGCAGGGTTCAAATGAAACATGCTAGCTACTAAGAAGGGACATTTTCCAAAGTCCAAGTACTGGGAGTCAGAGTGAGTAAAGACCCTGAAATGAATGCTTTTATAAAAAGAAGCCTTTTATAATTGGAGGTATTGACAAAGTGTGACAGCTAATAGACTGTTTATGGCTTGGCAAATTGACAGCAACAGCAATTGTGTTACCTAATTGACAACTAGACAGCCACAAAAATGAACAGGTAAGAAGATGCAAAAAAGTAGCATATGCATATAGTCAGAAGAGGTTGGCTGTAGTGCATGTTTTGTGTGAGTGTGAATAACTGCTGAGCTCAGTAAAAAGGAAGCTCAACTGTAACTGTTTAAAGCACTGGTTGTGGTATGCTACCAGTTTCTGAAAGAATAAGTAAAAGTAAATATCTGGGCCCTAACACTGGCTACGAGATCTAAGTGCTGCAGGATGAAAAGTTACCAAAACAGTCTAACTGTGTTATGTGCAATATCTGCAGCTAGCATTCAAATCGAAAGGAGTTCAGGAACTTGTGAAGGAGAATCTTGTGCAGCCAAATTTTGTAATGATTTGGTATGCTAGTGGGTGTGTGTATTTGGAGATATCCTTAGATTATAAAATGCACAAAAAGTGCAACAAACTTAACATTTTTGTTTTAATGAGTATGCAAATACTATAGCACTCTTTGGTCACTCATTGGTATTATTGAAATGCTGTATTTGTGGAATGTACTATATAGTTTATTGATTGTATGATATGAACCATTGAAAACTATTTTTTGTGTTCCTTGTTTCCATTTAGAAAGCTATACCCTGATTTAGTTAGATAGGGAGTTGCTACTGTATTTATTTTTATTCATACCAAATAGCACTTTCTGTCACATCTGCCTTATGTACCCTCTTGCATCAAACTTGCCTTTTTGAAATACATTTGCAATTGAGTTCAATAATCACTTCTATATCATTGGCATTTTTTGAGTACAGTGTATACATGTGAATGTTGCATTTTAGTTTTTGAAATTTATTATTCATTTTTATGTGAAATACTTTTAAGTTCATTTTCAGATGCCACATTTATTAAATCCAGTTTACTTTGGTTGGTTGGCTAAGCTATTAAAAAAGCAAGTTGAGGGCCAGAGAAAAGCCTTGCCTAGGGCTCTAAAAGGCTAGGAGTTGCTCTGACCACTGTAATATTCCCTCATGTGTAATATGAACAAACAAAATGCAGATGCTCAATAGAGGTGATATTTTTTATCAGTAACCACACAAACACACTGCTGCACAAGAACTGTCTCCCATATATTTTGTCATACCTTAATCTATCAATTGGATTTATATTGCTTAACATTATTATAGTACTACAGTTTACAGTATAAATTTACATATTTTTTTATAAAAAACATTATTCAGTCATAATGTCCATAACTACTGTGTAAGTCATCTTGATGATACAGGAAAAGGCTGATCATGCGTAACAGTTTCCTGAAAGACAAATATTATATTAGTCTTGATATGATTCATTGTCAAATAAAGTCAAAGCTTGTATAGTTAAACAAATCAAATGTGCCAACATGATTTCTGTTTATTTCCGGGCCATTTGTTACTCTTACTCATAGATGTAATGTGCTGTACCTCTAGTAGGGGAAGCAAAAAAAAAGTCTACTACTTAATATGGTCAAATTTTGAAATCAGAATATCATACAGTGCAAATACTAAAAGGAGGACACAGGTATTACCTATAATAATGAAATGCAGTTAATATTTAACTAGGTTCAATAGTGTGCTTGATGTATCAAAAAATCAAATTTAGTGTTGTACGTATTAAATGAGCTGGAGTCTAATGCTGCTTCATCAAATTAATTGTCTTCTATTCACTGCATTTACCGAACAGGTTCATGCTGAGTGTTTATTTTAGAATTTTTTAATTAGAGTGCATTGACTAATGGGGGTGGGGATACAAATTTGTAATACCAAATAAGAACCATAAGATTACACACCTGATCTTAGAAATATCACAAAAGCATAGACATAAGATCACTCCCACTATTATCATACACATTGCCAAAGTAAACTTCACCATCTTCCTAAATTGTGTCAATAGCAAGTGCTATTTCCAACATGTGAGAATTCTCAATAGGGGAGCTGGTTACAAACAGAGTCACTGGTGTCACAGATGTAAAATACATTTTATTTTGTTATACTTTAAACCAATAATATCTAATTTCCTTATCATTAAAAAGGCCAGTTAGAGCAAAGGCTGTAGATTCCACAGAATACTACAAATGAAGATTTAAATTTGCATTTGCTTGGCTGATGCTTTTATCCAACGCAACTTACAACAGAGCAGTGTTGTGCAAGTTCACACCTCACAAGAACTAGCTCAAAGTTCAGTTCACACAGATTAAAATTAATGAATTCACATTCATAGTTTACCATTTACATTTTGAACTAGTTCATGTTCAGTTCATTTTGTATTTTTAAGGAGTGGGAATAAATGGCCCATGAGTTTACTTTTTTCAGTGAAACCTTCAATACAGCCAGCAGCCCATCGCTACCATTTACCATTTAGTATAGGCCTAACTGTTGTAGATATTGGTACAAAGTTATGTATTATAGATTTGGAAGTAAAAGAATACAGTACATAGTTATGTCAAAGCATTTTCTTAGTTTTCACATGGGGCCTATGTATGCCTACAGTATGTGCATCAGTTCAAATAGGCTAATAACTACTCATATATGAAAAATGCATAATGTTCTTCAAACAACTAATTACATGTAGGCCTATTTTGCATTGCAATGAAATTAATTATACTCTAGCAATTCAGACAAATGGGAATAAGAATATTAAATAAAATAGTTTGCTCCATATATGGAAACAATATGTAGACATAAGGCACAAAAGAGGAACAATGTGAAATTGTTTTATTTTGTTTTATTTGTCTCAAAAATTATTTTATTCTAGAAACTTACCATAAAACCATAAGCAATACTTTCAATGTAACAGGTGGCCATACGCTCTATTTCCAACTGTGTGACACAATTGGTGACTGTGGAACCATCATGTAGATGAACTAACCTATTACGATGCCAGTCAAAATTCGCATCACATATTGCATGTCCAATGGGGAAAAATTTAAAGTGGACTCGCGAAGTACATTTTCCTAAAAGCAAAAGCTTGTGTCAGTGGGGGTGCAGCTTAAGCACAAGCAGGTAGACACAGACAGTGCCTATTTGATTTTACGTTATTTTTTCTGAATACAAAGAAATGGCAAAAAATTCGTACTAAATAAATATTTGTAAAAATCGACTATTTGTGTTTATCCGAATACCGTATTCGGATTCCACCCCCACATTACAGAGTAAGACACAACGTTTAATCTGGACCTAAACCAGATCCAGAATGTCACATAAAACTGAACTAGCTCCCTTTCAAGTTCTTCACTTGCAAATACATTATGTTAAGTTCACCATCCTTAGAAACATGAGCTTGTTCAATGATCGCACTCTTTTGAACTAGTTCATGCACAACACTGCAACAGAGATAAACATGATCGAGTAACATTAGGCTAGAGCCTGTTTGTTCAGCAAGTGGAATAGAACAGGTAACTAGAGTTGATTGCCGCAAGTGAAAAGATGTAATTAATAATTTACAATCACAGATTATAATTGATAAGGTAATTAAACTTAAACAACAAATTAACCAACAATATAAAATATCACAGAGCATAGTTTTTTTTTTCTTCAATCAATTAGACAGATATTCACACAATAGAAGGGTCTTCAATTGCTTTTTAAATACATTGAGGGAGCCAGCAGTACAAATGGAGGTGGGTAGCACATTCCACCAACTGGTAACTACGCAGGAATAGTCTGGACTCAGACTTGATACCACACAGAGATGTCATCAACAGATGCTGTTCACTTGCAGACCTGAGTTGGCAAAATGGAGAATAGCATCTCACCAGTGTCTCCATATACTCAGGTGCTGCCCCATTGACTACTCTGTGGGCAAACATCAGTGGTTTGAACCTAATGCATGCTGCTACATGGAGCCAATATAGACACCTGAAGAGAGGAGTGACATGTGCCAATCTAATCAGCTTAAATACAAGATGGGTCACCTTATTCTGGATCATCTGGAGCGGCTTGATAGCACATGAAGGTACTCCTACCAGAATTGAGTGTCCATAAATGAGGTGGTTTGTGGATTTTAGGAAGTAAGTAAACTTTTCGGATTGCCAGAACTGCTGGACCTGAAAAATCTTTCTTTTGTTTGTAATTAATATAGCCCTGTTCTAATAATTTAGACAGTATTAAACAGGTTTTATACTTTATTTCCTGTAATGGTTTGGCTAAAGGTAAGTAATGATTAGTATTATTTAGTGGTCTGTAAGCTTCATGTAGATATTGTGATCAATCATGAATCACCTTGGGACCAGCACAAAGAAGCACACTGGTTTGTGTTTATTCACCTCAGTCAACTACAAGAATTTCCAGAAGAATTAAAGGCTTTAAAGAAAAATACTTGTGTAAAAAAGAACAGTCCAATGGAATACTGAAAGTTGCAGGAAGACTCAACAAAGCTGCAATACCAGAAGAAGCTAAACATCCTGCAATTCTCCACAAACATTCTCTTATATGGCAGCACATTCACCAAGAAATTGCCCATTGTAAGCACAATTACATGCTCGCACAGCTATGCCAGAAATATTGGATACCTCAAGCAAACTCAATTATCAGAAAAATCATTTCAAAGTATGCAACATGCAGAAGATATAATGCCAAGACAGGTGATGAAAGAATGGCAGATTTGCCAGAAGATTGTTTGTTACCTGACCAACCACCTTTCTCCAATTTGGAGTTGATTATTTCTTTCCTTTTCAGGTTAAAAGAGGATGAAGTCTGATCAAGAAATATGGAGTAAGCCGTACACATAGAGATTGCACACAGCTTGGACACTGATTCATTTGCAGAAGTTAAAATCATGTGCTAAATAATGGAACATACTTTACTGGGGCAGAAAGGGAGCTAGATGAAGTGATTAAAAACCTTGACCAAGAAAAAAACTGCAATGCCATGGTGAAGAAAGAAATCAAATATATTTTTAATCCACCACATGCTGTCATCAAGGTTGAGTATAGGAAAGACAAGGTGGAGTATAGGAAAGACAAGTTAGACGCATAAGAAAGATTCTAAACTCAATACTTAACTCAACAATGAAAGTCTCCAAACAGTGATGTGTGAATTGGAATCAATCATCAGACCCATCACAAAGACATCAAATGATCTTAATGATCTGGTGGCACTAAAACCCAATCATTACTGTGTTACTGAAGACACAATCCAACATGCTTCCTGGACTCTTTCCTAAAAATGACCAGTATACTAGAAAACACTGGAAGCAAGTTCATACAGGTTCATACATTACCAACCCGTTTTGGAAAAGATGGGCTAAAAAGTATTTGCCAATATTTCAGGAACATAAAAAATGGCTTACACCAAGAAGTAATTTTGAACCAGGGGACACTGTTCTAATCATAGATGATGCTGCACCCCACAACTACTGGGTAATGGGTCAAGTCATCAAGACAATGCCAGATAACAAAGGTGCAGTCAGAAGAGTTTGTATACAGACTAAAACCAGCACACAGGACAGACCTGTGAATAAACTGTGCCTGCTCCAAGAAACAACTAATGTTTGAAATAAGAAATTCTTAAATGTTTGTTTGCAGTTAAATAGCCAGTTATTTTTTAGTTAGTTACTTAGAGTGTAGGAATGATTTAAGGCTCTTATTGAAGTAAAATATAGTAATTGTCTCTGCTCCTGCATAAACAAATAGGGTCTGGAAGTGTAAGAGCCAGAAAGTTAATGTTAAATTCATATAGTGCTTGCTTAATTTCCATAAAACATTAGCTAATTATAACTGCCTAGAATATGTTATAGCCTTTTACCCCCTGTAAGTTAAGATGAGATAGAACTTTCTTGGCTATACCTGTAGAAGACGGTGTTAATTAACCAAGTGAGGAAAGTGCTAGCACGGACTGTTAGATATGATTGCAAATAGAAACAGAAGATGGAATACAGTTTTCTTTTTTTTTTTTTTTAACCGTGTCCTGTTCGGCTGTGAAGCAATCAGAATTGATGTCTGAATGCTGGCGACTAGCCTTACAGTTTTTCTCTCAGGTGGAGCGTTATAGCTTCTGCTGACGCCACGCCTGATACCAAAACTTTATTAGAAATATTTTCAGATGTTTTTAAGATTCGAACCGGACACGGAGACAAAAATGAAAGAAAAAGAAGAGAGAAAAGGAGGAGATGGAGGTAAAGGGGGAAGGGGGGATTTTCGTATAGAATAAACAATAAATGAACCAGAATCCGCTTCTAGACCTGCAGAAAAAGAGGGGAAAAAAAAACCAAAAAAAAAAACACAAGACAAAAACATTGATGCATCAGCTACATGAAGATATATCAAAGTAAAAATGTTTGCTAACAATCACACAGTAATTATTACTAAGGCATTTAGGGCCAACCACAGCCTTAGGTCATGTGCTGAAGATGTCCAAGTCATACCTATGAAAGCACCATGTGAGCACCTGTTTGCGTACGCACGCTTGTATGTGTAAGGTTTCTCTATAGGAGCGTCCAATAGTGAGTGTGAAGGGCCACAGACCTGCCCCCAAAAACGTGCGGAAGATGGAGGGAGTTCCAAGCCCAGAAATCCAGCGGTCACCCCAGAGCGCGGAGACCCCAGGGAGACCGTCACCAGAGAAGCCCCAACCCCCCCCTCGAGAGGCACAGAGGATCACCCCGGGGGGCCACAACCAGCAGCCTGCAGAGTCCCGGGAGACATCAACGGCTAGCCCCCAGGCCCGCCCGTAGCCGCTCACCCCGGAGCCGGCCGGGCCCGGAACCCAGCAGCCCGGGACACAAGGGCGACCCACCCCGCCGAGGACCCAACAGAGCCCAGGGACCCAGATCCCACCAGGCAGCCACCAGGAGCGACCAGACAGATGTTTAAAAAAAAAAAAAAAAAGTGGCAGGGGGAGGGTAGGCGAAGATGTTGTAGCATTGCCAGATGTCCCAGGAGAGGGGAGGAGTCCAAAACCCCACCTGACATATACAGTCACACACAAACACAGTCATACACTCCCTCCCTCATGCTCTCACATACACATACAACCCAAGACTTACAAGGATGTACGCCAGACACCCATTCACACTCCCCATACACACCCTACTAACTCTGGTCCCGGTGCTGCCGAGGGCACAACCATTCCCGGACGCCAGAGTTAGCCCTGTTCCGCTAACCGAGGGGGGTGTCCAACGCAGAGCAAAGCAACCCACCACTCCAGACCACAGGCAGACGGCCAGCTCCCACTCCTAGCCTCCAGCCCCGGGCAGCTAACCAAGAACAGAGGTGTAATAAGACCTCTAGTCTCCCTCCGCCGGCTCCAATGTAATGTTAACGTGTGTTGATAAGGTGCATTTTGTGGTTGGGGGGGCGCGGGCAGTGCCGGCATCATGTGGCCTACACCAGCTGATGCCAACACACAGCCCCACTTCCCCCCCAAAACCCTCCGTGACTAGGTGCAGTTTAAAATTGGAAGTGGGCACTGGCACTCGGAGTGAGGCTGGAATTTCCCCCCACCGGATGCCGTTGAGTGTGCTCACTCCCAAGACCCTGAGTGTGCATTTTTGTAAAATGTTGTTTGTGGAAGTGTTTAATGTGCAAATAAAATTGGGGGGTAGGCTGCCACAGGACTGCGGAAATGGGATCCATACCCGCACCCCCTGACTTACCCACACCCCAAGGCCCTATGTGCATATTTGTGTGATGATGTGAGGGAGCAGGAGGAGGGAAATGTCTGAGGATGGGGAGGAATGGCTGAGGGGCCTGAGCCCTCCAGGGAGCCAGCTCCCCTACTGGCCCCAATAGGCACCTCCGTTCCCAAAATCCACCCGGGGCGTGGAGGCCCCAGCCCATCTAGCCATGGCCCAAAGCAGCAGCATCACAGAGCCCCACGGAGTCTGAGGCCACCAACCCACACCACCCCAGCAGAGTATTTACTCCCATCCCCACATTTACTCAACTTTCAGACTAAGTAAGACATAAGACACCCAGGTAAAGCTGGACCCCCCCCCCTCCCGGACATCCCCCTCCCCCATGGCGGAGCCAGGACCCGGCACCGCCGCATGTTCCGGCCCTCTTCCCGGCAGCGTACATGCCAGGACCCAATCCCCAAGGCCCCACCCAGACCCCCATCCGGGGACGGCCGCCCCCAAACCCCAAGCCACCAGGCCCCCACCCAGGGGCGATGCAGCCACCAGGCAGTGACCCGCAGCCACCGTCAAGACCCCCCAGGGCCCCACACACAACTACCAGAAGTCCACCCCCCGAGGCAACCCAAGCACCACCAGAGTGGGGCAGCAGCCCCCCAGCCCAAGACCCCCCTAGTGAACCCACCCCCAGGGATCCTCCAGACACTCTAAGCTCAGACTCTCCACCACATCAACCACAGCATCCCGCAGGACAATATCAATGACCCTCCATCGTCGCTATGTGATGGAACCGATCAAAGGAGCCCAGAGAGATTGATTTGAAGTGGAGGCAGAGGCTGTCTCAAGTGTAATATGATCCAATAAAAGATTTCTATACTGGTTAATGCAAAAATTATCTTTGTTTTTCCAGTTTATGAGGATAGTTTTCTTAGCGATGCATATGGCAGTGAGAACTACGTGAACCAAATTTGTTTCAATCGGGACATCCTCTAGGTTCCCCAGCAGGCAAAATGAGGGGGAAGTTGGGATATCACATTTCAAACACTTTGACAGGTCTTCACATACTCCATACCAGAATCCCTGAACAGGTGGACATGACCACAGTGCGTGGATATAACTGTCAGGAATGTTGTCTGTGCAGTGTGTGCAGGTGTCAGATGGCACAAATCCCATCCTGAACATCCGATGACCTGTATAGTGTACTCTGTGTAGAATTTTGTATTGAATTAATTGTAAATTGGGGTTTCTGATCGTTTTAAAAGTTTTTAAACAAGTTTGGGACCAAAAAGTCTGGTCATAGCTAACTAATAGATCCGCCTCCCATTTACCTATAGGAATTGCTATTGTATCATCTATTTTGGTCAATGTTTTATATACTTTAGACAGTAATTTGGGATGTTTGAGATTACAGAAGTCTAATACCCTCGATGGTGTTTGTAATTCTATTTTATTAAGCTTAAATTTTTCTTTAACTACTGATTTAATTTGGAGATATTCTAAAAATGTATTCTTGTCTATCCCAAATTGGGAGACTATTCTGTTAAATGGAGTGAAATCCAATCCTTCAAATATGTGTTCCATGTATAGAATTCCCTTACTTTTCCAGTATGGGAAGTTCATCATTTTATTGTTTTGCAATATGTCAGGATTATTCCAGATGGGTGTGCGTCTGCATGGAATTAGTGAAGACTCTGTCATTTTTAGATATTCCCACCATGCTGTCAGTGAGGTGCTAATATTAATACTTTTAAAGCTTTCATGCTTTCTTATTTTTGAGCTAATAAACGGTAGGTCCGAAAGCTCTATAGTATTGCAAAGTGTCTGTTCTACATCTAACCAGGACTCATCCAGCGGGTTATGTTGCAACCATCTTGGTATATATTGGAGCCTGTTGGCTAAGAAATAATGATAGAAGTTGGGTAGATCCAGCCCTCCTCTATCTTTGGTCTTCTGTAGTGTTTTTAAGCTAATTCGTGGAGGTTTATCCTTCCAAAGGAATTTAGTGATAGAGGAGTCCAGGGATCTAAACCAATCAGATGATGGCTTGTTTGGGATCATTGAAAATAAGTAATTGATTCTTGGTAAAACCATCATTTTAATTGTGGCAACCCTCCCCATAAGTGATATCGGTAAGGATTTCCATCTAGCAAGATCATCTTCCACTTTCTTTAATAGTGGGATGTAGTTTAGTTTAGTTAGATCTGCCAGCCTGGGAGAGACATGAATGCCCAGATATGTAATATTCCCTGATTCCAATTGTGTATTAAGGGAATTGACAAAAGAAAAATTAATTGGGAGAACTATGGATTTTAACCAGTTTATTGAGTAATCTGAAACTCTTGAAAAGGAGTTTATTAGTTCAATTGCTTGGGAGAGAGAGGATTGAGAATTCTGGAGAAAAAGTAACACGTCATCTGCATAAAGACTGATTTTATGTTCTATGTTCTTACACTTTATGCCTTTAATAACTGTAGTTTGCCTGATTGCTGCTGCTAGTGGTTCAATAAAAATAGCAAATAGCGAGGGGGAGAGTGGGCATCCCTGCCTAGTTCCCCTCTGAAGACAGAAGCTAGCTGATGTTTGGTCCTTTGTCCTGACGCATGCTGTTGGTGAACTGTATAATATTTTTAAGCAGTTTATGAAGAAGTTTCCAAAACCAAATTTATGTAAAGTTGCAAATAAGAACTTCCAGTTAACTCTGTCAAAAGCCTTTTCTGCATCGAGAGATAATATACTGGATTTCCATGTTTCTGCTGTAAGAAAAGTCTATTAAGTTAAGAAATCTACGTGAATTTGTGGATGAATGTCTCCCCTTAATGAAACCAGTTTGGTCTGGGTGTATTATGAAAGGGGTTACCTTCTCTAATCTTTTTGCAAGGGCTTTACAAATTATTTTGAGGTCAACATTAATAAGAGAAATGGGGCGATAGCTGGTAGGAAATATAGGATCTTTGCCTGGTTTTAACAGGAGACTAATGTTGGCTGAATTCATATTTGGCTGTAGTCTACCATTTTCTTCTATTTCACTCATCATTCTGAAAAATGTTGGAGCTAGAATGATCCAGAATTCTTTGTAGAACTCTGCTG
>JANRMT010062840.1:24635556-24659123 GCA_026402145.1 Polypterus bichir lapradei | reverse complement strand
AAATAATAATAATAAGATGATAATAATAATAATAGTGCTAATGATAATAATAATAATAATAATGCTAATAATAATAATAGTGCTGATAATAATAATAATAATAATGCTGGTAATAATAATACTAATGCTGATGATAATAATAGTGCTGATGATAATAATAATAATACTAATGCTGATAATAATACTAATGCTGATAATAATCAGATAATAATAATAATAATAATAAGACAGAACCAAGAGTGTTTGTAGTTGTATGATAAAATGTAATAATTATAATCCAGTGTTTGTATGCGTGCGTTGTGTGTGTGCTGACGCAGTGTAGGAAAGTTGTGTGATTGTGTCATGTGTATGTAAAGTTCCAGAAGCAGGTAAAAGAAGGAAAGGAAAGAGTGAAAAAGGTTAAAAAAAGAAAAAAATAAGTAAAAAGAAAAGGTGCTAGAGGTGTGGGGTGGTGA
Source organism: Polypterus bichir lapradei (assembly GCA_026402145.1). Classification (NCBI taxonomy): domain Eukaryota; kingdom Metazoa; phylum Chordata; class Cladistia; order Polypteriformes; family Polypteridae; genus Polypterus; species Polypterus bichir. The sequence continues at coordinate 24,658,668 of JANRMT010062840.1, read as the reverse complement.
GAGAACAGGTGATCCCATCATCTAAACACAGATATAGCAGCTTTTTATCCTGACATGCTCATACCCAGTGAATCCCGATAAGAATAATAAACTTGTGACCTGATGTTGGGCTAATAAAGCCAGTCTGTCACTCCTCGCTCCTTGTACAGCCTGTTGTTGACGTAGAGCTTGTCCACAGAAATGACAGCGCGGCTCCCTTCTTGGATGAATTTTTTACGCAGTGGGAACAGAACTCTGCGGCGATCCAAAATTTCTTTAGGAAATTGATCATTCACGCTAAAATCTTTTCCTTTGAGCTCCTTCCCGCGGCTCTTAACAAAATCCTTCTGTTTAAAATGCTCAAATTTGGCCACGATGGGACGAGATCTTCTGCTGTCTGCTCTTTTGGCTCCAAGGCGATGAACCCGGTGAAAGGTAATGTTCTTTACCGTTTCTTCGGGTATCTTCATGTGGGTCTGGAGAAAGTTCTTAATTGTTTGTTCGCAATCCTCCGGTTGTCCTCCCGTCTGCTCCGGCAGGCCTGCAAACACCAGATTGTCTCTCATGCTGCGGGCCTGAAGATCCAAAACCGTCTCCTTCAGGGTCTTGTTGTCCTGGGAGATCCGTGTCATTCCCTCTGACAGGGAAGACACAGTCTCCCGCAGAGACGCGTTTTCAGCCGCAAGCCGCTCCACCTGATCCTGGCTGAATTCCAGAGATTGTCGGAGGTTCTGAAACTCCTGGTGTAGAATCTCGAGCAGGTGGAGTCGTCCCTCAAATCCCAAAAGCCTTTTATCTATAGAATCTAATAATTCTAATATATCCTTGCGGGGAGATGAGGTCGCCTCGGGGGAATCCTGAGGACGGCTTCTCTTGGTAGCAGGTGTTTCCGTGTTAGCTGCTGCTTTCTTAGGCCCCATGACAACAGACTCAAAAACTTGATCAATATAATTTTGTAGACTTTCCAAATTTTCTTCACTTACCTCCAGGTTGATGAGTTATACTTACCGGATTGCTTGCGTTGTCAGTAAATAAATTTGGCGTAAATGTGTCTTAGTTGTTTATAATGTTTTGCTAACAATCTGCCATCTGCGTCAAACGCTGCCGAGAATCCGTGATTTTTTCCTAGCCAGCACTTCTCTCTCCCAGCATGCTCCTCTAGCTCTCTCTCCCCTGTTCCATCTGTAGTTGACTCCTGCCTTGCCTTGAGCACAGTTTTCTCTCTGTGTTTAACGTGATTCAAGTACGACTGTGACCAAACTTAAAGAGTGAAACGATATATAAGCCTTAAACAGAACTCTTCTTTTTTAATACCAGTTTTTCTCTATTTTTGTGTGAACTGCTTTGCTTTGAAAATTTATTAAAACGCTTAAAACTAAGACTTTTGGTCTGTGGAATATTTCCCCTGGCTTATGTTTAATTTAATTTTTTTTCTTTGTTCCTTTTTCATTATGATTGTTTTCCTTTGTGTTTTATAATATTGTCATTGTCATTGGTGTCCTTCATTAATTGTTTTTACTTTCCTGAGAGTTTTTGGGACTTCTTGGTGACTATTTAGGGGTGTATGAGGTCAAGGAATGTAATTCCAACATTTATTTTGTTCTTTCTTGACTCTTTACCATTTTAATTATTGACAAACAGTGCCATTCTGTTGCTTTCATAACATTTTGTTGCTTTCATACCATTTTGGTATCTGTGTTTAGATATAACTGAAAGTCTTATCAGCATTTTTGTTCTGGTTTTGTGGCTTATTTTTGTCTTGCAGTTTTGATTCCTGTCTTACGTTTCTGACTTGGCAAAATATTGGTATGTCTCTCTGGTTTGTCCCAAATTTAAAAACTACCACTTAAATATGTACCAAGAATACTTTCAGCAAATGGGATACCCTGGGGGTGGGAATATTAGAATGTAACTCACCACTCATTACACTCCAAAATGGGATGTTACATTAAGAAACAATTTCTTTTTTTTTAAAATCGTCTATTTCACAAATCATTTTGGGTATGAACTGGTTAAAGAAACACAATCCCCAAATTCATTGGGTAAAGAAACACATTATTAAGTGGAAGGCATTTTGTACAAAGAAATGTTTTCATGAAGACTCATGACCCCTAAATGTGTGTGGAAACATTAACACAGTATCTTTTGAGTATCAATATTTTCAGGATGTATTCTGCTCATGTCTTTAAAATTACTCCCTCATAGAAAATATGATTGTACTGTTGACTTATTATCAAATGCTCCCCTTCCTAAAGTGAAAGTTTATGCTTTACCCAACCTGAGTGAGGCAATGAAGAAATATGCTGAGGACAACATAGCAAACAGGTTGATTACACAGTCGTATAGTCCTATAGGGGTGGGCTTTTTCTTTGTGGAAAAGAATGTGATTCCATGACCATGCATTATTTATTATTGGTTGAATAGAATAACAATCAAAAATAACAACATAATTCTGCTCATATAAATTGAAATTACAGGGTCCAAATCTTTACAAAACAGGACGTATGGAGTGCATATAATTTAATCTAATTAGGGAGAGAAACAAATGCAAAACAACCTTCAATATCACGATTAGTCATTATTAATATAATGTAACACCATATGTATTGGCTAATGCACTTGCAGTATTCCAGTCATTTGTTGTTTTGTTTTGGGCATTTACGTATTGATACAAATATACACTGACAATATCCTTATTTTTTCAAAAGATTATTCAACTTACAATTTAGCTTATTTTTTGTATAACAGTCTTCACTGAGTGTGTCGTGGAAAAAAAATCTTTCCTCTATTTTCAAAGAAGGCAGTCATGGAGCCCAGATGGGAATGCAGAAAATTTATTGATTTGCACAGAGTTATTAACAAATTTCTCAGTCCATTGAGTGAGCAATCAATTAAACAATTTTTCAGCTTTTATACTTTTTTCTGATTACTTCACTTCAGCCAATACATCACGTAATCTGACTCTTAATATGCAGAACTTTATTACCTCCTCCAATCAACTAATGCCACCTGTAATTTCTAACTCCCGTTGACTCTCCAATTATTCTGAACACCGCTTCGTTAAGAGAGGTGTTCAGCAGATTCTACTATTGATTTTAGCACCGCTTCATGGGTGTATGAGGCTTTCACATCTGTTTTTCCCCACTTTCTAGAAGGGTGTTTGTTACTCATTTACTTCATTCTAACCTTGGAAAATATGTTCTTCTCTTCTTAAGTCGAGGCAGAGACTTCTTCCGCTTTCAGCTTTAAGTGGCTTTTAGTTAACCCTTGAGTTACATTCTTCCCTTGTGTTTAATAATTCATTCTGTTATAGCTTCGTATGTAATGTATACGTGTAATCAATTATATAATACTTTTATATATTAACTAAAAAAAATTCTAAGAAACATAACCCTGTGGACTAAAACTATGATGTAGATAACCAAGAGCTATTAGCAATTAAATTAGCTTTAGAAGAGTGGAGACTAGTGGCTAGAAGGAAACACTATCCCATTTATGATTTATATGGATCACAAGAATCTTGTTTATTTACTAGAAGCAAAATGACTGAATGCACAACAAGCAATTTTTGTTTTTAAGCCATTTTAACTTTTCAATTACATATTGTCCTGGGGATAAAAACGAAAAGGCAGATGCTTTATCTATGGTATGAGGTGACTGCTGATCTGGAACTGATATTAACATCAAACAGAATATTAGGAATAAGGTCAGGTCAGGTTGGGGAGCATGTATTGGTACAGTGCTTTGCTGCATCTACCACAAAATAGCTCAGGATCCCAGTTAAAGAACTCCCCAGGCAGACATGTGGTCCAGTCCCACTATCCAGAAATGACCAGCTATCTGCTGCAGCCTGGTGCTATGTGGGCATCCCCTTGGCCTGGTCCATCTGCTCGAGTCTTCAACAATGAGGATCCTGAGAGCAGGATCATCCTCAGGGAATCGCACCACATGGCCATAGTGCCATTACTGAAACTCCATTACCATGTAGGTGATATTCCTCATTCAGGACTCCGTGCACAACCTCTCAATCGACACAAAGTTAAACCAGTAGTACCCAAGGATTCTCTGCAGGGACACAGTACTGAAGGAGTCCAGTCTTCATCTTAGGTCACTGGATAACATCCATGTCTCGCAACCATATAGCTTTACCTACCTTAGTCCTTTCGCAAAGATATCAGGAGCGCCACACACCATTTTCTCACAACCTCATGACCCTCCCATGCTCTTCCAATATATCTACTGACTTAATTGGAAGAGTCACCACATGAATGTTGCTGCTGAGGTAAGAAAACCTCTCGACGAGTTCGGCAATGTCTCCTTAGATAGACAAACTAATGATGGCTATGCCTGAGAGGTCATTGAAGGCCTTGATCTTGGGTTTTATCAAGGACACTAGCAAGCCCAGACACTCAGACTCCTCACTCAGTCTCTCAAGAACACCAATCAGAGCCTCCATTGACTCCTCGTTTATCACAGCATTGTCAGAAAAGTCAAGATTAGTGAATCGTTCTTCACCAACAAATTTCTGGAATGATCTTTGGGAAATATAAAGAAATTGGTTGAGTGAGCTCTAGATAGGGCACCTGATCCTGCAAGAATAACAGAAGGGTGGTATTATGTACCCACAGTATTGAGAATGTATAATGGTGGACACATGTTTGGTCAATCTTAGGGTATATCAAACAAAACTGACCACATATTAAAAAATTCTTTAAGTGAGAAAAGATAAACCAAGAAATACATGATTATGTAGGGGTATGTAAAAATTGTTGTACAGCTAAGCCTAGGCAGTGATACCCTATTGGGTTCCTGAACCCAGTCCCAGGAAATCCATGGCACTATGTTACATTGACCACTGTGTGATACAGAGAGGGGTTGGCTAAGTATATTATAGTGTGGCATTACTTGCACATTTCAAGATACACTTTACCCTTCACGTATCCAGATTGAAACATGTTGGTCATAACCTTTGTTATGCATCTAAAAAGTCCCTTCTTCTATTTTGGGTGAGGGAACAAAGGAATATGAGATCCAGATGTTGCTGGATTTGTGCTATCATGGTTCTTGGGTTGAATAGTTGGTCCATTGGCTAGGTTATGGTCCCTAAGATGTGTTGTGGGTTAGGTATGAAGATATTCATGCCCCTTGTTTACTGTGTAGATTTCAAGATCGCTGTCCATGAAAACCTGATGGGTGTGTTCGGAGATGACACCTTTAGAAATGGAGGCATATTGCGATTGGTGTTCTTTATTATTTTTTTTCGTGCTTTCCTAAGGTGTTTCTGGGACTTCTGGGACTGAGTTTGTCATTTCCTTCATCAGAAGATATTAAAATTTTATTTACTACATGGGTTAGTGCCATTTTTTGTATTATGACTAATGAGAAAGTCAGACTAGAACTTCTCAAGTAGACTGTAATTTGTAGGGTGAGGCTGAAGTGGACTACTTTTCCAGTATTTTTGAAAGAAAAGGTAAACCTGAATAGGTCTATAATTTCTAAGCTCATTTGCATCTAGTTGTGATTATTTCTGGTAATGGTCTCATAAATGACACTTTTAGTGAATTAAGAATCATGCCAGTCAATAATTGTTATGATTTGCAGGGACTGCCAAACTCATGAAAGGCTTCAAACCACCAACTAGGCCTGGCCATGAAACTCATAAGCTTGTAGCCTTTATTCTTAAACAAGACCAAGCCTGTGAATCCTAAAAGTTATAGGGTAACCATGAAAACACCTAGCTCAAAAACAAAGGTAGTCTTTTTAATAATAATATTTTTAATAAAGGTTACTAAAAATATTGAAGAATTTAAACAAAAAAGAACTTAAAAAATGAAAAAGTAAAGGTAAATCAAAAATAACAAAAAACAATCACGAAATCCAAATAGCAAAATTTTAAACAATAGCAAGAATTTGAAAATCCAGAGAATCAAAAGTAGAACTTATAAAATCAACTATTAGGAAATCCAAGGATGGGAACTAGGCCACAACAGCAAGAGCTAATGCTTAATGAAAATTGCTAAGGTATCTCAGATCTTAATCAGACCAAGGGAATTCCCACAGCTGCAACATTATATGGACCTGTCCCTTTTGACTCAGTATACAGACTACAAGACAAGGTACACACTAAATTGACATTATTAACAAATACACAAGACTTAAAAAAACATAAATCATTAACAGAAACAAAGGAAACAACAATAATTTGTTGATAATGTTAACAACACCTGCTGCCAGAGCGACAATTGTTTTCTAAACATACATGCACAAACACATTTTTTTTTTTTTTTTGCTACAAATTTAAGTTGCACTGAAACAATCTTTTTGTATCCTCACACCTACAGGGAATCTGCTGTGGGAAAGTACCAGAACAAGAAAAACAGGACCCATGGGCATTGAGTTCTAGAATTAATGATAGAGGTGATACAGATTGTACCTTTCAAGATTTTTTGACCTACCACAAAAGCTTTAAATTCCACCCTACCTGAGAAGGCTTGTTACATGTCCACGTTATTACAAGTCTAAGGAGGTTATTTTCAAGCTTTATAATGCACTGTTGAGGCCTCATCTGGAGTACTGTGTGCAGTTTTTATCTCCTGGCTGCAAAAAGGACGTAGCTGTGCTAAAAAAGGTCCAGAGAAGAGTTACTAGGCTGCTACCGAGGATGAATTGTGAAGAAAGATTAAGAGAGCTGAGCCTTTTCAGTTCAAGAAAAAGAAGGTTAAAAAGTGACATGACTGAGTGTTTAAAATTATGAAGGGAATTAGTACATTGGATTGAGACTGTTATTTTAAAATTTAAAATGAATTCATCAAGAACACAAGGACACAATTGAAAACTTGTTAAGGGTAAATTTCACATAAACATTAGGAAGTTTTTCTTTACACAGAGAGCCATAGATACTTGGAGTAAGCTACCAAGTAGTGTGGTACACAGTTAGACTTTACAAACTTTCAAAACTTGACTTGATGTTTTTTTAGAAGAATAAATTAGATAGGACTGGCAAGCTTTGCTGGGCTGAATGGCCTGTTCTTGTCTGATTGTTCTAATGATCCAGCTTCCATTGTTATGATTAAGTAATCCTGGAGCTGTCCCCTGCATGCTTATTACCCAACTGGGAATGCACTGGTCACTCATCTTTCACCTTGCAGATGGTGAGCCCACACATCCTATATGTGTGGCTATTTCAGGGTTGACTGTGGATTACCTGGCCTCCAAGAGCTTACCATTTGTAGGAATGTACTAGTAAGAAAATAAATAAAATGAATGCTTGATGCATAATGTTTTGTTTTTTAATTTAAATATATTGTATTAGTGGGCTAGTGTGTTGTTCATATTCCACTTCTTGATCCCAATGCTGTGGGGAAAATACTGGCTTCTCCCAACCCTGAACTTACGTTAGCCAATCTAATCTAATTTAATTTTGTGACATTCAAATTCAAAATTATTTTATAGAAAATTGAAGAGCACAGTTATTAGTTTTGCCAACTTACTCCACTTAGGTTAGAATCTAGATTCAATTGTATCATTTTTTAAAATTTATTATAAAATTTACCTGTGGTATCCATTTTTGATGGTCTTTTTTCTAAAGATTAGAAAAATGCAAAACACTGAAATATATTAGTATAGTTTTACTTTATGGATTATTCTGTTTCTAATTTGTGTTTTTACCTGCAGGCATCATCATATTTGTTGCAATGTGTTTGTATGTCCTTTTGTGTTCTAGTAAATGTATATTTTTAGAACCAATAAACCTATGTAATACAACAAACAAAGACATTTAGTAATGAAAATATATATTAGTACATATTTAACTGTATTATTTATCTTTCAGAATAGTTGTTAAAATGATAGTATTAACTATTTAAAATACTACACTTTTTGATATAAATTCTGCTCTGCACATACTTAACAAACACAGGAACAGGTTGCCCAATATATACAGTAATAATTCAATATTCACAGTTGCAAAAAGATGCCAGTAGAGCACATACAGCATAATAACAAAGTGCTAGAAGCATTCCCATCAACTTCCGATCCATATGCCTTTTGTATGGTAATGCAGTAAATGAGGATCATTAGAATGACGTCAGAAACACTGGGGCTGTGGGTGGGACTTTCAAGCTATTAACCCAATACATTACCAACTGCATGAGCCTACTCTATATACTCTGTTAAGCAAAAGGTCCTTTGAAAAATTGTACAGAATACTGATATCTTCCTTCTTATGTGCAGCATAATAAGAATAGTATTTGACCCATTATAAATCTCATTTGATGAAGAAATTATTTTGAATTTAATCATCAGCAGTTCTTAAAGGGTAACTGCTTTGTTAATTAGGCTAAAAGTAATATCAGATTTTTACACTATTTTTCTGTTGTTTATGTACTATAGATGCCAACACCCAGCTCAAATAAGGAAGCAATGGATATGAAAGAAAATTCAGCAGCTAATGAAGAAAAGAGCACATATGAAATCACTGGTAGGTAAATAATTCAGTTGTATTAATATAGACCTAATATGCAACAATTAATTGTTTTGAGGTTAAAATGTTTAAACTTTAACTGAAATATCTGTTTAAAGCAGTTCAAATCATGCATGCTAATATCTTAAAATATATTATTATTAATCTGCAAATATATTTATATATAACTATTTTCAAAGTTTTTTTTCAGTTTAGCCTACCTTATTGTTGTAGCACTGAGTATATATTTTTACAAGTAAATAGAATCCTTATATATATATCATCCTAATTTACTGATAATAGTAATGAGTGTTTTGCTCTGGTTTTGAAAACAAAATATTGAAGCATCGTTAGTGCCGAGATGTAGATTATTATCAGATGTTTTTTAATTGCCCTCTGGAGATTACAAAGTGTTACCATTTGCCAGAACCCACTTCCCTAGCTCTTTAAAAGAATTACACAATGCAGAGTGCAGACCTAAGAAAATAACAGTAGTAATAACTTACCATTTTTCAGAGAACTTCTTTTGAGAAAATTTGCTTACAAAACATTTGTTACTTTACTAATGTCAAATTTATGGTTCTTTTACTCACACATGAAAGTAAGCTGCTTTATGATTTGTAGCTATTAATTTTGCAGAACATATTTTTGTTTGAAAATCAGTCTGTCTTATGTAAATATGAATACCTGGATATTTGTAAATGCAGTATGGCACTGATTAATTTATTAATCTTGTTGCTTACATTTAGAAGGTAGTACCAATATTTTGTTGTACATTGGTGTACATTAGTGCATAAACATATATAATTTAAGGTACTAAAAAGAATTAATTATTGAAAAGTCATTAAATAGTTGATGTTCAGGTACACAAAACAAGCTGCAATATTTTATTTAAGGGACCTGCAGGACACCTCTCTATTTTTGATCCTGATCAGCTAAAAATGAACATGCTTCTTGTGATCAGTATTACAAACAGCATATTCATAAAATACATCCATTAGTGAGTTGTTTCAAGATCAGCATGTTTTCAAATGGTAAAACTCCGGCTAAATCAGTAAAGCCTACAACTTTCTTGATATCTTCATCAGTTACTGGTATTTATGTCAATGTCAATGTCAAATGTATTTATATAGCACATTTAAAACAACATAGGAATGCTGTGGCCAAAGTGCTTTACAATAATATAATAAAAGAAAACATACAATTAACATAAATAACATAAATAGAAATAAAATAAATGAAATGAACATAAATAAAATAAATAATAAATAGAAGTAATGTTACATAATCACAATGAGGAAACCATCAGTATTACTGAAGTTCACGGAATGCAAGTGAATAGAAATGAGTCTTTAATCTTGTTTTGAACAGTTCAGTTGAAGACGACTCCTTTATGTAATGAGGTAAAGAGTTCCACAGGCGAGTAGCAGCAGCTGTAAAAGCCCTGTCCCCCTTAGTTTTGCACTTGGTATGACGGGCAACAACAGACAACTGACCAGAAGATCTAAGCACTCTAGACGGCTGGTGTAAAACACACAATTCGGATAAATAGGCAGGAGCAAGCCCATGTAAAAATTTAAAAACTAGCAACAAGATTTTAAAATCAATTCAAAAACTGACGGGCAGCCAGTGTAAAGAAGCTAATATTGGAGAAACAGAATCAGACCTTCTTGCCCCAACCAGAAAGCGAGCGGCAGCATTCTGGACCAACTGTAACCTGCGTATCAGGGATTTGCTAATCCCAGAATACAGCGAGTTGCAGTAATCCAGGCGCGAAAAGATAAAAGCATGAGTAGCTTTCTCAAGATCCCTAGAAGATAAGAAAAAGGCTTGATCTTACCTAATAGACGAAGCTGGAAAAAGCAACTCTTGACTACAGAATTAATCTGTTTCTCAAAAGAGAGGTTACTGTCAAAGATAACACCAAGATTGCGGACTTGAGGTTTGCAAAAGACAGAAAGAGCCGAGAAGTCCAAGACCAATTTGGGCTTTAGCTGATGGATCCACTATAAGCACCTCCGTTTTATTTTGATTCAGGTCAAGAAAATTATTAGCCACCCAGGATCTTAGTTCAGAAAGACAGTTGTGCAGTTGATTTATTGTAGAGTTGCAGACAGGAATATAAACCTGTGTGTCATCAGCATAGCAGTGAAAAGAAATGTTAAATTTCCTAAAAATAGTTCCAATAGGGTGAAATTATATAGAGAATAAAATAAGACCCAAAATGGATCCCTGAGGAACACCACATTTAAGAGGAGCAGTAGACGAAAAAGAGGAACTTAAAGTCACTGAAAAGTGTCTACCAGTTAAATGTGACCTGAACCAGTTAAGAGCAGCGTCTTTAAGCCCAACAAGATGTTCAAGCCGCAACAGCAATATCTCATGGTCAGTAGTGTCAAAGGCAGCGGACAGGTCAAGGAGGACAAGGATTGCAGCGCCACCTGAGTCAGCAATAATAGAGATGTCATTGAATACTTTAAGGAGGGCCATCTCAACACCATGATAACGCCTAAAACCAGATAGGTAGATTTCAAATAAATTATTGGAGTTAAAGTGATCAATCAATTGATTATAAATAATTCTTTCTAATTTTTTAGCCAGAAATGACAATTGGGAAATCGGGTGAAAATTGGCTAAAACTCCAGGATCTAATTCTGCCTTTTTTAGACAGGGACGGACCGCAGCATGTTTAAAAAACAACAACAACATTTATTTATATAGCACATTTTCATACAAACAGTAGCTCAAAGTGCTTTACATAATAAAGAATAGAAAAATAAAAGACACAATAAGAAAACAAAATAAATCAGCATTAATTAACATTGAATAAGAGTAAGGTCCAATGGCCAGGGGGGACAGAAAAAACAAAAAAAACTCCAGACGGCTGGAGAAAAAAAATAAAATCTGTAGGGATTCCAGACCATGAGACCACCCAGTCCCCTCTGGGCATTCTACCTAACATAAATGAAACAGTCCTCTTTGGATTAAGGTTCTCACGGAAAGGCTTGATGATGATGGTCACGTAGAATTCTGCCTTTTAATCCATCCATCATTGTTGGAGCATCATGAAGCTTTGAGTAGGTGGAGGTGGCGCAGGCCACCACCACAAAGAAACCGGAAAAAGAAACAGAAAAGAAAGTAGGGGTCAGTACGGATTTTAGAGCTACCCTGAATAGTTATTATGAGGAAGTTGAGCATACAGAGTATCAGGATTAAGTTAAATTAAGTTAAATTGAAGTTATAGAAAGGCCATGTTAAAGTAATATGTTTTCAGCAATGTTTTAAAGTGCTCTACTGTATTAGCCTGACGAATTCCTATTGGCAGGCTATTCCAGATTTTAGGTGCATAGCAGCAGAAGGCCGCCTCACCACTTCTTTTAAGTTTTGTTCTTGGAATTCTAAGGAGACACTCATTTGAGGATCTGAGGTTACGATTTGGAATATAGGGTGTCAGACATTCCGATATATAAGAAGGGGCAAGATTATTTAAGGCTTTATAAACCATAAGCAGAATTTTAAAGTCAATCCTGAATGACACAGGTAACCAGTGTAGTGACATCAGAACTGCAGAAATGTGTTCGGATTTTCTTTTCCTAGTTAGGATTCTAGCAGCTGCATTCTGCACTAGTTGCAAACGATTTATGTCTTTCTTGGGTAGTCCTGAGAGGAGTGCGTTACAGTAATCTAGTCGACTGAAAACAAACGCGTGAACTAATTTCTCAGCATCTTTCAGTGATATAAGAGGTCTAACTTTACTTATGTTTCTTAAGTGAAAAAATGCTGTCCTAGTGATCTGATTAATATGCGATTTAAAATTCAGATTACAGTCAACAATTACCCCTAAGCTTTTTACCTCCATCTTGACTTTTAATCCTAATGTATCCAGTTTATTTCTAATAGCCTCATTGTATGCATTATTGCTAATCACTAAGATTTCAGTTTTCTCTTTATTTAACTTGAGAAAGTTACTATTCATCCATTCTGAGATACAAGTCAGACATTGTGTTAGTGAATCAATAGAATCGGGGTCATCAGGTGCTACTGATAAATACAGCTGTGTGTCATCAGCATAGCTGTGGTAGCTCACGTTGTGCCCTGAGATAATCTGACCTAACGGAAGCATGTAGATTGAGAATAACAGTGGACCCAGGATAGAGCCTTGTGGAACACCATATCAGATATCATGTGTCTTTGAGTTGTAATTACCACAACTAACAAAAAATTTTCTCCCTGTCAGGTAGGATTCAAACCAATTTAAGACACTGCCAGAGAGGCCCACCCATTGACTAAGGCGATTTCTAAGAATATTATGATCAATAGTGTCAAATGCAGCACTCAGATCTAAGAGGATGAAAACAGATATATGGCCTCTGTCTGCATTCACTCGCAAATCATTTACTACTTTAACGAGTGCAGTTTCTGTGCTGTGATTTATTCTAAAACCCGACTGAAATTTATCAAGAATAGCATGTTTATTTAGGTGGTCATTTAACTGCATGATGACGGCCTTCTCCAGAACTTTGCTTAAGAAAGGCAGGTTAGAGATGGGTCTAAAATTTTCAAGAGCCGAGGGGTCAAGATTATGTTTCTTAAGAAGGGGTTTAACTACAGCAGTCTTAAGACCCCCGTATCTAATGACAAATTTACTATGTCCAGAACATTATCAATTACCACGCCCGATACTTCTTTGAAAAGCCTTGTTGGTACTGGGTCAAGGATGCAGGTGGAGGATTTTAATTGAGATATTATTTTTTGTAAATCAGGTAAATCTATCCTAGTGAAAGAGTTTAATTTGTTTATAACAGAATGCTGGGGTTTAGGAGGATCCTTAGTGTTGGAGGGATATACTATGTTATTTCTAATATCATTAATATTTTGATTGAAAAATACAGCGATAGCCTCACAGGTTTTACTGGAAGTACTTAGGAGGCATTCCATTGAGTTACCTGGGTTTAGTAGGTGATCAATTGTAGAAAATAAGACTCTGGGATTACTAGTATTGTCATTTATAATCTTGGAGAAATAACAGCGTCTCTCAAGACGGACAGTGTTATTGTATTCTGTTATTTTGACTTTTAATATCTCATAGTGGATAGTTAGTTTAGTCTTCCTCCATTTACGCTCAGCTCTGCGGCATGTTCTCTTTAAGTCCGACACTCTTTGGGTCTTCCATGGTATAACAATACTAGAGGATTTTTTTACTGTCTTTTCAGGTGCAACTATGTCAACAGCAGCTCTCACTTTAGTATTAAATCTTTCCACCTTACTATTTACATTATCCTCGCTATTATAGTTGGCACTATAAACGGACTGATTGCTTAGAATGTTTGTAAGTTTTAAAGCTGCTGCTGAGTCAAAGAAGCGTTTTTTAACAATATGCTTCTCATGAGTGTTTTTTTTCATTATTTCTATATTAAAAAGTAGAAGAAAATGGTCTGATAGACCAATATCAATGATCTGCTTTATATCAGCTTTTAGTCCTTTAGTAATCACTAAGCCTAACGTATGACCTGCTTTATGTGTAGGCTGATTTACGAGCTGCCTCAAATCAAAAGTATCCAGGAGGTTCATAAATTCTTTTACTTTTAGATCACACTGATTATCTATATGAAAATTAAAGTCGCCAACTATTAGGAGTGTGTCATAGTTAGTAATTAAAATTGACATTAAGTCAGAGAATTCCTCAAAAAAAGAATTTTGGAGGTCTATACACGGATAATACTAGAACTTGAGCATCTCCTTGGATAACAATGGCGAGATATTCAAAGGACTTGAACTTACCAAAACTGACATCTTTACATTTTAATCGGCTCGAGTAAATGTTAGCCAATCCGCCTCCCTTTTTCCCCAGGCGGTCTGCACGAGTAAAACTGTAATCCGGAGGCGCAGATTCGATTAAAACAGCCGCGCCGTTTGAGTTAAGCCACGTTTCACTTAGTGCAATAAAATCTATTTTTTTTATCACTAATAAGATCGTTGATAAAAAACGTTTTGTTAGTTAAAGCTCTAACATTTAATAGTGCCATATTTAATGTTTCGGAGGTGCAGAGATGAATACTATGTGCGTTATTGATATTTGGAATAGGGACTAAATTATTTTTATTAGCGCCACTCTGTGTGTATTTTTTGTTTAATCTGTGATCTGTTTTAATAGTTTTGATACATTGTTCCTCTAAAATGGTAATTTTAATTAGATTAATGGAGTTTATGCCGTATTTCCTAGATTTTCTACGTGCATTGAGATTGCTTATTACAGTATTAATGTTGTGCACTTTAACGGAAGATTCTATTAAACACTTATCATGTCCTAGCACAACAGTATCATTTCGGAAGGGGTTAAGAGCAGAGATAGATAGTCAAGATAAACGAATTACCTTCGATATGTTTTCGGAGAGGACCCAGGCGCCGAAACTGTTCGGATGCAGGCCATCACGCTTGAAGAAACGCGGCCTTTCCAAAAAGAGATTCCAATTGTTGATGAAACCGACATCCTTCTTCTTGCAGAAACCCTGTAGCCAGTTGTTCAATCCTAGCAGCCGACTGTAGTACTCGTTGGATCGTCTGACGAGAGGTAGTGGACCCGAAACGAAGATCTTTGCCGATGGGGTCCTCTCCTTCTTGTCTTTAATCAAAGCTGCGAAATCAGCCTTCAGGATTTCTGATTGTCGGTGCCTTATGTCGTTTACGCCGGCATGCAAAACGATTGCTCCAACTGCCCTCTCCTTGTGTTTCTCGTAGACTGCTGGTGCACGTCTCATCACATCTCGGACACGAGCACCGGGAAAACAAGAAACAAACGATTTTGCATTAGGGCATGCGACATTAAGGTTCCTAACAATAGAATCACCTACCACTATTACATCACCAGGGGCTGAAGGCGAACTGGGGACGCAGAGAATGTCAAACCGGTTCTGAGATAGGATGCTCGCCTGTGCCGATGGAGGTGCTCTGGCCTTGAACCCCCGCCTGCATAGCTGAAATCCACCGAGGTCATCAGCGGTGTCGCTCCTACGAGACGCGGGGGTGAGGTCGGCACAACGCGGGGTTGATGTTTCGCCGGTTACAGATGGTGAGGACGGTTTATCCAACAGCTGGGCCTTCAGATCCCTAAGGTATCTCCGTCGGGACAGGAGTTTCTGAATCTGTTCGTCGAGTGCCTGAAGTTCTTCAACTACGATTTCAACGCAAGTTACCCCACTGTCGGCCATTTTCTGCTTCGTTTCCTAGGAGGAATGAGAGAGAGAGAGAGGTTAGAAGCGGTTAGAGCGGACGATGATGATGATGAAGGCTTGTCGGGCACAACTCCCTCACTAATAGAACCATTGATAATGGCTAGTAAAGATGGACCCAAAACATCAAAGGCTTCCACTACGAGGTGTGGTGGTACAATATCAAGAGGACTGAGAGTAGGTTTAAGGATGTCATTAGTTCTTTTTAACTGTGAAGTGAGACAAGATCAAAAGATTCCAAGACAATGCCATGATTAACAGTAGGAAGTTCATAGCCAGTTGGAATAATACCACAGTGGTTTTTAACAATTTTACTGACAAAGAATGAAAGAAACTGCTCACATGAAAGAACAGTGCTATTTAATCCCATCACAGAATGAGGGTGAATGGCCACATTAATTGCATTAGATAAGACCCTAGGATTCTTAGAATGACGCAATACTAAATCAGCGAAGAAATGTTTAGCTTTCTTAACTGCAACCTGGAAGTTGAATAGAGAAGTCCTAAAAATCTGTTTAGAAACAATCAGTCCATCTTTTTTCCAACGCCGTTCCGTAGTCCGACAGCGCAGCACAGCGATCGCATATAGTTTCATTTAGCCAGGGAGCAGGTCTTCCCTTATTACAGTGTATCTTGAGCGGCGCAATTGAGTCTAAAACCGTTTTACAAGAAGAATTAAATTCTAAGACGGAATCATTGATACCATCATATTGGACATGCACATCAAGACTAGAGAATATTGTTTTAAAATAGGATATAACAGAAGAATTTAAAAAGTGAGAGCAGCGTGGAGCACAATTAGTAGTAGGGACATCTACAGTAATATTCAAATCCATCATTATAGAAAAGTGATCAGTAAAAGAAACATCGCATAAATCAATATTATTAACTGAAATATCATGTGTAAGAACGAGATCAAGGGTGTGACCGAGAGAGTGAGTTGGCATATTAATATGGTATATATTTATATACACTGTTTTAATATGAAGGCTTTTTATCAATACCTTAACAATACATTTTTACAATATTAGATCCACTTCTCTATGTGCTATTTGCTCTTTGTAATTGTTTTTAAAATGAGTGTTTATATTTAGTATAACTCAGGGTCTACAGTAAAACAACTGTGCTAGCCACAGGATAGTTTACAATATTTTAAGCAAATAAAAAATCTATACAAGGAATATTTTAATACATTAAGTAAAAGAGATATACAGTAGTACTTGATTTTAAAGTTTAAACGTCTATGTGTAACATTTGATGTGTTTGATCAGAGATTTTACTAAACACCCAATCTTTTTTAACCTTCAAATCAACCTAAATAAAAGCTTATGTGACTGAGCAGAAATAAGAGCATCTGATTGTTTTTTTCAAGGTCAAAATGTATTATCAGTTATTAATCTTTTGAAACTTTTCCAATCACTGTAATTTTCACTACTTTTACTATAACATTGACTCAGCAAGATTTTTATGTTTATGACAGTACTGGGCCTTTTCTATAAGCATAGCTAAATATTTCAAATGCAATTTGGAAAGAAAAACAGTCGCCCAAATGATAGAACAAAATGATTGGCTTAATTTATTTATTCAGTTTTAGTTTTTCAATATTAAAAAAAACACATTTAATGAACAAAAATGAAAAAAAAAACCTTTTTGGTACAGTTCACAGTCCTATTGTACTATATAAAATCTATTAACTGTTCTACGCATATGTATAGTATTTGATCAGTACTTAGTGGTTCCTTGTGATGCAAACTAACTGTTACAGAAACCAGTTCTCACCTACAACTTTACTGTAAAAATTATAATTTTTGCAAAATTGCTAATTTTGAGAGAAGCAATCAAGGTGCAATACAATAAAGGTAAGAAAACACAGTGCTGTAATACAAAAGATGCATTACGAAGTGAAATGACAGGTTATCTAAATCATAATATTCAAATTTCATAAACAATAGTTTTAAAAGACTTAGCCAGCCACACCATTTTCCAGAATTTCTGTAGTGTTCTTTTTATTTAGCCAGGATCTATGAGGTAGACAAATTATTTAAACGACTAACCAAATCAATTGAAACCACCTGGTATTTGGAAAGCATGAGATACAGAGATCAGCTTTCTTATCATAATTCAAAAATGATTTTTTTATAGATTAAAGAAAGCAAACAATATTAAAGCTGCTCTAATTTTTTAATATTAATTTGCTCTACATTTATCAAGCTTGTATATTGTTGTGATAGCATGTCTGTTTTGGTAACAAAGTACTTTAATAAATGCACAATGTGAGATGAAAGGTTGTATCAGTACTTTATAGTGTATTAGTTCTTTCCTTGCTTGTACAGTATATTGCCTCCTTTTTTATTGCTTTTTCAATGTTTATTTGTTGCTAATTCATTCTTGGATCCAGAGGACATAGCCCAGTACTTAATTTTACATTTTTGTTACAGGAAATTTTGGTTATTTATGCATACAAATTCTTGTTTTATTGTTCTGTTTTTAGTAGAAAATTTACTGGGCCACATGTCTGGTGGTTAAGAAGTCCCTATTGCTGAAATTTCTGTTAAGGTTTTTTTAAAGTTTTACCTGTTACTACTCTTTTCCACATCTTACAACTTTATTGTGTGCAATCTCAAATATGAAAAGTGAAAGGACATAACAAGAAAAAAAATAAACTGACACTGATGAACACACAGGTACAGATTCTACACCAAGAAACTCACAGCCTATCTCAACAAACATAATCACTTGCAATATTCACTGTCACTAAGACATTAAGCAGCTAAGATGTTAATCTTCCACAATTTTTCCATGAAAATAGTTGAAACACTCTTTTGTCCTATATGGATATGCAATTGTCTAATATATAACGTTGACTGGATAGGAAGTCAATTAGGAAATACCATATGTATGTATTTTTTCTCCACTCATAACAGCAAATGTTACGAAGCAGAACTCAATGTGATAATTTGTAGTAAGCTCACATGGTGTTTAGTCTGATGGCCAAAAAGTTCAATTTTGATCTCATCAGACTATAGAATATTCTTTCAGCTGATTTCAAAGTCTCCCATCTGCCTTATGGCAAACTCACAAATTCTAGACAAGGTGCCATGTGTGTTTTTATGGGAAGGTGGCTTTCCCTTTCCCTTAAAGCTGAGACTGGTGAAGCACCCGGGCATCATTCAATCTTATCGAGTGTAGCTTGTAACTCCTTCAGAATTCTCAAAGGTGCAATCACTCAGTTTTTGTGGATGGCCTGATCTAGACAGATTTACAGCTGTGCCTTACTCTTTCCATTTCTTAATGATTGATTTAAGTGTCCTCTAGGGGATATTTAGTGCCTTGGATATTTTCTTATATCCATGTCCTGATATGCATTTTTCATTCACTAACCATGGAGTTGCTTGAAGTGTTCTTTTGTTTTCCTTATGTAGTTTAGACAGTACTAACTCACCAGAAGTTGACCCTTTCAGGTAAAGTGCACTACAGTGATCCCTCGCTATATCGCGCTTCAACTTTCGTGGCTTCACTCCATCGCTGATTTTATATGTAAGCATATCTAAATATATATCATGGATTTTTCGCTGGTTTGCGGATTTCTGCGGACAATGGGTCTTTTAATTTATGGTAAATGCTTCCTCAGTTGGTTTGCCCAGTTGATTTCATACAAGGGAGGCTATTGGCGGATGGCTGAGAAGCTACCCAATCAGAGCACGTATTACGTATTAAATAAAACTTCTCAATAATATACGATATGCTTCCTGCGCGGTGCTTCGCATGCTTAAAAGCTCGAACAGCACCTATTGATTTTTGATTGTTTGCTTTTCTTTCTCTGTCTCTCTCTCTCTGACATTCTCTGTTCCTGACGCACACTCCTTTGAAGAGGAACATGTTTGCAATCTTTTAATTGTGAGACGGAACTGTCATCTGTCTTGTCATGGAACACAGTTTAAACTTTTGAAAAAGAGACAAATGTTTGTTTGCAGTGTTTTAAAGTCCCTGTCTCTACAACCTCCTGTGTTTCTGTGCAAATCTGTGACCCAAGCGTGACAATATAAAAATAATATAAACGTGTGGTTTGCGGATTTTTACCTTTCGTGGGGGGTTCTGGAACGCAACCCCCGTGATCGAGGAGGGATCACTGTATGCTACAATCAACTGAAACCTCTTGACTACAGGCATGTGATCGCCGTTGAACTAATTCTGTGACTAAAGCCAATTGGCTGTGGCAGTAACGATTTAGGTGTGTCATGTTAAAGGAGATGAATGCTTATACGATCAAAAAAAAAACAAATTAAATTTATTCTAATTCAATGTCATATATAATAAAATGTGAATACTTTCTAGAGGCACTGTATGCTCTGCGTGAAAGCCATGTCTAACTATGTGTCTACATCACTAAAATGTATTTTCAAATTACTTTTAATTTTCTAGCAATTAAAAGATTACATTATTTTAGTTCTGGGAAATAAATACATTTACTGACTGGGGCAATATTATTTTATTATTAACAAATGTCTTGAAATTGAATAATTTAAAGGCATATTGCTTTTATGGAGCAATCCTTCCTTCACACAAACATGGATTGGCTATTATCTTTGTAGCATTTTTGTAAAATTCAGTACTGTTTATATATAAACAGCAGAGCGGACAATGTCTGAGGTAGAATTAAGATTCCTGGGCGTGATGAAGTAAAAGAAGCCTTTGAGTTTAACTGACAATTACTTTCATGGGAGTATACCTTCCTTTTTCTGACACTAGTACACTTTACTTTCTTGCCAAGTACTGTAAAGTGAAATTATTGCCAAGTTTGCTGTACTGTAAAGTAAAATTATTTAACTGAAAGAGACTCTATAAATGCTGAATAAGCATTGGTCACTTTTGAAATATATTCAATGAGAAAGACGTTTCTAAAATTAAACAATGTGTGCAATATGTGATGTTCTTTTTTTCTGCACATTATGATGGATGGCCGGGGATCCTGCCTGGATGGGATGCCCTTTTCAAGAGAAATCTGGGGGAATGGGCAGACTACCAGGAGTATATCCCCTGGGTTCCTATGCAGCACTTCTGCCACACCCGGAAGTGCTGCCAGATGTTAATCAAGAGACACCTGAAGCAATTCTGGGTGCACTATAAAAGAGGCCGCCTCACTCCATTCAGAGGCCAGAGTCGGATGGAAGGAGGACAAAGCTGTGGAGGAGTAGTGGTGGAAGAGAGGGGAGTGTGGTGATTTAGTATTTAGCGCTTGGGACTGTGTTGTGGCTGGGGGGTTTACGGAGAAGACGTGCCCTCCAGCTGAAGAAAAATAAAAGTCTTTTTATTCTATATGTGCCTCCCATGTCAAGTCTGTGCCAGGTCGGGTGCAATATAGCGCCTTTCTTACAGTGGTGTAGCCGGCAGGATTCCGGTCTGTCTTTTTGGGCCGGGACCTGTTTCAAAATATTCTGTAAGGACCTGGCACAGTAGTGTGCGGCACAGGAGCACAGGAAGCCCACACCCGAGACAGCGCACTGAAACGCGCACCCGCAGCAGGAGCTGCGACACTCCTGAGGCTCCAGAACCGGTATGGGGAGAAAGAAAGCCGGGCGGAAGATGGGTATTCAGGGGGAGCAGCTCTGGACGGTGCAGTACCTCCCCCTGGACGTTGGATGGCTGCCCCTTGGGTTGGAGTGGTGCCTCAGTCTCTCACAGGGCTTAATGGGAGATGGAGTTCTCCCCAGCCCTGTTGGGGTCTGCCGTGGCCACCAGGGGGCGCGGCATGGGTCCCTGAGTCCAGCTGCACTAATCTTCACCCCACCTGGGAGTGCAACCAGAAACAGGTGATCAAGCACCTGGAGCACTTCCGGATGGGCCATAAAAGGAGCCAGTAGCCTCCACTCAAAGGCCAGAGTCGGGTGGAGGAGGACGAGGTTACGAGTGAGGAGTGGGGGTGGCAGAAGAAAGGACTGAGTTGAGTTGAGTATATTGTAACATGGTGTGGTGTGCAGGACATTGAAATAAGTAAACGGGTGTATTCTGGACATTCTTTGTCTGTGTGTCTGGCTGTAGCCGGGCTGATCTTCTACAACATATATTTTTAAATTTGCCTTCCCATAATCCTAACATGCTTTAGTTGCTACATGAGCATGTTATATTGCATTCTATGGATATAAACAAGCCACATATTGTGTGCTACTGAAAAACAAAAGCTGACAAATCTGATAAATGTTGCTTATGTTGATTTCCATTTCATTATCTCCTGGGATTATACTCCTTTCAAAAAACATTAAGGACTACAGTCTGTAAGGAACAAAAAGCATTTCCAAAAGTAAATGAACAGATGTATAATAACATACAGTTTCCTAATATTGAAACAAATTCCATTAAATACTAGTACTACTGCTTTTAAGTTGGCAACAACAACAACAACATTTATTTATATAGCACGTTTTCATACAAAAAATGTAGCTCAAAGTGCTTTACAAAGTGAAGAATAGAAAAATAGAAGACACAATAAAAAATAAACATAAGTCAACATTAATTAACATAGAATAAGTCAGGTCCGGTGGCCAGGGTGGACAGAAAAAACAAAAAAAAAACTCCAGAGGCTGGAGAAAAAAAATAAAATCTGTAGGGATTCCAGACCAAGAGACCGCCCAGTCCCCTCTGGGCAATCTACCTAACATAAATCAAAAAGTTCTCTTTGTATTTAGGGTTTTCATGGAAGGACTTGATGATGATGGTCACGTAGACTTCTGGCTTTCAGTCCATCAATGTTGGAGCATCATGATGCTTTGAGTAGGTGGTGGTGGCGCAGGCCGCCACCACCACAAAGAAACCGGAAAAAGAAACAGAAGAGAGAGTAGGGGTCAGTACAGATTTTGGAGCCACTATGAATAGTTATTATGATGAATTGAACATACAGAGTATCAGTATTAAGTTAAAGTGAAGTTATAAAAAGGCCATGTTAAAGTAATGTGTTTTCAGCAGTGTTTTAAAGTGCTCCACTGTATTTGCCTGGCGAATTCCTATTGGCAGGCTATTCCAGATTTTAGGTGCATAACAGCAGAAGGCCGCCTCACCACTTCTTTTAAGTTTAGCTTTTGGAATTATAAGGAGACACTCATTTGAGGATCTGAGGTTACGATTTGGAATATAACGTGTCAGACATTCCGATATATAAGATGGAGCGAAATTATTTAAGGCTTTATAAACCATAAGCAATATTTTAAAGTCAATCCTGAATGACACAGGCAACCAGTGTAGTGACATCAAAACTGGAGGAATGTGCTAGGATTTTCTTTTCCTAGTTAGGATTCTAGCAGCTGCATTCTGCACTCGTTGCAAGTGATTTATGTCTTTTTTGGGTAGTCCTGAGAGGAGTGCGTTACAGTAATCTAGTCTACTGAAAACAAAAGCGTGAATTAATTTCTCAGCATCTTTCAATGATATAAGAGGTCTAACTTTTGCTAT
>JANRMT010062840.1:24607687-24625556 GCA_026402145.1 Polypterus bichir lapradei | reverse complement strand
TATATATATATATATATATATATATGCCAGCAACACTCATGACAATGACAAAACAATTACATTGTCAATCATGTTACGTTATTATTGAAATGTTTCCTTTTCTTTTTACTTCTCCGCTGCCAAGCGCGGGTATTTTGCTATATATATATATATGTATATATATATATATATATAGATATATATATAGATAGATATGACAACAACACTCATATCAATGACAAAACAATTACATTAACAATCAAGTTACGTTATTTTTTAAATTTTTCCTTTTCTTTTTCATAACTTCTTTAACACAGTACTTCTCCGCTGCGAAGCGCGGGTATTCTGCTAGTACTTAATAAAATTGAATTCTCATAATTCCAAAACTTTCTAAAAGTGACTAAAGTCCAGTAAAGATTTTTTAAGCTCCGAAAACAAACAGAACAAACCCCAAGTAGTTTGTAACACACAATAGTATTTACAAATATTTCTGCATTAAATGATATTAATTTGACTTTTTCCAGTATAGTCTGCGCCCATAATTATATCCTAATAAATACAATTAACAGTGAGCAGCGCGGACGCCCAGGCAAATGACATTGAATGCTGTTAATAAAAGACTAAATATCCAGAACACCTGGAAAAGCAGAACAGAAACATTGAAGATGATAAAAATCTTTAAAACTAATTAAAAAAAACATTAAAGTATCATCATTTTACATACATAAATGCTTTGTAAAGTCTAACAAAAATTCAGCAAACTTAATTTTGCAATTTCTACATTGAACCCAAAACACAGAAACTGGGACATAAAAGCTAAAATAATTAGAACACAGAAATCAGATTAAGCAAAAACCTAGAGTCACATCGGTATCCCCAAGGCTGAGTCTGAGTACCACTGGAATATTATATAGCATACGAAACATCCACAGCATTGACACTTTTACAGCAGTGTTTCTTAAACTATAGGCAGCAAAGCTGTAAGGTGAAGGTACCTCCGCACTAGTGTGAACTGTCAAATCAAAAATAACAAGTGAAACACTAATATGTGATTATTTTTGTGGTGTTGCGCTAAGTGAATAGGATGGGCATGGACATGTTTTAAATTAAACACAGTTTCCCTCGCTATAATTCGTTCAGTTCCATTAATCCAACCCCATAAAAAACCTGCAAACCTCCTAGACTTTAAAATATCTGCCTGTTGTGAATGAATATTGATGTAAAGTATAAATGTGCCACATAGTGAACTGACAACATGGTTTGGTTCCTGCCTTGTGATATGGCCCCTTATTGCCTTCCATATTGATCCATTCTTTTACTTCACAAATTCCATGCTCTGTATGTAGTTTCGTTTTGCTTTTTGTTCAAGATCATATTTTTGTTACTGACAGATTCATAGTACTATTCCTGCTGCTGAATGTTTTTTGTCAAATTAAAGTTAGACTTCATTATTAAGTAAACATTTACATGTTGTTTCTTTGAATCCCTAAATATGTATATTATTTACTTACACTTTTGCTGTTTCCAAAGTATAAGGTGTATATGTTGTATGCTCAGTTGAGACTACAGTGATCACTCCTCGATTGCGGGGGTTGCGTTCCAGAACCCCCTGCGAAAAGTGAAAATTCACGAAGTAAAAACCATACGTTTATATTATTTTTATATTGTCACGCTTAGGTCACAGATTTGCACAGAAACACAGGTTGCAGAGACAGGGACTTTAAAACACTGCAAACAAATATTTGTCTCTTTTTCAAAAGTTTAAACTGTGCTCCATGACAAGACAGAGATGACAGTTCCGTCTCACAATTAAAAGAATGCAAACATATCTTCCTCTTCAAAGGAGTGCACGTCAGGAACAGAGAATGTCACAGAGAAAGAGAGAGAGAGAGAGAGAGAGAGAGGAGCAAACAATCAAAAATCAATAGGTGCTGTTCGGGCTTTTAAGTATACGAAGCACCACGCAGGAAGCATATCATATATCATTGAGGAGTTTTATTTAATACATAATACGTGCTCTGATTGGGTAGCTTCTCAGCCATCCGCCAATAGCATCCCTTGTATGAAATCAACAAGGCAAAACCAACTGAGGAAGCATGTACCATAAATTAAAATACCCATTGTCCGCAGAAATCCGCGAACCAGCGAAAAATCCATGATATATATTTAGATATGCTTACATATAAAATCCGCGATGGAGTGAAGCCGCAAAAGTCGAAGTGTGATATAGAGAGGGATCACTGTATTAAATGTTAGAAACTACAGCAACAGTAAATTCAAAGAGGGGACAGTAATTAATGAGAAATAAAGCTACACTCTATGTTTAAAAACAGGAAACTGTGTTAAGAAGCTGTATAGGGTCAAATATTTGGAGTATATGCCTCAGTAAACTAATGGACATTTATAGGTTTATATACATGTGCATTTATTTCCAGCATACAGAAAGAGATTCATCATTGGTGTAGACAGCAATCCAGAAACTTGCATGTAAAGTACCAATTTACTTTTAATAGTGTCATTTAAAAAAAGTTTTTATGTGTAACAGCAAAATGGCACAGTGCTTTCTCACAGCTTCACTACACCGTGTATCATGTTGAACTGGTCGAATAGCTACAGCTCGTCAAGCTGCCAAGAAAGTCTCCAATCCACCAAATAAACTATGTTGGAAATGAAAAAAAGAAGCTGGAAAAAGATTCAAGGTTCAAATCACTTTGTAAAGTTAAGGGAATTTACCCACTATTATTTTCTTAATTGCTCCATCCATCAGTTCTTTCATTTTCTAATTCTGCATGTAGGAAATAAGGTTTGTAGAAAGCCAGAATCTAGTCTGACAGTCAGGTAAGAGCCAGCCAAGTACAAGCTGCCAGACATAATGAATGTACAATATTTAAAACTGAAGTGGGATTGCCATGTTTTACAGTTAAGCAGGTATATAGTTTTCCAAAACTGTCGCATAAAATATTTTCTCTAGTGGTTTCTTGCATCTGGAACAGTGCACATCTCCCATCCAACTCTGCTTCTCTGTAAACCTCAGTTAAGTCAGCGGGTAACTGATGTTATATACTATTTGAAATCAGAAAAAATCAAATTCTCTCTAGGAGGATTTGTTCAAATTTTTTTTAAAGCCTGGCAGGTTCTAATCAGTAATATTTTAGAATAACCCCTTATATTGGGGAGAAAGACTCCTTTTCCTCTATACTACTCTCAAAGGTTTGCCTTTCTCTCTTTCTCATGGGTGAGGGTTGAATTGAATTTAGCTTTGTTAAGTTTGACTTGATTGTATGAAATATTAAATGCTTTAAATAAATTCAATTAAAATAAAAAAAGTATATTTTTTTTCTCCAAATATTTTTAAGACTGTGATTCACAGTAGTTTGAACTAATTAGGTTAAGAATCTGTATAATGGGTAAAGGTTTTTAATTTACATT
Source organism: Polypterus bichir lapradei (assembly GCA_026402145.1). Classification (NCBI taxonomy): domain Eukaryota; kingdom Metazoa; phylum Chordata; class Cladistia; order Polypteriformes; family Polypteridae; genus Polypterus; species Polypterus bichir. The sequence continues at coordinate 24,622,148 of JANRMT010062840.1, read as the reverse complement.
AGATGTTATAAAATACATTAACATACCATGCATTCTAAACATTAGGATAACTGTTGATTATAAATTCTTTTAGTGATAGAACACAGGAGTGTATAAGAATGTACACTGTAATGGATTGCTATACAGTTCAAACTTAGTTATGCTTTACACCAATACTTCTCAAATATTCCCTGATTCCAATTTGTGTTTGAAGTTGGCTTAAAAAATAAGTGAACTCAATGTCATAAATGATGTATTCAAATTAATTGGATTGCCATTTAGAAAAGAAAGGGAACACAGTAGCTATAAAAAGTATTTACCCCTTTGGAATTTGTCATATTTTAGTGTTATGCAATATTAAATCACAGTGGATTTAATTTGGATTTTTTTACATGGTTCAGCAGAAAAAGACTAATGTCAAAGTGAAAAGAGAACTCTGGGAAACAGTCTAAATTTAAATAAAAATAAAACACAAAACAATTGGTAGTATTTTGTGTTGATCAATGTAAAAAAGGCTAAATTAAATCCACTGAGACACAATGTTGTATAATAATAAAAGTAAGTGCCTAGTAGACTGTACACAGAGTTTTATTTCTTAAATCTTTTACACAAAGGGGCAAAAAAATAACACCATCCACTTATGGGTTTAATATTAACATTCTAAATAAATGAGTAGCCTATTCATGTGCATTAACCATGAGCACTCTATTTCACAGGTATAAGTGGCACTCTTTATTATCTTTATTAATGTCAATTGCACATGTTATGTTTTGCATAGGTAAATATTCAAAATCTATATATATAATTCACTAAGGCAAGACACCCATGAAAAGCACGCCGGAAGGGGCGTGGATTCACTAAGCCGCCGACAAGTAAGACGCCCTTGGCGCACGCAGGAAGGAGTCATGCCCACCAACTCTAAGACCATTGGATACAACGACAACTCGCAGAACCACGCCCACCAACTCGGACGCGACGACACAGGAAAAACGGTGTCATTTATGTTTGTCTGTCGTAGAGTCCACATGCACCTCTGAGCCACGTTGACTGTGCATAGAGGCATGTTTCTCACGGAAGTGAATCGCTATATGCAGCGTGTAAAACAGTTTGTGAGGGGTATCCAATGGGATCCTTAAAACAATCCTTTAAAACTGAGGTTAAAACACAATGAAGGAAGCAGTCTTTAAAAACCAATAAGCCCTGTGCCTCTGTTTCATTACCGTCTCACCTGCTTCACCAATGCAGGCCCTGCAACAGTCGAGACGCTCTCTCAGCAGCTGACCTTCTCTATGCCTGACCGGTTCACACAGAGGCACTACATGACCAGGCGGTGTGTATGCTTCGAGAGCGAGTGTGGACGCGGCAGGACTATCTAAGAAGAGGCATGTTTGTCACGGATGTAAATCGCTGTATGCGGCATGTAAAACAGTTTGCTTGTCGCGGATGTGAATCGTTGTATGCAGCGTGTAAAACAGTTTCCGAGGGGTTTCCCATGGTCTTAGACTTGGTGGCCGGGTCTCTGTCAGTTGCTCTTGCGACCGGGCACATGACCAGGCAGTGTGTATGCTTTGAGTGCGAGGATGGACACGACAGGACCATCTAAGAAAAATCATGTCGCAGATGTGAATCGCTGTATGCCGCGTGTAGAGCAGTTTGCGAGGGGTATCCCATGGTCTTACAGTTGGTGGGTGGGTCTCTGTTAGTTGCTCTTGTGAGCGGGCACATGACCAGGCAGTGTGCTTCGAGAGCGTGGGTGGATGCGACAGCACCATCTAAGAAGATTCATATTTGTCGCGGATGTGAATCGCTGTATGCAGCGTGTAAAACAATTTGTTGCGAATGTGAATCGCTGTATGCAGCGTGTAAAACGCTGTATTGTATGTTGCCCTCTCCAGAGTTACATCTTTTCATTCACCTACAGTCGTATACACAATGAAGTAAGCAGTCTTTAAAAACCGAGTTTTTCAGTTACAACGCACGACCGCGTGCACCATAGCAAACTGTTTTACACGCTACATACAGCAATTCGCATCCGCGACAAACATGCGTCTTCTTAGATGCTCCTGCACTTTGTACACACCCCCCTCCCACCTTGCTACTACTGTGGTCGGGTGTCTTGGTGGATTATATATAAAAAGGCAGCCAAAACCGCACAGAGCAATGAAAAGGTTACGTGAGTCACAGGTGCATCTGGACTGTGCAAAGACGACAACAACTCGAGTGACGAGTTGGAGGTGGGCACATGAGCAGGCAGTGCATACTGGATGACAAATCAGCAGACTAGCATGACGGAGGGAGCAGAGTGGACGTCCTTCTCCTCTCCTCCCGTTCCACCCTCCGCGCCTGAGCGCTGCACAGACGATTGTGTTGGTTCGTTCCGTGCATTGTTACAATGTTGCTTTTCTTGCTGATTTATTACATTACCGATTTTTCAAATGTTAATTTTCTCCCTGTGCTTAAAAATCATTTAAAAACCGGCCTGATTATGCGGCGTATGGTACGCCGTGGGTTGGCTAGTGTATAATTATTTGTAAATACTAAAAATCTTGTATTCACATAATAGCCAAAGTACCATGTGTTGTCTGGGTTTATTTATAATGAGTTTAGGTTACAATGCAAATATTTGCAGTATATATGTTTTTTAAATGTTGACCCTTTTGTTAATGCTAACTGAAATGCAAGTGCCCTGTAATTTTAATTACCTCACTAATAACTATCCATTTGTATCTTTTGTGTAACTGGAGAGGTAATGTTGTCAAACACTGCCTTGCCATCCCTCTGCATTTTTTAGATACATTTTTCCACATGTAAAACAACAGCAACAAACAACCCATTACTTTGGGGGAGGGCTCATATCATGGCCAAGGGTGAAAGATCTCATTTTCATGACCTTCCATCCTGACATAACCATGTTTACTTCCCTGCAGTGTTATCCTATAATCCACCATATCAAACAATTCCTCACTTTCGTATAAAATACATACAGTATCAAAATGTTTTTATGAGTCTTTTATGAGTCTGAATACTGGAGCTCTGTTCATAATGATTAAGATCTCATTTGTGCTTGTATGAACTGTCACTGTATTTGAGAGGATAAGTTAATTTTGCAGATGCAATTGTATAATTTGTCAATAATTTAAAAGGTTATACAGTAGCTGTAAATATAGAGGCAGAATAGAAAGGATGGAAATCAAGGATTTTAGTAAGAGAGCAGCAAAGATTATCAGGTGTTTCCTTCTAGGATTTGGCAAGAGTGTTGTCAGGGATGCGACAAAGGTCTTAAACAAATGAGATTGTTTTATTTTTTAACCAAAATCAAACTACTAAACCTGAAGTGAACATCAAAACAAGTATTGTTCTTTATCTCTTTTAATTATTCAAGCAGTTGTTTCTTATTTGGTCTTTTCTTTAAATGGTGTTCATGTTTTAACATATGCTGCTGTGTGCATCCATATTTTATGGCCTGACTGACGTGATATCACAAGTCCAATGGCATGTATTAGAACAGAATATCAGAGCAACTGTAACAAAAACAAGGCATTCAGAACACCAAGCTTGTCTGTCCTGTTCATCTAAATTGTGTCCAAGTAGAAAAGTGAAGGGCCCTACCACACTACTTGGCAATGTTATCCATGGTTCTATGGTTCTTTGTGTGAAGAAAAGTATGTAGTCTGTTTAACTGTATTTCTTTCTCGTTTACATCACCCAGTGCTTGTTAGAAAGTAGAAGAGCGAAAAACCTTTGTATGATTGTTTTATCTTGTTTATTGTCATTAGCAATTATGTTACTTTTAAAGTAATTTCAGAATCTGTGCTAGAATTAATGACTGTTGTTATTACAATTATTGTTCATTTGTACTGTCTACCACACAGCGATTGCTTTATCAATTAAAATTAAATATCTGATACTATAATAATACTTTTTAATCCCAACAACAATTGCATGTTTGTATCTGGTCAGCAAATGGGATAAGAGCCTTGTACCATAATCTAAGGTTGGTTACTTAAACTTTATTTCCATATATTGTATTGCCTTATATGTTAGTGACTTTGAATAGAAGAGCAAATTTGTAAGTTGTTGTAAGTTTTTGTAAGTTACTGTATATCTCAATTTATAAACCAAATACATTTTGTGCTTAAAAATTCAACCTCATTACACATGCACGACAAACTGGTCATGTGGTCATGTGGCATTGGGTTTAAGACTTCAGACTCTGAGGTTATGGGTTCAAATCCTGCTACTCATGCTGTCTGACTGTGAGCAAGTCACTTCACCTGGCTGTGCTTCAAATAAAAAAAACTGAAAGAAATGTAACCAATTGTATTTGAAATGTTGTAAATCGCATTAGATAAATATATCAGCCATGTATTATGCAACAATAACTTTCAATTAGTACATTTTGCTAGTATTATTTATTACGGAAGACATGAAAAGGTCTGGGCGGTTCGCTTCCCAGGTCCTCCCTGTGTGGAGTTTGCATGTTCTCTGCGTGGATTTTCACCAGGTACTCCGGTTTCCTCCCACAGTCCAAAGACATGCTGGTTAGCTGCATTGGTGAGTCTAAATTGTCCCTAGTGTATGCTTGGTGTGTGTGTGTGCCCTGCAGTGGGCTGGTGCCCTGCTTGGGGTTTGTTTCCTGCCTTGTGCCTTGTGTTGGCTGGGGTTGGCTCCAGTAGACCCCCGTGACCCTGTAGTTAGGATATAGCGGATTGGATAATGGATGGATGGATGGATAATGGATGGATGGATGAAAAAGTCTTTATTGTGAACGTACTGTAAATATATACCCACAGGAATTGTCATGGGTTCCAAATACATTTCTTTCTTAACAAATCACATTAAACTACACATATCTTCAGATTCATGTGTTCTAATATAAATTCATACTGCATGATACTCATTGTGGAATCATATTGTAAAATGAAATGTGTATTATTATCTCTATATTCTTTTGGTTGCTGCCAAACCATTAATCATTCCAAAGATCTGTGTATGGCAAATAAAAAATAATATAAAATAAATAAGCACTGCAATAAAACGGTCCACATAGTCATACACACAGTCATACCAAATTATGCTCTCCATCACTGACAAATTGATGATAAAATACACAGGTAGATATTCTTTGGATAATGACAATTAACACAGTCCTAATAATAAAAATATTCTCAAAAAATACACTCATAACAATGTAGACAAAATAAATGCATAAAAATAAATAACAGTAGACAACCTTTTTATTTTTTTATTGAACTCAGAATAATGGATATAAGCAATTAAAAATTGTAGGAAAATTATGAAATAAACAAATAAAAAGTAAAAAAATTTAAATGAAATTCAGACACCACTACACTGCATGCAGACAAACATGAACTGTGAGGCCACATCCACTGTCCACCATTGGATATTCTTTGGATAATGAAAATTAAACTAGTAACAACATATAACAACATTCTAAAAATGTATATACTGTATATGCATGTATAACACTAACAAAAAAATGAATAAACAAAAGATACAGCAAGGCAGGCTTTAATTTTTTTTATTGTACTTCCAGAAGTGATATAAACTGAAAGAACTTATTAAATATTGACCTACACTACAAATATTATTTTAAAAAAAAATCTAGTGATTAGTGATCTAGTGATTATCCCTTGACCAGCAAACCCTGTCTGCTTTATCATTCTGGAAGTCCACTACTGGATATTTTTTTAATAATTTAAATGAAACTCCTAACAACAACAACAACAACAACAACAGACTAAAACTAAATACAAAATAAGAGAAGTAAAATAAATACTATATCAAACAAAAGTCCCAAAAAGACAACCTTTGTTATTAATCTGACTTGAATGCAATTAGTAAAACCAGATTTTAAAACAGAGATCTAGTCTACAAACTTTACAGGAAAATATAGACAAGTTAGTTAAAAAATACTATAAAAAAATTAATAATGAAATGGAATTCAGACACCAAATCCATCAATATCTATTTCAGGACCAGCAACAATGTTTAAATATTTTATGCTTAACCCTTTAATTAAAATTGATGAATCATGTACGTGTATATTCTTTGTGATATTTCTTATAATTATGAATATGAGTTCAATATATGATTTAAATTAATAATCTGAAAAATAGCAAAATGAACCTCACCCTTTGGAGCTTTATTCAGCACAGATTTACAGTAAATAAGAAAACTGTTTAAATTATTAACCCAAACCCATCTCATTCAACTTCCACACACCAAGCAAAATACAGCAAAATAAACCAGGCAGGTTGGAGGTTAATTCAACAGTAGTTAGTACAAAAAGTCCAAAGAACTGATAAGAACTTCTCAGCTTCTACACAGCTGATTGAACGAGAAAGGATTGAAAAATCCTTTTATAAAGCTACATCATCCTTAGTAATGGATTTCCAATCTGACATGTGGCTGGATTTTCACAAACAAGGAAACATACAAAGAATTGTCACATCTGGCCTCTCAGTGGATGTGGCCTCACAGTTCTTTTATCCTAATAGATTGTAGGATATACAATTGTGTGTTTCTGAGCAAAAATGCACATGGCTGCTTGTGAACTGTCATTTTAAAGTAAGTGACTTTTATAATTTTCTTATGAATTTCCCTTCAGACACATGCTATTTATATAGCCAAGGACTTTCTTATAAATGGGTATTTGGTGCGTCACAAACTCCACAAAGAGCCATAGCAAGGTTTTGGGCAACCACCCGTATAATTGGTTTCCTGGCTGCAAATTGTCATTTTACACGGCATGGAGGCAGCTTGAGACAGTTCATCCCTGTCTATAACTAGGCCTAAGTTAAACCCAGGAATGGTATGTGTCTCGCCAGTTTTAATTTCAGACCAGTCCCGCCCCGGTATCACTGGGTGTGGTGGATTTGGGAGGACCGCCACGGTTAATTTTTTACTGATTCTCCGCAACTGATGACACAGACAGTGGACCTGTACCAGCAGATCTCTCCATGGAAACAGTTAATACTGGTCTTAATTTTCAACCACTGTCATGGCAGCACAAACCTGCGGGCAACAATGGTAATGTTGCTACCGGAATCTAATAAAGCTGTGGACTTATACCAGTTTACGATCACCACGCCTGTGTGTGGGACCACCAATGGGTTAGTCAGAGCACACCAACCCCTCCTCCCCCTCCACCTGCATTCCTTCTCGCCCCTCAAGCGGTTTGCGCGCCCACAATTTGGGGGACGTCGGCACAAGCTCTGGGTTGTACGGGTTAGGTTTTGGCACGTACTCCGGCCGAGTTTGACTAAAGGACGCTTCTGCTCCCTCAAATTTGAGGCCGTCCTATGTGCTTCTATGAGCTCTATGAGCTCTGCCATGTTCTTAATGTGTTTACCCCAGACTGGCTGGGTGAAGCCACGGGGTAGTGCTTTCAAGAGCACATAGCAGGCCACCTGCTCTATAACTTGGTAGGGCTTGTTCTCTTGTGGCCATAGCCACTGCCCTACCCTTGCCCATAAGGACCATGCTTGTTGAGGAGTCGGCAACTCTGGGTCGAACCTCCAGTTTCCCACTCTGGTCACCTGCCAGTCTGGGGCACCCCTAGGTTGAGAAATCAGGGCTCTGGCTTCACAGGGAGGCAGGCACTCTCCTCCGAGAGAGCATAATAAGCCTTTTTGCCCCCCCCCCCCCGGAGCAGCCCAATTCTGTGAGCCCCTCCCGCACACTCCCTGGCCTACCTAGGTTGCCCAGTGAAGCATGCCGGGAGCAGAGCTCATACTGGGTCTCGTAGTGGGACTCCCTCCCCGCCTGAAGACTCGGCCCCAGTATGCTCCCACCTGGGTACATTGCAGGTCCTGTCCCCTTCTCCTCCGGGACCATTCCATTCTGCCGACTACGCGACCGTCACAAACTCCACAATGAGCCATAGCAAGGTTTGGGGCAGCCACCCGTATAATTGGTTTCCTGGCTGCAAATTGTTGTTTTAAATGATTGCACTGCTGTGCACAAAACCGAGTCCAAAACAGAACTGAGGGAATAGGGAAAAGGTGGAGGCTTTTAAAGGGGAAGACAGGAAGTGAGATCAGAGGTATTGGGCTCAGGAAGGTCTTCAGCCATAGGTTCGAGCCCGGACATGACATCACAAGGGCCGGAGCTGGCAAGGTCTTCTTCCATAGGCTTGGTCCCGGAAGTGACATCAAGAGGGCCAGGTGGAATCTCCCATGAATGGTCTGCAGGCAAGGGAGAAAAAGAGTAAGTACACTCTGCCACATCCCGGTATGATTCGGAACTGCTGTTACTCAAGCCCTTTAGCTACCTCCCATGCGCACGTGTGTGACAGGTGACTTTATGATTACACATGCCTAGACTTCAAATGAGGTCTTCATAGATATTTCCTATTTGGTCTGTTAAATTTATTTATTTATTTTTAATTACTTTAGATTGAATAAAATTACATTTCTTATATCAAGTTGAATTTATACAGCAAATGAGTTCATAATCAAAATAGAAAAAACAAAAATAAAAAACATCATAACATCAAAGTTAAAAAAGAAGCAGGAGCAAAAAAAATAAGCAAAAAATAAAAAACAGAATTAATAATAATGCATTTTATTTATTCATAGGCGCCTTTCTAAACACTCAAGGATACCGAACAACAGATAAAACACACATTATAAACAAAACTGAAATACAAAATTTTAAATCAGACAGAGCAATTGTACTCAAAGAGAAAAAGCAGTCTTAAACAAATGAGTTTTAAGTTTAGATTTGAAAAGTGAGAATTAATCAATATTTCTAAGCTCAGATGGTAGTGAGTTCCAGAGCTGGGGAGCAGAGCAACTGAATGCTCTGCACCCCATGGTGGTAAGACGGATGAAGGGGACAGTCAAGTGGATAGATGAAGAGGATCTAAGGGTGTGGGAGGCAATGTCAACATGGAGGAGGTCGGACAGATATGGAGGGGCAAGGTTGTGGATAGCCTTAACAGTTAACAGAAGAATTTTGAATTGAATGCGGAACTTAACTGGAAGCCAGTGAAGCTGCTGCAAGACAGGAGTGATATGATGAATAGAGGGGGTTCTAGTAATGATGCTGGCAGCTGAATTCTGTACGAGTTGAAGCTTATAAAGAGATTTGCAAGAAAGACCAAAGAAACAGGAATTGCAATAATCTAGACGAGTAGTGACAAGGCTATGAACAAGAATAACAGTCGTGTGGGGAGTGAGGGAGGGGTGAATACGATTAATGTTACGCAGGTGGAGATAGGCAGTCCGGGAGATGTTATTGATGTGGGACTGAAAAGATAAAGTACTGTCAAGGATGACACCCAGACTCTTAACCTGTGGGGAAGGGGAGACAGAGGAATTATCAATAACAAATAAAAAATTATCAGTTTTGGATAATGTTGATTTTGTACCAATGAGGAGAACCTCAGTTGTGTCACTATTTAATTTAAGAAAATTTGAAGAACACCAGAATTTGATTTCTGCTATGCAATCAATAAGTGAGGAGGGTGGAATGGAAAAATAGGTTTGCTAGCAAGGTAGAGCTGGATGTCATCAGAGTAACAGTGGAAGCTAATGTTATATTTACGAATTTATTTATTGCCAAGGGGAAGGAGGTAAATAATGAAAAGGAGGGGCCCCAGGACATAGACCTGGGGCACACCTGAAGTAACAGCGGTGGGTTGAGATGTGAAAGTTTTAAGCTGAATGAACTGAGTGCAGACTGAGAGATAGGATCTAAACCAATCTAGTGGTGTGTGGGTAATGCCAATCGAAGATAATCTATTCAGAAGAGTAGTGTGAGAAATAGTATCAAAGGCCACACTCAGATCAAGAAGGATGAGAATAGTGATTAAACCAGAATCAGCTGCCATAAGGAGGTCATTAGTAATTTTGATAAGTGCCGTTTCTGTACTATGGAGGGGGTGAAAAACAGACTGGAACTGTTCATACAGATTATTTTGAGATAAATGAGAGTGAAGTTGAATAGCCACTATTTTTTCAAGAATTTTGGAAATGAAGGGTGGATTAGTAATACAGTGATCCTTCGCTATGTCACGCTTCAACTTTCGTGGCTTCACTCCATCACGGATTTTATATGTAAGCATATCTAAATATATATCACAGATTTTTCACTGGTTCGCGGATTTCTGTGGACAACGGGTCTTTTAATTTATGGTACATGCTTCCTCAGTTGGTTTGCCCAGTTGATTTCATACAAGGGACGCTATTGGTGGATGGCTGAGAAGCTACCCAATCAGAGCACGTATTACGTATTAAATAAAACTCCTCAATGATATATGTATGCTTCCCGTGCAGTGCTTCGCATACTTAAAAGCCCAAACTGCACCTATTGATTTTTGATTGTTTGCTTTTCTCTCTCTGTCTCTCTCTCTCTCTCTCTCTGACATTCTCTGCTCCTGACACGAACTCCTTTGAAGAGGAAGATATGTTTACATTCTTTTAATTGTGATACAGAACTGTCATCTCTGTCTTGTCATGGAGCACAGTTTAAATTTTTGAAAAAGAGACAAATGTTTGTTTGCAGTGTTTTAAAGTCCCTGTCTCTACAACCTCCTGTGTTTCTGTGCAAATCTGTGACCGAAGTGTGACAATATAAAAATAATATAAACGTATGGTTTTTACTTCGTGGATTTTCACCTTTTGCGGGGGGTTCTGGAACGCAACCCCTGCAATCGAGGAGGGATCACTGTAGGACGAAAATTTCTGAAATTAGTAGGATTGGTACCAGGTTTTTTCAGTATTGGGGTTATTGCAGCAGTTTTAACAGATGAAGGAATAGTACCAATAGTAAGAGAACAGTGGTTTATAGTAGAAAAAAGGGGGGCCAAGTAGGAGGCTGAAAAGAAGAAAATGAGTGAGTAGGTGGATGAAATTCAAATGAAGTACTGGAGGAATCTGTACCAAGAGACTGGGGTATCCTCTGGATTTTTTCATTAAAAAAGGACATAAGGGAATTGCAAAAATCAGGTGAGAAGGTAAAGAATCCGGGGGTTGTGTGATATTATTAAGCCGTGAAAACAATGACTTGGTGTTACCTTTATTGGAAGAAATTATGCAAGTATAATAGTTAGATTTAGTTTGGGCAGTACAGTCCTTGTAATAAAGTATATGGTTTTTGTACATCTCTTTGTAAACGAAGAGTCCAGTTATATTATACAACCATTCAAGTCGCTGGCCTTTGACTTTCAAAAGCCGAAGTTCAGGCGTGAACCAGGGAGCAGAAAAGGAGAAAGAAACAGATCTAGTTTTTAATGGAGTGAGAGTTAAGAATTCCATTAAGTCCAGTGTTATAGCATAAAACCAGTTCTTCAGGAGTGGACAAATTATGAATATCCAAATGGGAATTAATACTAGAGGAAAGAAAGTCCAAGTTAATATTCTTTATATTACGGAAAGATATGAGACGGGAAAGCTTAGTATTGGAAAGATCAAGTTTCACATTGAATGAAATAAGAAAAGGATCAGTTATCGGGAGTTCATCTGTAGTACATTCAAGCTGGGTAACTCCAGAAAAGCAAATCAAGTCCACGATATGTTCTTTAGAATAAGTGAGAACATCAGTATGCTGCTGGAATCCAAAGCTCTCAAGGCAGGATGTAAAGTCTCTAGTAGGAGGAACATTGGTATTATCCATATGTATATTGAAATCCCCCATAAGTATTTTGTTTGATGAAACAGTAGATAAGTGTGTAAGAAAAACAACAAAGTCATTCAGAAAGTAATTATTGATTTAGGGGGGCGGTAAAGAGTTGCAATAATAGTAGGAATAGGTCCAGTTAATCGACACACAAGAGATTCAAAAGAGCTGAAGGCAGGAAAAGACAACGGCAGGACTTTCCAATTTTCACGATACATTATCGTGAGACCTCCTTCCCGGCCAGAGCCACAGGGTTGACAGATGTAAACAAACCCAGGGGAAGTGGATTTGTTAAGTTGGGAAAAGTCATGAGGTTGCTGCCATGTCTTGGTTAGACAGAAAAAGTCAAACTTACAGTCAGTGAGGAGATTGTGGATGAGATGCCCCTTGCTCATAATTGAGCGGATGTTCAACAGACTGAAGTTGACAATGGCGTTATCACATTTAGCAACGGTGTTAGCCGACTGGGGTAGGCTGGCTAACACATTGTGGTCAGCGACCCTGCCTAAGTTAAGTGGAGGATGTCGAGAACTGGACCAGATGGAGTTTATTATCTTCGAAGTGTCAGCCTGGAAACTACAGCGGGACCCACGGTGGAGGAATATGATTTCATTCCAACCCAGTTGCTTAATTAGAAACCAATCCTTGCCAGTCTCAGACCTTATTTAATCTTACAGCTTGCTACTCTGCAATGTAAGGTTCTTATATCATAGATTTTTTTCTTTCCAAGGATATCATCCAAATGATTTTTGAGCCTAAAACATAATTTTCAGTCTGTCACATTTTTCTATAAGTTTTTTTATTAAATCAAATAGGTCAGCATGAACACACACAGAGATATAAATGGAAACAGCTAGATGGAAAACTTTTGGCTGCTTTGACATTTAAATCTTATTGTTAATAAGGAGCCATTAAAACACTGAATACAGCTGTTTAAGATTGAAATAAGCAATTAAGGGTGGGGAACCTTAACAAAAGAGACTACTAAAATGAAGCATCAAAATGTCACTAAAGCAATAATTGACTTCTTATTAAGAAACTGGGTTGGAACAAAAACCTGCAGCTACTGTGGCTGTCCAGGACCGACATTGCCCATCCCTGAGCTAGAGTGTTTTAAATGCATGGCTGCCTTTCACTCCTTTTCTGAGATCTTAATTGAAAGATCCTTTTCTTGCCTTACCCTAGGATCTTTAAAAGGAAGATTCTTTAAAATGCTTTTATATATTGTTGAGATGCTGTCCGAGACTTCAAGACTGATCAGTACTTCTTCTGGAATAGAAATGGGTTGGAGGTGTGGAAAATTGGGTAGGTTTCTTTTCACAAACATTCTAAATTGAAAGTAGCGGAAAAATTTTGTTGCTATGGAATTAAATTTGAAAAATACAGTCCTCTGAGTTAGGTTACGTTAGGTAGACTTTATTATCTCAGAGGGAAATTAGTAATTGGGTAGTAATTGGGCATTAAAAACTACAATGCTGGGAAAATTGTATCGCAAATGGAGGTGACTATGTAGAAAAGTGATGAAATTTGTTTTTGAAATTCTTAATAAATAGAGTTAAAAAAAGTTTGGAAACTTTTTGAACATTCCTCGTATATAAGCCACTCAGTAATAAAACTGAAAGTAAGGTAGCGCCACACCTCATTCTTCTTTAGGTCTTTACAGAGTTGCCTTTTGAATGTGTGGATGTCTCCAATTCCAGATAAATAAGGTTATAATTGAGTCTAACATCTTAAAGAATGATTTGTTAATGTATATAACGATGCTTTGAAATAGAAAAAGAATCTTGAGAAGGATTTTCTTCTTGATAGTTGTGGAAGACAGCCCCCAGGCACAGACAAACAGACATTGAATGTCCCAAAACACACAGTATTTATTGTCCTGCATACAACACAGTGCTCTAATCAGTCCAAACTCAGTTCCTTCTTCACTCTTCTTCTTCTTCTCTTTCTTACTCCTCCACACACAACCTCCGTCTCCGTCTCCAATTCCGGCTCATCTACTGGAGTGAGGCAGCCTCCTTTATAATGCCCCGGATGTGCTCCAGGTGCTTCCTGATAGTCTTCCTGGTGTGGCGGAAGTACCATATGAGCACCCAGTATTCCAGGGCTCCTTAATCCTCCGGGCACCCACTGGCGGTGGCCACGGGCTACAACAGGGATGAGCTTCCTAGCTCTGTTCCCATGACCCCCATGCAGACAAGTGCGGCTGCCCTCTTGTGGCCCAGAGGAGGTATCGTTCCTCTCCTGGTCCTTTCGGGCGTCCCAACTGTGCAGGGTCCCCAGCCATCTGCCACACTGCTACTCCCTCAGCTGAAACCTGTACAGCAAAGTGGCCCATCCCGTGAGGGCTGGTTTGTCTCCATGATGGGGTATTGGCATACTTTAGGCCACGGTACTTTCCTGCAATAGAAAAATAGGAAAAGGGTGCGGAGACGTTGCCCCGACGCCACCTCCAGGTGTCCTCCGTCCCACCGTATGGACAACGCCTCCACACATGACCGGTACCGTGGCATTCATAGCACAGCCTATCCCCTTTTTTCACCCGTGCCCTCAGTACATGAAAGCATGACGGGAATGCCTGTTCCAACATTTTCCCAACTGAGTTTGGGGCTTTTCTCTGCTCCTGCAGTAAGGGAGCTCTCCATATACATGAGGCCACAGGTTCACGTGTCTTATTATTGGGTGCCCAGGTTTTTTTTTTCCAGGTCCCCCTCTTATTCTTGGACGTCTCGATGGTTTGGGTCTTCCTATGAGAGAAAAAGAGACCCCACGCCGTTTGCATCCCTGTAGAGCAGTGTGAGACTGTCGCCGGCTCTTGGAGCAAGGTACTTTGACA
>JANRMT010062840.1:24547498-24602687 GCA_026402145.1 Polypterus bichir lapradei | reverse complement strand
AGGGAAAGTGGGGCAAGTTGCACTGGTGCATTTGTGTCTCCCATAAAAGCAGCTTCACTTGAAATCACTTTGTGATTGTGCACGGGTAAAAACGTCTGCTGAAGTGTCAGATTCTTCTTTAATTCTTCTGCTTTCTGTATCTTCTGCATTGCATTCAGGTCTTTCAGGTTATCCTGATGTTTTGTCTCATAGTGCCGTCTTAGATTAAATTCTGTAATTACAGCCACATTAGCTCCACAAATGAGACACACGGGTTTACCAGCAATGTCAGTAAACATATACTCAGCCTCCCATCGGTTTTTAAAGGCTCTATTTTCAGAATCAACTTTTCTCTTCAGCATCGTGTGGGCTAGCTTCGCAATAACTTGCAGCATCATAAGCTAGACTTGATTAACGCGGTAAGTGTTCGGCAAGGCAGCTGAAGCGCTGCATTATGGGATCTGTAGTTTATTCTGTTACCAGCGCTTCATATCCCCGGGCCATTAATAACAATAATACAGTATATAAAATGATCTCGCGGGCCGGATATAATTACACGCCGGGCCGGATGTGGCCCGCAGCCCTTGAGTTTGACACATATGGACTAAATAGAACTGGAAAAGATATATTTTTTCGAATGTGATCGCGCAATTCAGATCGACTTGACGCGCACTACAGTACGTCGAGCCCGCGTGCTATTGTGGTTTTGCCTGCATGCCTCAATAAGTCACCCTCCCCTCGCTCTTACTTTTTTACCGTTCGTCTAATGAATACACTGAGTATGGCTTTACCAAAACAATCATTGATGGTGAATAAAGTATCCATTATTCGAGTATGTAGATCGGGGTATATATATACATATATATATACCCGCGTATCGCAGCGGAGAAGTAGTGTGTTAAAGAAGCTATGAAAAAGAAAAGGGAACATTTTAAAAATAACGTAACATGACTGTCAATATACAGTAATTGTTTTGTGAGTGTTATTGAGTGTTGCTGTCATCAAGGATTTGATTATCATTATTTCTTTCAATCAGGTTCGTATTTGTAGGATGTGTTGTGTTCAAGTTACATTCCGTGTTTGTCAATCGTTGTAAAGATAACAGGTTTCATTCATCGATTTGTTTCTTACTGCATCAATAAACAGCTTGTCTTCTTCTTTATCTGAGACCTGACACACTGCATGCACGGGTTTTTTTTTTACACTGTCTTCCTTTAGCAGGACATTGACTTTTTCCACCGTGTGCTTTGTTTCCACAGTAGCTGCACTTATGAATATGCTTGTATGTATCAGACGCTTCATATTTTTTTGCTGCCTTTTCAATTGTGTAATTCGGTTTTTGTTCAGCGCTCTTTGGAACTGTTGCTTTTTGTCTGTGCACTGCGTCAGTTCACGTGAGCCGCTCAGTGTACATGCATCGAAGTTTCCCAGCTGTGCTGGTGCCATGTCGTGCTATGTCCACGGCTGTATTTAATGTTACCTAAGTCCCGGCACTTAAAACTTTCTCTGCATAAGCACAGTCCTTCACCCGTGAATATTTAGCGGCAGTGTTTCTATTGGATTGCCGCTGACGGACGGCCTTATATGGGCAGGCACTAAATTACAAATGCCAGCGGCAGCCTGTCTATGAACTTAATTTAAAGTTTAGGTTTACACCGTGCTTTGTTTCCGTAGTAGCAGCACTCATAAATATGGTTGTATATGTCAATCGCTCGCTTCTTATTGTTTCGCTGCCTTCTCAATTATATAATGCATGTTTTCTTCAGCGCTTTTTGGAGCTCTTCCTGGTTTTCTACGTACTGCGTGATTACGTGGAAGGCGTGATAATGTCACACGAAACTCCGCCCCCACGGCTTTCGAGCTCATCTCCATTACAGTAAATGGAGAAAACAGCTTCCAGTTATGACCATTACGCGTAGAATTTCGAAATGAAACCTGCCCAACTTTTGTAAGGAAGCTGTAAGGAATGAACCTGCCAAATTTCAGGCTTCCACCCACACGGGAAGTTGGAGAATTAGTGATGAGTCAGTGAGTGAGTGAGTGAGTTAGTCAGTGAGGGCTTTGCCTTTTATTAGTATAGATTGACAAAATGTAGACATGAAGTGTATAATGTGTGAAGCCTGAATTCCAAATATCAAAGAAATACTTTCACAAAAGGTACAAATATAACAGAACAAATGCGCTTCCATTCAAAAATATAACTAGAAAAACAACCCACATTAGGGTGCGACATTGACACACAGTTGCTAAGACAGCTTCAGTGGCACAACGGTATCAACTGTTGACTGGTACTCAAAGCTTCATAGGTTCGATCCCAGACAGGTACGTTTTGAGAAGTGAGTTGCATATATTCTTACTATTTTAGAATAAAAACATACATTTGATTCCAGTCTGTAACAGGCAGTGTAATTTATGAGACTTGTACAGGTTAGCTTTTTTTTGTTTTTATTCAGTTTTATTCTCTCAGCCGCGTTCACGATCCCAACTCCCCCTTATACCCATCCCCCCCACCCCCGCATTTGATACTGCTGTTTTCACATAGACGCGCTATAACAGAGGTAAACTCAAATCATGACGATGGTTCTACATCAGATCAAAAATGCACTTTTGCCATCACTGTACTTTGTATATGTACATGGGATGCTCTGCACTCAACTTGTGACTTTAGGAAGTAAGTAAATAAATAAAGGTAAATGGGTAAATAACATTCGATCTGGCTTTTATGTAAGTAACATATAAATGTTAATGTTTTGGGCACATGCACCGTCTTTTGTATGTAAAAGCCAGATCGAACTGGACATTCTCTGATCTGGAGGGATAAAAGCTGACACACAAACGCTGGTGAATCTGCCTTCTTCGTATCTCACTGTCACTTTATTTTTTTTTATTCAGTTTTATTGAGTGTTCCTGCTGCACTGAATAAGCATACGCCTTCTGGTGCACGATGTCAAACCAGCACAGAGAAAAAAAAGGAAGAGACAAACATATGGGACATTGGGTATAAAATTAATCAGAAAACATCATCGCACTAGTGCAATATTATTTGAAAACGAACAGCGTCAGATCAGATGTGAATTTATGCTGGCGCTATTACTTAGAGTCAGATCAGGAGAGGCGGGGGGTGGGGGTGTTAGAGTGTAATCGTTATTGAGAGAATAAAACTGGAGCTTATTCAGTGCAGCCCCCAGTTTTATTGTCTGATTCACATTCAAGCTTCCAGACACACCCTCCCCTTTCGATCTGACGCCATTTTCAAATAAAGACGTGGTACAAACTTGTTTTGTTACACCCCCCTCTTTATTTGAAAACCGTGTCAGATCTTGTGCGCGAACGAGACTGGGAAAACTGTGAATGTGTATGTGAGTGGTGTGCGTGACTGAGAATGACTGTGGATGTGAATTTTTTTTTATTCAGTTTTATTCTTGAGTGTTCCTGCTCACACTGAATTAGTATGCGCCTTCTGATCCATGATGTCAAAGCCGTACTGAAAAAAAAGAGAGAATTAGATATATATGACATTTGAGAATTCCTTGTAAAACAGTGTCAGATCGGGGGTAATATTAACAATAAGAGCAGCTCTCAACTCAAAACTGTAAACTTGAGAAGCTGCCAGCATCCATCCCAGAAGCTGTTGATTGGGAATCAGCTTTTCTTAGCATTGCACCATAGATCAGAAGGTGCATACTAATTCAGCGTGAGCAGGAACACTCAAGAATAAAACTGAATAAAAAAAATTCACATCCACAGCCATTCTCAGTCACGCACACCACTCACATCCATGTCCACAGTTTTCCCAGTCTTGATCGCGCACAAGATCTGACACGGTTTTCAAATAAAGAGGGGGTGTAACAAAACAAGTTTGTACCACGTCTTTATTTGAAAATGGCGTCAGATTGGGAGGGGAGGGGTGTGTCTGGAAGCTTGAATGTGAATCAGACAATAAAACTGGGGGGCTGCACAGAATAAGCTCCAGTTTTATTCTCTCAATGACGATCACACTCTAACATCCCCCCCCACCACCTCTCCTGATCCGACTCTAAGCAACAGCGCCAGAGTAAATTCACACCCGATCTGACGCTGTTCGTTTTCAAATAATATTGCACTAGTGCGATGATGTTTTCTGATTAATTTTATACCGAATGCCCCATATATTTGTCTCTTTCTTTTTTTTCTCCATGCTGCTTCGACATCGTGCACCAGAAGGCATGAGCTTATTCAGTGCAGCAGGAAAACTCAATAAAACTGAATAAAAAAAATAAAGTGACGGTGAGATACGAAGAAGGCAGATTCACCAGCGTTTGTGTGTCAGCTTTTATCTCTCCAGATCAGAGAATGTCCAGTTCAATCTGGCTCTTACATACAAAGGACGGTGCATGTGCCCAAAACATTAACATTTATATGTTACTTACATAAAAGCCAGATTGAATGTTATTTACCCATTTACCTTTATTTATTTACTTATTTCCTACAGTCACAAGTAGAGTGCAGAGCTTCCCATGTACATATACAAAGTACAGTGATGGCAAAAGTGCAATCCGATGTAGAACCGTCATCATGATTTGAGTTTACCTCTGTTATAGCGCGTCTATGTGAAAACAGTAGTGTCAAATGCATTTGGGAGTTGGAGTTTGGGAGTTACAGACTGGAATCAAATGTATGTTTTTATTCTAAAATAGTAAGAATACAAGCAGCTCACTTGTCAAAACGTACTCGTCTGGGATCGAACCTGTGAAGCTTTGATTACCAGTCAACAGTTGATACCGATGCACCACTGAAGCTGTCATAGCATCTGCATATCAATGTCGCACCCTAATGGGGTTGTTTTTCTGCAGTTATGTTTTTGAATGGAAGCGCATTTGTTCTTTTATATTTGTACCTTTTGTGAAAGTGTTTCTTTGATATTTGGAATTCAGGCTTCACATATTATACACTTCATGTCTACATTTTGTCAATTATTACTAAAACATGAAAAACATTTCTGTTTTAACAATGTTTTGACATAGATCGTTGTAGACACGGAACACACATGAAATGCAAGTGTTCCAAATAATGATATAGTATTTATAAAAGGTAATTTAGCTTGACTTCTCATTCTATACAACTCTAAGCAACTGACATGCAGGTAAACAGACTTGAGCTGAGAAAACTGTGCGGGTTGGGGGATGTGATAGCAGGCTGCATGCTGTTTGCTGCTTATCAATACATTTAAAGGATAAAAGACGCTATTGGAGAGGTGTGAAGCGTTTTAAGGTGGGACGGATCTACAAGTTTTTTTGTAGGTTCTGATAATTCTAGTGTTAATACCTAAAAGTAAATTTCTAGGTTTTTATCATCTTCAACAAATTTGTCTTCATTTCACTAACTACTACAGTTACTTCCTTCTTGGCTTGCTTGTACCCCACAACCAAATCTAGAGACATTGCTGCTAATATTGTGTGGAAGATTTCTGTTTTAGATAAGCCTTATTTAGATGTTTTGAAAGCCATAATGGGAGTCAAATTTTAAATCCTTTTGTTTATCCCCTCCTTGTAGATCAGTTTTGCCAAAATTATCAGTGCCTTGAGCAAAATATTGTATCACCATAGTAATATTACGATCCGAGTAGAAGATCTTGAATTATAAATGTTACAAAATTTACAGATCTAAAATGTTTATTTTGGTTCTGAACAGAACAGTAGAAATTATTTTATATCAACGGCTAAGCATTAACTGTTGTATCTGGCAAGCACAGAGCTATAATGATTAAAGCACTTCACTTTATACTCCAAGGCTGCTGGCTAAATTCTAACCTTCAGCTTACTATCACTCTTTAATTTAATATTGTTTTTATCAGTATGCTGCTGCTGGAGTATGTGAATTTCCCCTTGGGATTAATAAAGTATCTGTCTATCTACTATGTGAACAATTGTACTGCATCTTTGTAATTGAAAGACTCAGTACTAATGGTGTATCACTATCAGTAGATACTACATTTTCTGATACAATGTATTTTGATATTTTTTGAGTTAATATACTTTAATTAATTGATATTTTCACTGAGTTAATTCAGAACCAAATGGGTTCTAAATACATAGATCAGATTATGTATTTTACAATTTTAATAGAATATTCAGTCAGATATATGCCAAAATGGTGTCTAGAAACACCACCCACTGGGCACCAAACAACTATAGCCAGCCAGACTTTGTCTTCTACAGGCAATGACACCACAAATCACTAAGACAAATACTAAAAAAATATCTTTTGAAATAACAAGATGGTAAATCACAGAGAAATTTACAATTAGAGAATCATACAAAGTGGAAATAAACGGATACTACATCAGGTAGAACAGATTAATCAGAGTACTTGATTAACACTAGAATCCCTGAAGCCTACAAAAAAAGTCATAATCCCGGGTCACCTTAAATTCTTTCGCACCTCCTCATCAGCGTTTTTGTTTTGCAAATGTGTCAATCAGCACTGGCAGCAAGCAGCCTGCTATCCTATCCCCCACCAACACTGCTGAAGTTCTCCCAGCTAAAGGCTCTTTATCTGGGTGTGAGGTGCCTGGAGTTGTATAGGGAAAATAATATATCGTTATTTGTAATGCATGCATTTCATGTGTGTTCCGTGTGTACAATGATCTGGGTAATTGTTGGATGATAGGAAATGCAAGGCAAAAAATGTTGAACACAACTAAAACAGAATTTTTTTTTATGTTATAGTACTAATGACAAAATGTTGACATGAAGTGCATAATGTGTGAAGACTGAAGTCCAAATATCAAATAAACACTTCACAAAAGGTACAAGTATAACAAAGCAAGTGCGCTTTTATTCAAGAATATAACTGAAGAAAAAGCAATTGGGTTAGGGGCTGAGGTTTACTTGGCTGGTGTAGAGGTAAGAACTGCTGCCTCATAATCAAGAGGTTGCTGGTTCGATTCTGGGTCCCTCTTGCATCTACCATTTTGAGTAGTGAGGTGCTGTTATTGTTGCTATTATAGGGTAAAAACATACATTTGATTTGAGTATGTAACAGCCGGTGTAATTTTATGGTACTTGTAAAGATCAGTTATGTAAAGTGCAATGGCAGCTTCCACTTGTAGCTAAAGTCAATTCAGTATGCGAGCAATTCTCCACGCTAGTGTTTTGATTTGGCAGTGCCATGCTAACGGTGTATGTGCCCAAAAAGAAGAAGTCAGTCTGCATGTTCGGTACCATTGCTCGCATACTGAAGTGTCTGTAGCTGCAGATGGAAGCTGCCGTTGCACTGGTGCCAAGCAGAGTTCTGTGGTGGTGGAGCAGTCTACTAGCTATGTGTGACTGGATGTTTCTTGCAGGAAGGGCTTCTGCTCTGTTTCTTCGATGTAGAACCCTATCCTCATCCGAGTTCACCTCTGTTATACCACGTCTTTATTTGAAAACTAACAGTGTCAGATCGGACAGAGCGTGAACGTGACTGAGAGAATAAAACTGAATAATAAAAAAAAACTCTAACCTTTATAAGTACCATAAATTTACACCAGTTGTTACAGAGCCAAATGAAATGTATGTTTTCATTCTATGAGAGTAACAATAAGGGCAGCTCACTACTCAAAACGGTAAATGCAGAAAGGATCTGGAGTCAAACCCGCAACCTCTTGATTATGAGTCATCAGTTCTTACCTCGGCACCAACCAAGTGGACATGTCAGCCTCGTCCTCTAACCCAATTTATTTTTCTTCAGTTATATTCTTGAATAAAAGTACACTTGTTTTGTTATACTTGTACCTTTTATGAAGGTGTTCATTTGCTATTTGGACTTCAGTCTTTGTGGCACGGGAGTGCAGTTATAGCACTGCTGCGTAACGGTAAGGAGACCTGAGTTCGCTTTTCGGGTTCTCCCTGCGTGGAGTTTGCATGTTTTCCCCGTGTCTGTGTGGGTTTCCTCTGGGTGCTCCAGTTTCCTCCCAAAGACATGTAGGTTAGGTGCATTGGCGATCCTAAATTGTGCCTAGTGTATGGGTTTGTTCCTGCCTTGCGCCCTGTGTTGGCTGGGATTGGCTCCAGCAGACCCCCGTGACCCTGTGCTAGGATATAGCGGGTTGGATAATGACTGACTGACTGACATGACTTCAGTCTTCCTACATTAAACACTTCATGTCAACATTTTGTCATTAGTACTATAACATGTGCTTAACATTTCTTTCCTCGCATTTGCCGTCATCCAACATTTACCCAGATTATTGTAGACACGAAACACACATGAAATGCATGTGTTCCAAATAACGATGTATTGTTTACCTTATACAACTCCAGGCAACTCACACACAGATAAAGAGCCATTAGGTGGGAGAACTTCAGCTGTGTCGGTGAGGGATGGGATAGCAGGCTGCTTGCTGCCAGTGCTGATCGACACATTTGCAAAACAAAGACGCTGATGAGGAGGTGTGAAGGAATATAAGGTGGCCTGGGATTATGACTTTTTTGTAGTCTTCAGGGATTCTAGTGTTAATACACAGTATATTCACAATCAGTATGCGAGTGTCATGCAGACAAACAATACACATATATAGAGTAATCTAAAATTAAACAAAAAATAAAGATGGCATTTCATGGTATTGTATTTGAAAAATTTGGAAAAGTGGAAATTATGTTTTGCCCCATTTTTGATAAGGACTCTTATGTTATCTTATAACCAATAAGAATAAACATCTTAAATCCATAATAAGATATTTTGTAAGTAAAATTCATATCTAATTTCAATTAAAATATTAAGGTTATTTTTTTTGCCATTGTACATTGATTATACCCATCGATATGTCTGGCAAGAATTAATCACAAAGAAGTGAAACCGTAGTGACTGCAGAGATAAACAAAACTAATAGTAAGCACATGTACTTATGTATGAGGATGTAGAAGCTTTACTATTCTCAGACACTTATGTGAAAGTACTGGCACCCTGTCCAGGGATTGTTCCTGTCTTGTACCTGATTCTTGCTGGCATAAGCTCTATACAATACAATACAATACAATTTATTTTTGGATAGCCCAAAATCACACAAGAAGTGCCGCAATGGGCTTTAACAGGCCCTGCTTCATGACAGCCCCCACCTTGACTCTAAAAAGACAAGGAAAATTTCCCAAAAAAAAAACCCTTGTAGGGAAAAATGGAAGAAACCTTGGGAAAGGCAGTTCAAAAAGAGACCCCTTTCCAGGTAGGTTGGGCTTGCAGTGGGTGTCAAAAAGAAGGGGGTCAATACAATACAATACACAGAACAGAACAAATCCTCAATACAGTATAAAAATAAAAATTTTACAAGTACGGATCAGAATTTAACAGTAGATGATATCACATAATATGATTTGGATTTGTTTAGAGTCCTGGAGACCTCAACCATCAAGTTGCCTCCCCCATTTGGCCATTCCACAGCTGAAACATTGCTTGGCCAGCCAATCCGATAAAAGGACCCCTCTACCCCAAGATTCCTGCGATCCTGCATCAGGGATGACTTTACCTTTGGCAGGCAAAACAACTTGGCAGGTGGGCCATGGCACCGAGTGCCACATTTGAGTACCGAGAAGAGAAACAGAATAGGTGAGGGCTAGTAACAAATTATAACTATCATGTTACTTATATTATACTGCTAATGACTAACAAAAGAGATGCAGTCTATACAGTTAATCAGCAGGTCCAGTCAGGATATGCTAAACTGAAGCAGTAAGTCTTCAGCCGGGATTTTAAAGCTGAGACCGAAGGGGCACCTCTTATAGTAGCAGGCAGACCATTCCACAGTTTCGGGGCCCTGTAACTAAAAGCGTGACCTCCCACTATTATTTTATTAATCCTTTAAATCATAAGCAGACCGGCATCTTGAGATGTTAATGTGCGCTCTGGTTTGTAAATCATGATAAGTTCAGACAAGTAAGCCGGACCTTGGCCATTTAATGCCTTATATGTTAAAAGGAGGATTTTGAAATCTGCCTTAAACTTAACCTGGAGCCAGTGTAAGGATTTAAGAACTGGAGTTATGTGTTTATACTTTCTTGTTCTTGTAATAATTCTTGCAGCAGCATTTTGGATTAACTGGAGGCTGTATAAAGAACAGTTTGAACATCCAGTGAACACCGCATTGCAGTAGTCAATCCTACTAGAAATAAATGCATGAATTAATTTCTCAGAATCCTGTTTATTTAGAAAGCGCCTTAATTTCTCAACATTTTTAAGAAGGAAGAAACATAATTTGGACAACTTTGTACTATGCGCTTTAAATGACATGCTAGAGTCAAAGATAACTCCTAGATTGCAGCCTGATTCAGTAAAATTAATGGTGATTCCAACTGAGTTAAATGGTGACAAAATATGGTTGTAATCAGCGTCATTCCCTCCAATAATTAACATCTCTGTTTTAGCTGTATTTAAAGACAAGTAGTTCTCATCCATCCACTCTTTTAATTCACTAACACAACTACTTAAAGACATCGGAG
The DNA here is from genome assembly GCA_026402145.1 of Polypterus bichir lapradei. NCBI lineage: Eukaryota > Metazoa > Chordata > Cladistia > Polypteriformes > Polypteridae > Polypterus > Polypterus bichir. The sequence goes on along the minus strand of JANRMT010062840.1, from coordinate 24,592,257 downwards.
AAACTTCATTTGATTCAAATGAAAGGTATAACTGGGTGTCATCTGCATATGAGTGAAAATTAACATTATGTTACATAATGATAGATCCCAGTGGAAACATGTAAAGTGAAAACAGTAAAGGTCCCAGTACTGAGCCCTGCAGAACACCATATCTCACTTCTTTGTATAATGATGGAGTGCTGTCAGCACATTTCAGTACATATTAGAAACGATTTGATATATAAGAACGAAACCAAGCGAGCACAGTGCCTGTAAGCCCAACGACATTTTCTAGCCTGTGCAGTAAAATAGAATGGTCAATGGTGTCAAATGCTGCACTTAAGTCTAACAACATAATTACAGTGGAGTTTCTTTCATCAGAGTATATCAGAATGTCGTTTACAACCCGCATTAGTGCCGTTTCTGTTTTATGACCAGTGCGGAAACCAGACTGAAATTTTTCAAATAAATTTTAATGCGTAAGGCATGACTGAAGCTGATTAGCGACTACTTTTTCTAGTATTTTAGAGAGAAAGGGTAAATTTGAAATAGGCCTATAATTATTTAGTATGTGTGGGTTTAGTTGACTTTTTAAGTAACGGTTTAATGACTGACACTTTTAGTGCGTCAGGTACTGTGCCATGCAATAATGAACTATTGATAATGTTTAGACTAGTTTTGTTGGCACTGGATCTAGGGAACAAGTAGTGGGTTTCATTTTAGAAATTAAAGTTAAGACTTCCTGCTAAGTTACAGGATTAAAATTATTAAAGTGCTGAATACAATGTGAGGCAGGGTCTGCTAAGCTAGTATGCGGTTTGTACTGTGATGCTGAGATCTGGGATCTTATATTTTTAATTTTCTCACTGAAGAAGTTCATAAAGTCTATACTGCTAATATCTGTTGGTATTTTGCACTGTAGATCTGAATTCCCATTTGTTAATTTAGCAATTGTTCTAAACAGTACCCAAGGATTTTTATTACTGCTATCTGTTATTGTAGAATGGTATTCTGAGCGAGCTTTAAAGAGAGCTTTTTTTATATTTTTTAACACTCTCCGTCCATGCAATTTGAAAGACATGTAGCTTTGTTGTTTTCCATCTGCGCTCCAGTTTTTGACACTCTAATTTAAGAGCTCGAGTTTTTTCATTAAACCAGGGAGAGTTTCTATGTGCTTTGATCACTTTTGTTTTAAGGGGAGCCACTGCGTCCAGAGCATCTCTCAAGGTCACATTATAATGTGATGTTAACTGATCTAAATTGTTTTCCACGTTTACATTTGATGTTAACTGATCTAAATGGTTTTCCACAATTACACTCGACTTACTCAAAAAATCTATAAATTTTGAAGCCGAATTACCATCTAGATGTCACACTGTCTTTGTTTTAATCTATGAGTGCATCCCTCTGACCCTGCTTAGGATAAGTAGCTTTAAAAATGGATGAATAAATGGATTTTGGTGAAGTTATGCCAAGTTAAAAAAAAAATCACTAACAAGTGTGTCTTAAAGGACTTTAGGGATTTGTTTGCTAGGAAATACTATAGTATCTCTGTTGGGCCATTGAGCAAGGCCGAGACTGAGGTGTCACCCGCTGCACTCGGGTCCCAATCCAGGTGGTTTGGCGTGTGGTGAGTTCAGCAAAGAGTAATCAGCATATGCTTCCAACCTCTAATGTTACTCAATTGTTTACCTTTTTTGTAAGTCACTTTGTATAAACGTGTCTGCTAAACAAATAAATGTAAATTAATGTAAATGTACTAGGTAAATGTCATGAGCACTTGAGAAAAAATGCTATAAAGTAGGAAAGCTTTCAAAAATAATGCTATGAATAGTTTTAATTAATCGATAAACTTCCCATAAAATTTAGTAAGCACCATAAATTCTAAATAATATCAATATCTGCTGTGACCATCCTTTGCCATTAAAACTGCAGCAATTCACCTAGGTATACCTATAAGCAGTTTCTGTAGGTACTCATGTGATCAGATCTGAGCTTGATTAGTTCATACCATCTGTTATTCTTTTCCTCTTTTCACTATTTTTATAATTTTGGTTAGTTTGGCTATGTGCTTTGGGACATTGTCATACAGCACAATGATGATGGGACCAATCAGACACATTCCTGTTGGTACTGCATAATGGATTATAGTCTTCCTGTTCTTCTCACGTTTTGGACATCAGTTTTCATCAAATCACCAACCTAGCTTGTGGAATACAGTCTCATACCTGCAGGGAACCTTCACAATACTTTACTGTTGCCTATACAGTAAACCCTCATTTATCTCGGTTAATCTGATCCAGACTCTACCGCAATAAATGAATTTCCGCGAAGTAGGGTTCTTTATTTATAAATCGAATATTTTCGGTTTAGTTAGAGTTAGAGCATAGAAAACCTGTTTACGGCCTTCTAAATATGTTTATTAACATTATTAGAGCCCTCTAGACATGAAATAACACCCTTTAGTCAAAAGTTTAAACTGTGCTCTATGACAAGACAGAGATGACAGTTCCATCCCACAATTAAAAGAATGCAAACATATCTTCCTCTTCAAAGGAGTGCGCGTCAGGAGCAGAGAATGTCAGAGAGGGAAAAAGACAGAGAGTGAAAAGCAAACAATCAAAAATCAATAGGGCTGTTTGGGCTTTTAAGTATGCGAAGCACAGCCGAAGAAAGCAGCTGCAAGGAAGGGAGCAATGTGAAGGTAGTCTTTCAGCATTTTTTAGAGGAGCGTCCGTATCCTCTAGGCCAGTGTCTGAACAGCCCCTCTGCTCACACCCCCTCCATCAGGAGCAGGGAATATCAGAGAGAGTGAGAGAGAGAGAAAAAGCAAACAATCAAAAATCAATACGTGCTGTTCGGGCTTTCAAATATGTGAAGCACCATGCAGGAAGCACATTGTATATCATTGAGAAGTTTTATTTAATACGTAATACATGCTCTGATTGGGTAGCTTCTCAGCCATCCGCCAATAGCGTCCCTTGTATGAAATCTACTGGGCAAACCAAATGAGAAAGCATGTACCATAAATTAAAAGACCCATTGACAGCAGAAATCCGCAAACCAGCGAAAAATCTGTGATATATATTTAGATATGCTTATATTTAAAATCCGTGATGGAGTGAAGCCGCGAAAGTCGAAGCACGATATAGCGAGGGATCACTGTATTCATCCATGTACCATTCTCTGGCTCTACAGCAATACACTGCCTTTTGTTAAAGCCAAAATTTTCAAATTTAAACTTATCAGTCCAGAGTACCTGCTCTTATTTTTCTGCACCACACTCTTTGTGTTTTATATGTATTGGAAAGTAAGATTTTTATAAATTGAAAGCTATTTAAGCAAAAATACTGCTTCTTAAAATTTTGAAATAGTTCTGAAGTGCTTGTGCTATTCTTCTGCCCAATTAAATCATGCATTGATATGATGTAATTCATTACCACAGGAGATTTTGGAAGAAGGAACATTTATTTAAACATCCTAACTTGAAAGATCCCCAATCATGACTTTATTGTCAAGTAGTTGACACCCATTTCTTATTCATTTATTTGGCTTTCCTCTACAGGTATTATGTTTTTTTCTTATAGAGCTTGAAGCTGAACTAGCTGCTCTTATGGCATGTGCATGCTACTTCCAACCAATACTTCCTATTTATTAACTACAGGATAGAGCACTTAATGAGTTTCTAATGATTTGTTTATCCTATCTTAGTACACAAGAAAAATCTTTTATGGCTCCCCTATAAAACAGAACCATTGCAAAATTCAATTATATATTTGCAGGAAGTTTATTGTTAATGAGAATATTATGTATGTATTTAAACAGGAATTTGTTCTGAGCTACATTGAAATATAACAAAATAAAATAGAATTGGGTAATATTTACTTTTTTTTCTGAACTCAGGCTTTTTAGAAAAAATTAAAGAAATAAAGTTGCAGTATTCCATCAAGAAATATATTTTAATAATTTTGTATGTTGATGATAGTTTTGTTTTATTATATTATACAGAACATTTTGATCAGTCTATTATGGCAAATCATCCAAGTGAAGAAAACATTGAAGACTTACAAAACACATTAATTTACTATGATGCTAGAAAGAAACACAAAGGTGAAACTTCCAAAAGATGTTTGGAACACAACAGTTGGGGTACCTCTCACTTGTCAGTTTGTTCTGAAGAGCAATACAGCAGAAAAACTAAAAATTCAGAGACTCATCAGTGCGACACTGAAGGTATGTTAATATTTTTTATAAAAGTGGGTAATATGTAGACAGTTAATTTCAGTTTAGTAAATGTCTCTTGACTGAAGAACATAAAATGGTAAAAAGATAAATAGAAGCACAAAAACTATAACGGAGACTTGAAGATGCATACATAATACACATCTGCATCAATTAGTAACTTTCAGGTTGTTCTGCATATTTCATATCTGTCAGAAGGATCAAACTTTATATCACCCCAAATATCCAAAAATAAAAAAAAAGTTAAAGAGTAAACCTGCTACAAAAAAGGTGCAATTATGTAATTTAAGAATAATAATATTGTATTAGTATTCTGAAATAGTTGTTTAGTTCAGTATGCTAAATCAAATGCTTCTTTAATTCCAGACAAAAAGCAGTGGAAACACCTATGAAACCTCTTAACATGCTCTTAATTTTTCATTAAATGGTGATACATTCACTTGCATCACATGTTGAATAATATACATATACTTTCCAGAAACTTTTTAAAAATAATATCTTTTTCAAAATTAAATGCTATTGATTAAAAAAAATATATTATGGGAATTATTACTGTTCAGTCTTCCCTATTTTAGTAGAAATGAATATAAAATAATATATTTTACTGTAATTAATTTCATTTAACTGGTTTACTCTAGTGGCAGCAGAGACTGATCTTGTAAATGTTTTTTGACATTTAAATTTCTAGCATTTCATGCCTACCATGCCATCATATTCACAGCTACCAGCTATTTCTAACAATGCGAAAACTTAAGTTTGAGGCATGCATTGTCACTCATTATGTTTGTTTCAACATCTCCTATTAGCTTTATGATAAAAATATTTGCTTATGTGATACCTGGAAAGTGTAATAAAATGTGCTAGATTAAATTCATAATGTTTATGATTGCTAGTTATACTAGACTAATGCTTTTTTCTAAATTCTCCCCTTTGTCAACCTCAGACTGTTGTGTAGTGTTTTGCTTTCTTATAAAAGATTGATCAAGCCAAGTGATCAGATTTTTGTTCAGATTTTGTTAATTATATATATTATACATTAGATTTATATGGTCAAAAACAGAGGGACAAACCTATACTTATTTCTTACTTGCCTGCAAGAAGCAAGGACTATGTTGTGAATCATCTGGGTTGGTCTTTTACCAGGTAGCCTATAACATTCTTAGGAAATTTGGGCGATCAAGTTATTTTGCATATTCTTGCAAATAGATATATAAACTAGACAATGTTATAAAAGTCCATCCATCCATCCATTTTCCAACCCGCTGAATCCGAACACAGGGTCACGTAGTAATAAGAAGTAAGTTACATTCTAAGAAAAAGCTATTCTAAGATACTGGTAGAACTCTATGTACTCTATTGCTTCCCATTTAAGCTGCATACAAATTTAAGATGCACTACCCTTTCAAAAATAGACTTTGAGGCAAAAATTTACTAATAGGTGGCATACAAGAATTACAAGTAAATATACTGGTATACTCACAACCATTTTTTCTCCTTTTCATGGAATCAGTTGTACTTGACAAGCCCATGCACACTGAATCAATTTTTAGTCTCACATGCACATGCATGCCAAAGGTAGAAGGTGTTGTGAGGTGTGACAATGAAATACCCCAATATTAGGTTTAGAAACAAATGACAATAGTGTGTCTTAAATTGGAAGTCAAATAGTATTGTATACAGTGTAATATACAATTATTATTAAACTATTTTAAATATAAAATGCAAAGTAGTTTGCAAATCTTTTATGCATTATGAAGAACTGAAGTTTCATGATATTTTGTTACTGTAAACGTCAACACTCAAAGATATAAACTAATCTACAATTAGATTACATACAATTATATAGCTGTAAAATCAAACTACCTCCAAAAACTACAGTTGTATGTTCTGTGTGATGGGTAGTAATAACTTAAGTTACTTTGTAAATAAAATCTGAAAGGATGTGTCAATGTTTAAATAAATGTAAATTAAATAAAATGTTAAATTAAAAAGCCTGTTCCAAGGGGGTGTCCTTAGTCTTTTCTTTTAAAGAATATGAAAATCTCTAATTTAAAGGGATTTTTTGTTTTTGGTTATGAGAAAGCATGCTTTTAAATTTTGTAATACTAAAACTGATATTGTATTGTATTATTCAACATGTGATGCAAGCAAAATAATTAATGGCTTGTGTATTTTGTCAAAATATTGCTTCAAAAATGTTACAGAGTAAAATTCTTATGGCTAATGGCAACAGCACCAGCACCAGCACCAGGCACATAAGCGAAATGCATAGTTCATGTCATACTAAAATCCAAGGCAGATGAGTCCATCAACATACAATCCTGAACAAAATTAACCTTTTAATTATGTTCCACAAAACATTTTTAAACATAATTTAAAAATTAGATAGTTACAATAAAATACATAATGCATGTTAGCTTGTATTGTTCTGAAAAAAAATCTTATAATCCTATAATGTAAGAGTAGAGCCTCAGACAGAATAGTCTTCAATCTGTCCTGCAATTTCCCTTAATTTACACTGCTGTCCTCAAGTACACGAATTCCCCCTTAAAAGTAAAGAACTTTGCTGGATCTGCTCTATCAATGTCTTTTAGAATTTTGAAAACCTAGATTAGGTCCCCATGCAATCTCCTGTGCTCAAGATTAAAAAAAGATTCATTCCTTGAGTATGTTTGAGTATGACGTGATCTTAAGTCCTGCACCAGGTCACTCTCCTCTGCACAGGTTCAAGTGCTGCTATGTCTTTTTTGTAGCGTTATGACCAGAAGTGTAGTTTGACTAGTGTATTATATAGTCTGAGCATAAAGTCCCTCAAATTTTATTCAGTACTTTTTACGGTATAACCTAATACTTTATTTGCCTTGTTAATGGATTTTATTTTAAAAAATAATCTCTCCTTGGCCTTTAAAATGTTTTAGATGTTGTTTTAAGGGTTTTTAGAGATCAAGGAATCGTGTTACACATTTTGTCCCTCTGAGAAGCAGACAGGTGATTTATTTGTGAGCTAAACCAGGAGAAGCACAATAAAAACAAAACAAATTAAAAATAAACCTAGTTAAGGAGGGACAAGTATCAAACTCAAAAAAACAGGCAAAAAGTTGAACCAAGCAAAATTCGAAAGAAGCACAATAACAAAAGAGTTATTTTAAGTATTTTTTTAAAATTTATTTAAGAGGTTTGTATCCACAGATTGGACAATGAAAGGAGCCACAGCTGACATTTTATCATGCTGATTACTTACTGGTCACAATCTCAGAAGCAATACTCCTAGCAACACGGGAAGTGCTCCCAATGATAGATCTAAAAACAGCTTTCCAAGACATAGAAAATACCAAATGAATTCACTTAAAACCTAATCATGACACACTTGAATCAATGTTAAAAATTAATGAACTTATAACTGCACCATTCTGTTTTGTTGCATTTTACGTTATTTTTTGACAGTTGCTATGCAGTTGCCAGGCAAGGACAACGGGACATTTGTGACACATGATATCATCTGGGAAATCCATGCAATTCCTGGTTGTCCAAAATTGGATTCTCCCAAAAGACCTTTGTTGTTTGTAGCACAGGTGTCAGTGCTAGGGTTGCTGCTGTTTTTAATATATATAAATTATTTGGATAGGAATACAATTAACAAGCCAATTAAGTTTGCAGAAGATACTAAGCTTGGAGGATTGGCAGATAATCTATAATCATTACAGGTGGGCAGCAAACAGGCTTGGGTAGATTTTTGACATGAAATTTAATGTAAACAAATGTACAGTATTACACGTACAAAGTAAAAACATTAAGTACGAATACAAAATGAGACGTCTGAAAATCAAAAGTACACCTTATGAAAAGGATTTAGAAGTCATGGTGGAGTTGTCATTATTAACTGACAGATAGTGCTCAGAAGCCATTAGTTAGAAGACTAACAAATGTTAGATGATATAGCACAATGTGCAGAATTCAAGTTCAAAGAGGTCATGCTCAGGTTTTATAATGCACTGGCTAGATGTCATCCAGAGTTCTATGTGCAGTATTGGCTTCCAGTGCTAATGCACTGCTTCTCTTTTGTTTGTCCTCTAGCCACTGGGAAGACTTTATAAAGCATACACAACTTGCTGATGTATAAGTGCACCCATCTTGACATGTCAGTGAAGGACTGCCATGACACATGTGCAAGCAGCCAGTGACAGTGACTTCCTACCCGTGCACGCAATCAGAAGGTGTTTCATTATTTTGTACTTTGGATCTGTTTGCCATGAGTACTAGCTATCAGAGATAAAAAAGAGGGAAATATACAAAACATACAAGTTGGTGTAACAGCTGTCCAAGTAAAATTGAATCAGTAAACTAATTTTCAGTTGAAGTCACACATAACATTTCTCTGTTTTAAGACAGACAAGGTTGCATATTCGCAAAAGGTTTTTAATGGGAGATTTTAAAAATGTAATACTGCATGCAGTGGGATTTGTTCAAGATATCTCAACGAAAGTTGAGCTTTCTCAACAAATTTCCTTGAAGAGTAAGTGTGCCATAATTCAACAAAATTCGTTCACAGGGGGCTGAGTTATTTCAGGTGGACAGACAGACTTAACAGACAGACAGACCTGGGCTATCATAATAGGTGCTTTGCGCATTTTATGTGAACATACCTAAAAATGACTTACAATCAAGCTAAAACTGTGAAAATACTGGCTTGTAAAGACAATCTAAAACTTTCATTTTCATAATTTGAGAGTATATTTACAAAAAATAATAAAAAAAAGTTATAAAAGTTATACCTAAAAGGCAATTTCAGACAAGTCTCAAAACACATCTAAATAGAACAATTTATGGGCAATGTATAAATGATCAAAAAACAGAAAAAAAATCAGAAAATCCAAACATAAAAATACAGTAATCACAGAACTCCAAACAAAATCAATAGTCAACCGCTGGGTCTCACTTTGACTGGAATAAATAGCCAGAATGAGGAGCTAATAGTCATGACATTGTGTGGCCATGCCACCTGTTACTTTACCCACAAAACACAGGGAATAGAAACACATTTATGTGGATAGAACACAACAAATGATATAAGTGAAACTAACCAAAATAATATGAAAACATGAAAAATAACAACTCAAAATTAACAAAAACAATAAAATGTAAAATACACCTAAATTCAAACTGATACATAACAGTGGTATATTTGGAAGCCTGTGTGAAAGAACCTGTTGATCCTAGTAACTCTGATAAATGGTTTGCACACCATATATATTAGAAGACCCTGGAGTTTAGTTTAATATATATTGCTAAATGTTCACTTTTAGCCTCTGTTGCTTTCTGTACTAATGGAGCTGGGTTTAAAAGGTGATCAACGGTTGAAAATAAGACTTTTGGATTTCCTGTGCTTTTCATAATAGTTTTAGAAAAGTATGACACTCTTTCTAGATGAACTGCTTAGTCATATATAGCTATATGACCCTTTGTGAATTTCCCCTTGGGATTAATAAAGTATCTATCTATCTATCTATCTATCTATCTATTTAGGATTCCATAATGAACTGTTAGTTTAATCTTTCTCCATTCACATTTTGCCCTACAGCACTCCCTTTAAAGTTTGCAGACTGTCTCAGTTTTCCACAAAACAGTGACCGTAGATGACTTAACATGTTTTTTAGGTGCTGCCAGGTCTACCGCAACCCATATCTTCACTCAACCATATTATTTACATTACTGCCTGCATTAGAAAAGTCAGTGAGTTTAAGCTGAAAATTAATTATACTAGAAAATCAGGCCTAACTATAAATGGTATTGCTTCACTATACGCTCCTCTTTGGTTCCGTCAGAGATTGTTCTACTGTGAAAAGAATACAGTAATTATCAGAGATACCAATGTCCAGGATCTGAGTTACGTTAATATTGAGCCCCTTTGATATGACTAAATCCACCATATGGCCTCCGTTATGTGTGTGACATGCTGATTAAGATTAAAACGAAATTCGAGAAGGTTCATAAATTCTCTTACCTTGCCGTCACCAAGATTATCTATATGAAGATTAAAAACGCCCAGTATTATAAACCTATCATAAACCATTATTATTATAGATAATAGATTTGAAACTTCATCAGTAAAGGTTGGGTTATATTTCGGTGGACGATAAACAGTAAGTAGCAGAGGGTGTGAAATTCCTTTAGTAACTTGAGCAAGACATTCAAAAGATGTAAAATTAACACGATTGATAACATAACAGTTTAACTGGTTAGAAAAAATAATTGCAAGGCTGCCAACTATTATAACCTGGAGGAGCAGCTTCTAAAAGGACACCAGCACCATTTACATTTAATCATGTTTCACAAAGAATTAAACAATCTATTTTCCTCTTTGTGATATAGTCATTTACATAAAATGTTTTACTAGTTAAAGCCCTAATATTAAATAAGGTCGTATTAAGGGTTGTGTTAGCACACAGCTTTACAGAAGCCTTGGGTTGACTAGGGGAAACGTATTAAATTGCTTGTGTTTACACCAGGCTGTCTGTACTTTCCAGCCGATCTATGTTTCTTTACAATATGTTTAATACAATTTATTTATTTACATTAAGCCCCTATATCAGTTGTTCCCAAACTTTTTTATTTCTCGGCGCCCTTGTTGAATCCATGTTTTCCCAACGTGCCCACCCCCATCAAATTCTAACAAGTATACTTTGCGAAATACCCAATATTTTTTTTTAATTGATGGGTTAAGTAAAAGTAAATAAAACATGTATTTAAAATCACAAAAAATGTAATTGAACAAATTCAACTAATTATAATTAGTGGGATCGATAAGCCTGTTGATCACTGCACATTTTCTCAAATTCTGGAATCAGACTGGACACAACCACCCTCATTTCCTTGTCCACATTGATATTCGCTCGATACTTAGTTTTTATCACAGTGACTGCCAAAATCCCAGCTTCACACATATAAGAAATGAAATTAGCTTTACCACCCAGAAGGTGACATTCATATTTTACGGATATCATAAAAATCAGTTAATTCCATGCTGCTAAATTTTGTTTTCAATGTATTGGAGCAAGACAACTCATTAAGATTTTATTGTTCTGCAGCAGTAAATTCAGATGGAGCACTGGCACTAAATTTATCTTGTATCCATGCAAATGTATTGAAATTATCATTTTGAAAATATTTCTCAAACCAGGTTAAAAGCTGTGATAATTGTTCTTCAAAAATGGATTTCATACTTCAAGAGAAATCAACTCCTTTGGAGGTCAAAAACTTTTGCAAGAAGGGGAAACATTCTTTGCCTCCGTCTTCATTCATTTTCTTTTCCATAGTTTTAGTTTTTTTATAAAAGCTGAAATTTTCTGAATTGACTTTAAAAGGTTCATGTTGCTTCCCTGCAGGGAGAGATTCAGAGCATTCAGCTTTTCAAAAATATCACTTAAGTATCCTAGTTTTACCAAAAAAAACTTCATTCACAAAATTTTCAGTATACTTGTGGTCTTCCCCTTTAAGAAAAATATAAATTTCCTGTTGCAGTTCTAAATTACGAGACAAAACATTACCACAAGAGAGCCATCGCAAAGTACTGTAATACAACAAAGACATGTGCTCAGATCCCATATCCTCACATAGTTTTCTGAAAAACCTTGCCTTCAGCGGCCGTGTTTTTATAAAGTTTACTACATTCACTACATATTCTAAGGCCTGGTTCAATGTAGGACTCATATTTTGATGTGACTGCTTCCCTTTGAATAATGCAGTGGATCCAAAGTGCACCAGGGGCTTCACTTCAAATAAGTGCAATCTTCCATAACAGACCGACATAGAATGAGCACCATCAGTATAAACACCAACGTATTTTGTCCACTCCAAATTAGTTTCAGATATAAAAGTATCTAGGATCTCGAACAAGTCTTGAGCCTTAGCACCAGTAGTGATACTTTTACAAAAGAGGTCTTCTACAATGTTACTGCCATCTATAAACCGTACATAGCAAATCAAGTGAGCATCATTGGCCTCATCCAGCTGCAACGCAAATTCCTTCCCTTTTATTTTTTGAATGAATTGATCATTGAGGTCCTTTGCCATGTGCTGTATTCTGCGACTGATGGTTGTCATTAGACAAAGGCACTTTTGAAAGCGGCTTCCCAGCAGACTCACTGATCAAAATGTTCGCCATATCTACAACAGCCAGTAGAATGAGTTGTTCTGCGATGGTATGAGGCTTCTTACATTTTGCGATTCTATGTGCCACCTTGTAAGATGCTAGCAAAGCATTGCTTGGTATTGATGCCTGCTTATAAAAACTACCTTTTTGTTAATTTAACTCTTTTAACTTTCTGGTAGTCATGAGATTTACTGACCATAATGGGATGATTGGTTTATAAATGGCATTTCAACTTACTTGGTAGCATGTACTCTGGTGCCAAAACTTTCATACACAGTACACACTGCAGCCTCTCTTCACTACTGACTTCTATCGACGTAAAACCAGTCCAAATAACTGTCATCATATTTTTGATATTTGTGCTTCTTCACACTTTGGTTGACAGTGCCACTGATTGACTGTGTTCCCTCTTTATTTTTACTCTCACAACGCTTATTACTGTTTAGTAAAAAACAATCCATTTTTAAAAATACATACGAGAAGAAATATTTCACAAACTTCACTTGTCTTAATCACAACAATATTTAGTTGATGCAATCTCCGAAAAATAATTCAACACTAAGAAACCGACTGCTATTTATATATGAACACAAAGTACCGAGAAAGTTCAACAAACTACTAAAACAATCGAGAAACTTAATTATTGTAGAGCGCCATCTAGTAACCATTTGTATAGGCTTCCACAAACAGTTATTACTAAGTGAGTTACTGGTTTGCACCAGTTTCGCCAGATGTTGCATCCTATCCTATTGAATTGAAAATGGAAATAAAATTATGAAGATTTTGTAATCTATAACACAATGTGCTAAATGAAAAGAAATGCTAAGATAAAATGAGGGAGAGGAAGTAAGTATAGCCCATTCTCTTTAACTAATAGCTAAGCTGTTAATTGGATAGTGATATTGTATTATTTACAATCATTATTGAGTATATAGTAAACAGGAATCATGAGTAAACCTTTAAAAATAATCATTAAGCATTGAATTTATTGAATTTTGTTCTTGTGTTAGGCTATTCAGTTTTGTTCAAGAGTCTAAGTGCAATCTATATGGTTATCATTTAAGGGACTGCATAGTACAATCATAATTGTTCTGCCACAATCAATGTATACTACCTGGCAGGCTAGCAGATTAGATACAACAGCCATTGATTCTTGTTTATACTGTTGTTCACAAATTCTTTCTAACTTATGTGACATAGGATGAAGCTTTTTATAAGAAATGTGTAATGAAAAAAAAGTCTTCAAGTTCAGCCCGATTGCAATATGTTTTCTGTAATGTTGCACCTCAAACACATATTTTTCAGAGAGTATTTTGTACTTTTCATCTGGACCTGGCCAGTTCTCAAATGCCCTGCACAGTACATAATTAGAAGGTAAGGTGTTGTGGGTATTAATATTTCTTTGTTAGGCTGCATGTGTCGAATTAAATTTTACTGACTTTGCAGATTCTAGATTGATATCAATACACGGTCATATTGGATATTACTGTAATCACTTGCAAAGTTCATTTAAACAGCCAAACCAAGACATGACATTTAAGCTAAAAGGTAGATTTGGAACGCATTTAACTGCAATCTAAATTTAGTCTCAGTGGGCTGTAGAGTCAAACGCAACCAGGCTTCTTATCTCATTTTTACCGTCAAAACATTTCTCTAGCATTGATCCAGGATTGCCCCTCCATAGACACCGCCTATGGTGATATGTAAGAATCAGGAAAAAGAATGCCAAAACCATAGACTGACATTTTGCTTTGAAACATTTAACATTTGTATATTCGTTAGAAATTATCTTTTAAGGTTGCTGTCAAATTTCTCTAAAAATTGGACCTTTCTGTATTGTGATTGGCTAGAGGTGAGCTGTGGGAGAAAAGAAGTGACGGAAAGTGAAAAGGAAAAATTTTGTGGGCTGTAAGGTGGATGCGCAGCTGAAAAAATAAACTGCAGAGAGGAATTTCTGTTCACAACTTTTTTCTGTGCCTCTAATCATCATCAACTTGTACCAGCATTTTACAGTACTGTACAACATGGTCCATAGACAGTCAAAGGTTTTAGTGCACTGTAATGTAATTACTGTTAAATTAGAATTTTAAGTGTATAAATAGGACAGCTCCTTCCATATAAAAAACTATTAATTATTGCTTTCATACTATAAGATCTAATTTAACACTGGCAATTTTATAGTGTGCAATTTGTGGGTTTCCAAATACAGTATAATTAGTCTTATTGTACACACACATATCTGGGCTTGTCTCCACCATTGATGAGCTTCAAATCTCTGTTTGTAGAAAATGATCATCTTTGACAGCAAGCTTATTGTAAACAAAGTTTTAGTCAATGGCCATGTATTTCTCACTTGGACAGAGGCAGTGGTGCTGTAAGAATTATGTTTCTGGACTTCTCTAGCGCCTTCAACACCATCCAACCTCGGCTCCGTAGGGACAAGCTGAAAGAGATGGGAGTACATTCATACCTGGTGCCATGGATCGTGGACTATCTTACAGACAGACCTCAGTATGTGCGTCTCGGGAACTGCAGATCTGACATTGTGGTCAGCAACACAGGAGCGCCGCAGGGAACTGTACTTTCTCCGGTCCTGTTCAGCCTATATACATCAGACTTCCAATACGATTCGGAGTCCTGCCACGTGCAAAAGTTAGCTGACGACACTGCTATTGTGGGCTGCATCAGGAGTTTGCAGGAGGAGGAGTATAGGAAGCGACTTTGTTAAATGGTGCAACTCAAACCACTTACACCTGAACACCAGCGAGACCAAGGAACTGTTGGTGGATTTTAGGAGACCCAGGCCCCACATGGACCCCGTGATAATCAGAGGTGACTGTGTGCACAGGGTGCAGACCTATAAATACCTGGGAGTGCAGCTGGATGATAAATTGGACTGGTCTGCCAATACTGATGCTCTGTGTAAGAAAGGACAGATCCGACTATACTTCCTTAGAAGACTGGCGTCCTTCAACATCTGCAATAAGATGCTGCAGATGTTCCATCAGACGGTTGTGGCGAGTGCCCTCTTCTACGCGGTGGTGTGCTGGGGAGGCAGCATTAAGAAGAGGAACGCCTCATGCCTGGACAAACTAATGTGGAAGGCAGGCTTTATTGTAGGCATGGAGCTGGACAGTTTGACATCCGTGGCAGAGCGACGGGCACTCAGCAGGCTTCTATCAATTATGGAGAATCCACTGCATCCACTAAACAGTATTACCTCCAGACAGAGGAGCAGCTTCAGCGACAGACTGCTGTCACTGTCCTGCTTCACTGACAGACTGAGGAGATCATTCCTCCTCCACACTATGCGACTCTTCAGTCCCCCCGGGGGGGGGGGGGGAGTAAATGTTAACATTATTCAAAGTTATTATCTGTTTTTATCTGCATTTTTATTACTCTTTAATTTAATATTGTTCTTGTATCAGTATGCTGCTGCTGGAGTATGTGAATTTCCCCTTGGGATAAATAAAGTATCTATCTATCTATCTATCTATCTATCTATCTATCTATCTATCTATATGCTACACAACATGCATCAAGAGCTTTGCATCCATCAAGTGGTAACCTATAGTATTCTTCAGAAATATGGCACTGCTATTTTCCATACTTCTGTTTTTTTTGTAATGCCAACTAATCAGTTACATTCCTTACCTATAGAACTCACTATTATAGTCCCAGAACTTTCCTACTTCAGTCACTATTACAGACATTACATATTCCCTGTACAGTTGCAAACAGTAATTTATTTATATGCAATTAACAATGCATTGTATGTGTCAACAAATTAATCTATGGATTTTTTTTTGTGTATTGCATTTATTGCACTCTTTCTTACTCTGACATTTTAAATGCCATCACTATTTCATCATTTAATTTGCATTGCTTGACATTGGGTCCTTGTTTTAAATTGCTACATCCATAATAGGTTTTGCCAACCCTGCCACTTAAAGGTGAGGCTTTGTTTGGGCCAGGGTTACTTTCACCATTTAGAGATTCTTCCTTCTCACTGATCTTCTCGCCAGCTTTTGACAAATAGACAAAATAATTTGGTAAGAAACAAGTGAGAAGTGTATAAATGAAACTTTCACCACTAGTTAATGAGAAGCTGGTCCTCTGATTGTTTAGGCTATTTTCTTTATTATATTCAAGCTTTAATATTTTTTTTCTTTTTTCTGTAGAATTGAGTTTCTCTTTTATTTTGATCTAAGATGTTATTTAATTTTATTTTGGATTTATCACAACACTTGCTCTTTATGGGCACTGCCATGTTGCCCACTCATCTCTATGATGTCCATTGCCAAGGATGCACCCACCGAAGCAGATGATGTGATTGCCTCAATGCTATTTAAGCCAGAGGGCTCAGTGTCCAACTTTATCACTAAGTTATCTAAGACTTCAATTTTAATTTGAATGTTGGACTGTTACATATAGATTGATTTTTAGATTTGACCCCTGATTGTGTTTAAGGTAAAGAATTCATCTAATGTCTCTTTATGTACTTTACCCTTGAAGCCTGCTAATTTACATCTGTTTCAGAACACTGAAGGTCTCATTTCATTCCTTCTTTGAATAATTCTGATATATTAGCACAATGTACGCAAATTTACAAATAAAAAATACTGTAAAAAATTTAGATGTTAAAATAATCTTGACCTAAACTTGCACCACTGACAGGACTACCTAAGAATGACATCAATTGATTGCAGTTAGTACAGAACGCAACAGCAAAACTTTTAACCAGTAAAAGATTATCTGAGCATATTCACCAGTTTTAGCATTGTTACATTGGTTGCCTGTGTCCTTTTGAACTGATTTTAACATACTATTAATCATGTATAAAGCCCTGAATTACCTTGGTCCATCTTTTATTTTGGAATGTCTGTCACCTTACATTCCCCATCATAATCTTAGATCTTCAATCACTAGTTTGCTCATTATTCCATGACCTAAGCATACAAAACTTTTTTTCACAAACAATCTAGGATACTTCACGAATTGAAATATGCCAGGCTAATACCATGGAACATTTTTTAAAACTCCTGTAAGTTTTTTTAATTTGGCTTTTACATAGATGCAATTTTAGCTCCACTTATTATACATTAAATGTGTACTGAAATAACATATACTTGGATACATGGATTTGTAAAAAATTTTAATCTGTATGTTTCTCTGTTTTTTTTTTTATCAGTTTTCTGTGATGGCATTTGACATTACCACCATCTGATTAAAGTACTATGCGCCACCTCTGATGTTGGAATGTATGTGGATGTTCCAACTGTGAAAGAGTCCCTTTGCATCAAATCTTCTAGGACAGAGCCTAAAAACAATAGGAACTATTTAAGTACATTTATGTCACAAAGAATGCCCAGTGAAGGCTGGGTGGTCTTCTGGCCTTTTTTTCTCCATCATCTTGTCAACTGGAGCTTCTTTATTTTTTCTATCCTCCCAGCTTTATATGACCATAGTTACCTTCTAACAGCAAAACCCAATGCACTTCTGCACCGCTTACAGTCCTCCCCTCATGACTTCATATCCAGTCCCTTACTGATGTCCTCACTTCCAGCTCCCATGATGACGTCACCTCAATCCCACTCCGTTTACATCACCCTCATTTCAGCATCATTTGTAATACTTCTGGGTCTGACACTATAAAACTTCCCTCTGTCAACTATTCATTGTCTTTTGTGCAGATTGTATGCCAACTACTAGTGGCTCAAAGTTGTTTTCACTGCCGAGGTGCTTACAGTATACGGGGATGGTTCCCCAACCCTTACTCTGTTTCTCTCTGTATTTTGTCCCTCACAACATATTTATTTTTAATTTGTGCTTTTTCTTTTTTCTTGCATTTTTTGTGACATCTTGTAAAGCACTTTGAGCTACATTTCTTGTATCAAAATGTGCTGTAGAAATTAATGTTGCTGTTGTAAAAATGTTATTCTATACATGTCTTGACAAGCAATGGAATGAAAGGTTGATACAGTGGGTTTTAGCAGGCAAGTTCATAGGCATTTTTAATTTCTTCTTTTGCAGTCTGTTCCATAATCCCAATACTCCTATTGATGGGGCCACTTGAGAAATCTACCAAAACAACAGACCATCCAGATAACAGAAATCTCCTCTGTTGACCATTCTAACTGTGCTTACTGATCTCTTTTTTCTGGAATGGTCTCACTCTTTCACAAGATTTTTTTAAAGGTATAATTCTAATCATCCTGCTTTCAACCTAAGAACTGAGAGCTGAACAACCCATTTTATTTTTAATCCCTTTGACAATTTTGAACACAGAATTAAAAAAAAAAAGCACTGTGAATGTTTTTGGGGGTAGTTTTGAAGTTTCCTTAAAAGTCTAATGAATGTTATATACAATAATGGTAAGAGTTAGGCTTACTTACTATTTTATCACATATCAAAAGAAACAAATAATCATGAACATATTTATAACTTTATTAAAAGGAAATAAGAAAAATGACAAATGAGAGGTTACTACTCAGTCCATCATGCTTGTTTGCTTCGCTAATACCTAAGCTGACCCATGGTACAAAAGTCTGAGCACGCCGTTTGTTGCATCATCATGCTCACAGGTTATGCGTGAGCGTGCACACGTGTTGTTTCTGTATCTGATACACGGAAAACGCTGTACTTTCAGGAGTCTGCATGCACCTGCATTTATTCAATTGTTTGTTGACTTTGTGTGCGTCTGTTTGATGTAAGTTACGCTTTGCTGTTTATTTTATTAGAAGTAATTTTCTGCAAGTAATGATAAAGCTTGTTACTTTTTTTACTAACAAGTTCAGACAACCCTTTATGTCAATGTGTGTTCAGTTTAACATTCAAAACTGTGTAAGTACATTCAGAATTGTTGCTTCTTCTATACTAATAAAAGGCAAAGCCCTCACTGACTGACTGACTCACTCACTCACTCACTCATCACTAATTCTCCAACTTCCCATGTAGGTAGAAAGCTGAAATTTGGCAGGCTTATTCCTTACAGCTTACTTACAAAAGTTAAGCAGATTTCATTTGGAAATTCTACATATAACGGTCATAACGGTCGATAACAGACGACAACGTCCGCCATGTTGAACTTTCTTATTTATGGCCTCATCTTCACAAATTTGGTAGGTGGCTTCCCTGCGCTAACCAAAACCAATGTACGTACTTATTTCGGTGGTATGACGCCACTGTCAGCCGCCATATTGAACTTTCCAACATCACTAATTCTCCAACTTCCCATGTAGGTAGAAGGCTGAAATTTGGCAGGCTCATTCCTTACAGCTTACTTACAAAAGTTAAGCAGGTTTCATTTCAAAATTCTACGCGTAATGGTCATAACGGTCAACAATGTCCGTCATGTTGAACTTTCTTATTTATGACCTCATCTTCTCGAAATTTGGTAGGCGGCTTCCCTGCACTAACCGAAACCAATGTATGTACTTATTTCGGTGGTATGATGCCACTATCGCCCGTCATATTGAACTTTTCAACAGTCTTTGTTACTTATGGGCCCATCTTCAAGAAATTTGGTACACGGGTTCCCAACGCTAACTGAATCCTATTTACGTACATATATACATCCATAGCCTGCACCTCGGTCACCGTGTGAGGTGGCGTTGGGTCCCCCATCCCAACGCCTCCCACGTTGTTGGCTGCCTGCCTATATAAGACCGTCCGTCGCTCCGGTCTCTACATTCCCTTCCTTGCTTCGCCACGGGATTTACATCTCCCTACTGATAACTACAGCCTTTTTGTTTAATCCATGGCTTCTCCGCTGTTTTATTGTTTGTTTATTACAATTATAGTTATTGTATAGGTATTTTACACTTACTTTACATTGCTCAGGTACCCATTTCCTTTATCATTCCAACCCCCATTACTATGTCTATCGAGATGATCACTATCGATCAAAGAACTGTCACTTACCGAGTGGTTTCCATGCCCGGAGATAGCACCTACCTTTTCCATTCTCTTTCTTACATATTGCACGGCCATATCAGGCTCACTTTTGATATCCGGAGGAACATTCTGTCTTATGTATTGAATGACTGGGACAGGTTCAAGGTGTGGACTGATGACGGTACAGGAGGCAGAGGAGCACTATAAGAGTGAAATGCTTAAGCCCTTCACCTATGGTTCTGCATGTGAGTTGATGGCTGCCGCTGAATTGTTCGGTTGTCGCTTTCAAGTGTACCGAAATGGCCATATTTTCCCTCAGTTTAAAAAGGTTTAATTTTCTTCTTAATAAAAATTTTAATGCAGTACTTCGCCGCTGCGAAGCGTGGGTATTTTGCTAATTATTAATATGTAAGAGCTTCAAGAAAACAGACTTGGTAATAGTTGCTTAAGTAGTGATTTGTCTGAGTCTGTACAGTGCTACCGTATTTCGTAAGTTTTAATTAGTGCCTTTTGTCAACGACAGCACGTCATAGCGCTCTGTTAATTTCTGCTGCCATCTACTGACCTTTTTGGGCATTACCTGTTTAGCGTTCTCTGAGCCTTTATTTTGTGAGTTATTTTATGTTATTGTATTTGTTCTGTTTCTGAAACAACACATAAATATTTGTCTGCAAATAAATACTTAGTTCTACAAAGCCATTGCAACTATTCCTTCCTTTGCAATGTTCAGCAGTCAATTGAGATCTTTCTACCTTAATTCTGGTCTGCCTCATCCTTCTTATCAGGGATTAGGATTAGGTGCCAGAGACACACACCAGTTTGACGCATGCACTGTTTAACACCCATTATCTTATATATATAAAAGGCTGTCAAGGTTTCTGCTTCAACTACAAGGCTCAGTAGTTTGTTCAAGATTTCCACAAATCTGCATAAACAAGTGCTTCCTGGCTTCAGTTCTAAATTTCCTTCCCTTTAATTTCCACTAGTCTCACGAAGTACATGATTCACCATTAATTTGAAAGAATTGTGCTGGATCTATGGCCATTTTAACAGCATTATAGGCCCCCAGGCAAAGTAGTGTGTTAGGGACCCTGTTTTGATAGCAAAACAAAAGCAGAAACAGACATCAGAAGCATTGTGGGCCCCTATGCTCCTGGAGCCCACAGCCAGTGCCTATTGTGCCCATACTTTAGGACAGTCCTGGCTGGATCTATGTTATTGATATCTTTGAGAATTTGGAAAACCCAGAAAAAGTCCCAATACAATCTTGTCTGTTCAGGAGTAAACAGGTTTAATTCTATTACAGTGGGTACGGAAAGTATTTAGACCCCCTTCAATTTTTCACTCTTTGTTTTATTGCAGCCATTTGCTAAAATCCTTTAAATTAATTTTTTTCCTCATTAATGTACACACAGCACCCCATATTGACAGACAAAAAAAAGAATTTTTGAAATTGTTGCAGATTTATTAAAAAAGAAAAACTGAAATATCACATGGTCCTAAGTATTCAGACCCTTTGCTGTGACACTCATATATTTAACTCAGGTGCTTTCCATTTCTTCTGATCATCCTTGATCACCTTCATTTGAGTCCAGCTGTGTTTGATTGTACTGATTGGACTTGATTAGGAAAGCCACACACCTGTCTATATAAGACCTTACAGCTCACAATGCATGTCAGAGCAAATGAGAATCATGAGGTCAAAGGAACTGCCTGAAGAGCTCAGAGACAGAAATGTGGCAAGGCACAGATCTGGCCAAGGTTACAAAAAATTTCTGCTGCACTTAAGGTTCCCAAGAGCACAGTGGCCTCCATAAATCCTTAAATGGAAGACGTTTGGGACGACCAGAACCTTTCCTAGAGCTGGCCATCCGGCCAAGCTGAGCTACCGGGGGAGAAGAGCCTTGGTGACAGAGGTAAAGAAGAACCCAAAGATCACTTTGGCTGAGCTCCAGAGATGCAGTCAGGAGATGGGAGAAAGTTGTAGAAAGTCAACCATCACTGCAGCCCTCCACCAGTCAGGGCTTTATGGCAGAGTGGCCTGTCAGAAGCCTCTCCTCAGTGCAAGACACATGACAGCCCGCATGGAGTTTGCTAAAAGACACCTGAAGATTCTCTGGTTTGATGAGACCAAGATAGAACTTTTTGGCCTTAATTCTAAGCGGTATGTGTGGAGACAACCGGGCACTGCTCGTCACTTGTCCAATACAGTCCCCACAGTGAAGCATGGCGGTGGCAGCATCATGCTGTGGGGGTGTTTTTCAGCTGCAGGGACAGGACGACTGATTGCAATCGAGGGAAAGATGAATGAGGCCAAGTACAGGGATATCCTGGACAAAAACCTTCTCCAGAGTGCTAAGGACCTCAGACTGGGCCGAAGGTTTACCTTCCAACAAGACAATGACCCTAAGCACACAGCTAAAATAACGAAGGAGTGGCTTCACAACAACTCTGTGACTGTTCTTGAATGGCCCAGCCAGAGCCCTGACTTAAACCCAATTGAGCATCTCTGGAGAGACCTAAAGATGGCTGTCCACCAACGTTTACCATCCAACCTGACAGAACTGGAGAGGATCTGCAAGGAGGAATGGCAGAGGATCCCCAAATCCAGGTGTGAAAAACTTGTTGCATCTTTCCCAAGAAGACTCATGGCTGTATTAGCTCAAAAGGGTGCTTCTACTAAATACTGAGCAAAGGGTCTGAATACTTAGGACCATGTGATATTTCAGTTTTTCTTTTTTAATAAATCTGCAACAATTTCAAAAATTCTTTTTTTTGTCTGTCAATATGGGGTGCTGTGTGTACATTAATGAGGAAAAAAATTTATTTAAATGATTTTAGCAAATGGCTGCAATATAACAGAGTGAAAAATTGAAGGGGGTCTGAATACTTTCCGTACCCACTGTATATTTTATTAGATTAAGTGGCAACTATAAATCAGTCCAATATAACTGATGGTCTATCGCATTTGTGTGCTACATTGCTAGAATAGAGTTGGGACCCTGGTGATATTAAATTGAATAAGCAGATTAGAAAACCTGATAAAAGGATGGATGTTTATGATGTATTTTGTTTTGCAGGTGGGAAATACTCAATGAAAAATTGTTTATATTCAGCTTTAACCCATTTATGCCTAAGGTTGAAATTTTTAAATTTGTGCATGAAATTCACATATGTTGTGTAGAAAAATATAAGGAACAAGAATTTGAAGAGAAAAAAAAATTATTACATTCCATTGTTGAGTTATGTGGCATTCCAAAATTGGAACACTAGGCAAATCCACTTCTTACATTATACATAACGTATTAAATTACCTGACTGTCGTTTCAATAATGGAACACGAGGCATTAATGGGTTAAAAAACATAAATTATTCCACAATTTAACTATGAACTCAAAACATGGAGTGTTTCTTGGAAAAAAAAGGCAGCATTTATTTCAATCTTTTATTCTAATTAAAACAAACAGTTATTAAAGTACAGGAGGGTAGTATATGACCATTATAAGCACATCAGAATCTTTTCTCCTAGGAGTAATCAGTTACCCTTTAATTTATTACCAGACTTCAAGATTTTTTCACATTTTTTTAGCAGCTGCATGTGACAGTTCTTTTTATCTTATTTATATAATGTTCACAAATAATTATTCTAATGAGTACAGTAGCTGCAATGTATGCATTTTTTGTCTCTGTATTTAATCTGGAATATTCTGTCTAAAAATCTGTTATGTAAAAAACCTACCTGACCTATTTCCCTATTGCATTCATTTCTGTGGATGTTTACAACTTAAAAGACTATGTCCAAACAGCTTAAAAATTAGCTTTTTTGTTTCATATGCTATCTGAAATTAAGTAAAATATTTTTCCTATCATCAGCTAAATACTTTTATATTTTTCTATAAATGTAAACTATATTAATTAAATGTTCCATTTTAAAAATAATTTAACACTGATTACTGATTATTTGTCTGCTTACTATATCATTTCTCTTTGTCTCTCTTTTATCTTATCAGATGAATGCGCCAACATTATCTTAACCTGTCTATATTGCAAGTTTTATGAATTTTTACTCCTGCTTCCTGACTCCTGTGAAAGACTGATCAGCTACATGTGCTGTTGTTCACCTTATAGATACCAATATACCTTTGATGAATATGGCTTTAGCAATGATTATAAATGCAATTGTGAATTTGACTGCAGTTTATTTGATTCCTGCCATGAGACAACAGAATGTTTGGAACTTGCAATGGAAATTTCAGAAGTTTGTTATCGCTAATGATTTGAATAAACAATACATAGTTTATATCAGAGTCATTGAAAAAATTATAAAAATATTTGCAATAAAGTTAATCTATGGATTAAATAAAGAAAAATTGTATTATTATTATTATTTTGCAGATATCAGGATTTTCATTATATTAATGGGTTTACTGAGAAATTGAAAGGTAACTTTCAGCTGAGAATAATTAATATTTGTACAATAATAAAAGTAGAGTAATGCATCTTGCATAATGATGGCAAAACAATACAGTAAATCTCAAGAAGATAATTTCCAAAAAGGCTTATATAAATAGTGAAAACCTTGGACCTGATGTATAACAGCATCCACAGAATTCACAATAAAACACGGTATACAGACAAAACTATAAATTTAGATACACATAAAAAATCCAGATGCATAAAAATGTGCTTATGCCAAGTTCCACACATTTTCCCTTTGTAAACCCCAATGAACATTTAATTTAATGCACATGCATGCACCTATAACTCCATCCCGACTCCTTCCTGAATTTCACATATTTGAGTATGCAAATCAGTATAAATAGCCCCTTCCATTCAGTGTTTTGTTAAAAGATAATGGCAAAAGCAGAGGCAAGGAGAAATGTACTATTTGTTCACTTAAGCAGTGGCATAAGCAACAAAAGGAAGTTATGGAATGATAGAACGTGGCAGAGACACGTGAAAGTTAAAGTTCAGAAAGTCTCATAGTGCCCGAAATAAAAAAGAAGTTTTCAGATATCAAAGTCAACGTGAAAAGGTGAGTCACAGCCCACTGCTTATTCTGTTTCAGACAATATTACAAAAGCTGACCCCTGTGCTAAGGATGTGACTCCAGGCAGTGATGGTGCTGCTGTGCGCTCGCTGCTTACACACCTCTGCCTCAGAAACCACTGGGTGACCATCTGGCTGTGTGCTGACGGACGCTGTTCTGGAGTCACAAAATGCAATAGTGGATGCTATAAGAGATGTGGCCAATGAGCTAAGAAATATCAGAGCTGTACAATGTGATACTGACCACAAAATAAATGAATAGGTTCAAAATGTAAAATCTGCATCTGATTACCTATTTTTACATTCTGCAAATTCCATTCAACTGAGGTCCGATTTGACTGATCATTTGGTGGGTCAGGGTCAGGTTCATCATACCGCATATTTTCTAGTATGTGCAAGCCATAATTGTGTGCCACATTATGCAGCATGCTTGCACATATGTGACAAACTTTCTGTGGTCTATAGAGTAGCACATAGAATAGAATAGAAATGCTTTTTATTTTCATAAGCAAATTCAATCTGTAAAGGTGCCTTTATAGTATAGTGTCAGCAC
Source organism: Polypterus bichir lapradei (assembly GCA_026402145.1). Classification (NCBI taxonomy): domain Eukaryota; kingdom Metazoa; phylum Chordata; class Cladistia; order Polypteriformes; family Polypteridae; genus Polypterus; species Polypterus bichir. The sequence continues at coordinate 24,566,389 of JANRMT010062840.1, read as the reverse complement.
CAAGTGCAGCAACGGATAGATTCTATGCTCTTTACATGGCTCTTTGAGGTGACTCGCTATCCTTAGAAGGACTGCTTGCCTTTTGCCACACTAATTGGAAAGGACACCTGCGACTGTTACCATTTCCTGCTATTGATGATATATTGCCAGCTAATTCTTTTGGTAATTGATCTATGAGCGAAGTAAAGAGAGGTTGGGAACACACACTAATACTGCACTTTGCCACACTCATCACATGACAAAACACCCAGATTGGGACCCAAGTGCAGCTGTGCAATGGGTGACACCTCAGCAACACACTGGAACAGTGTGAGGGTTTTTTACAGTGGCTGGAGTGCTAATCCTACCACCAACCCAAACGTTTTCTCTGCAAGTTGAAGAACCTGCTTGCAGGGCCGGATGCAGATTAATTTCATACCCAGGACAAAGCAATTGCAGGTTAAGGGCCATACTCAAGGACCCAACGGAGTAAAGTCACTTCTGGTGTTTAGGGTATTTGAACAGTGTCAGGGATGCCAGGGGCAACGACCCGGCCGTGAGGGACCGGAAGAGGGTCAGAGCCCACTCTGGATCATGTGGGGGCCGCCTTCCTGGTTGCTCTGGGGGCCACGGGTACAGGGCATGGAAGCTCCACCCTGTAGGGGCCCGTGGTCACCGCCAGGAGGCGCCCCAATGCCTTGGGGACCTGTTACCCCAGCACTTCCGCCACACCAGGAAGTGCTAGGGGGAAGATTTAGGACGGCACCCGGAGAGCTGCCGGGAGGACAGCCGGCACTTTCGCCACGCTGGGGCGTGGCCAAGGGAGGAATGCCGGGAACACCTGGGGCTCATCCGGGGACTGTATAAAAGGGGCCGTCTCCCTTCATTCGAGGCTAGAGTCGGGTGGAAGAAGGACAAGGCAAGAAAGGAGAGTGGAGGCGGCCCGAAAAGAAGGTATTTGTGGCCAGGACTGTGTTTTGGGGAATGTGCACTGAATTGGGTCTGTGTGACCATTGTAAATAGTGTAAATAATAAACGTGTGGTGGTGAGTAACAACATGTCCGCCTGTCTGTGTCCGGGTCGGCTCCACAACAGCCACAAATCCCTAGCCTCAGAGCCACCACCCTGCCCAATAATTCATCATTGGCTGATGTAATTTGTCCAGCTCTGTTGCAAAAGCAAAGGCGGGCAGTTGACCATTCCAATTACATTTGGAAAACAGGATGTTGCTGCAAATTGCACTTTGATGTTTGCCAGCTCAACTGCAGTCTAAGGAAACCTTATATATCTGGATGACAAGCAGATAATACCATCCTATACAACTGGCATGGCACGAGTCAGTATTGTTTGTGAAATACCTAATCAGTCAGCAAGTTCATTTTATAAAGCTCCTGTGGCTAAATACCACAGAGTGGACAGAACTTGAAAAGGAGCAAGTAGAGTACAACTCCTCAGAGTCTGCCTTTGTAAAGTCAGTGCCAATTCAGCACACAGCTCCAAGAGGATAACTATTGGAAATCAAAATTGATTTAGAAGTCAGTCATTATCATCTTTAAATAGGTTCTTCCTTCTGATTCTTCAATTTTCGATGTCTTCTAATAACACTGAAGCAGCTATGGTATTTGGAATAGTTTGGCCATTCCATGCATCATTATATTGTTACAGAATAATTACAATCAAGAAAATTAAATTTGTATATAATACGCTTGTAATTTCTGTGTATTTGATATATCCCACATCATTGATGCAAATCTAAAAAAAGGCCATGTAGAAACGGCAGCACTGCTTTGACGCTGGGTGCCGCCAGTTTGAAAAACCCAGCAGAAACTTGCGTACGCATGATGTGAAGCTGCCATGAAAATGTGCAAGGCTTTATGCCAAGTTTAGTTTTTATACATCTCAAAGTATGCATTGAAACAAGTATATGCAACATTTTTGCGTGTATGCACCATTTATATACATGAGGCCCCTTGTAAGTGAAAAAAGGTTTAAAGGAACACTCCATCCAAAAATTAAAAATGTTTAATATGTTATTTACATGATTTTATGGAGAACTTTTATGGAAACTTTCTGATAGATTCTTATGTGCTTTAGTTTAAATTAATGAAATCAATTTTAATATGTACAGAAATGTCATTAAGTGATGTCCTAAAATGCTTAGTACTTGGACTTTAACCGTTTTCATTTTACATGAGAACACTGGGAAATAATATTAGAAAAGATCATTTTCTCATTTATTGAATTGTATAAGAATCTCAGCTACACCTTTCAGATCAAATGAAATTTCTCCTAAAGTGTCTTGAATTATTTCAATAAATGCGAAGAGTGCATGGATGACAACTACTTTTCTTTGAACACACAGAAATAATAAAAGACATCATTAACTTTGGGAATAATATAGACTGCAGCAATTTCCTGTCGCATTTTACTCAGTCAGTTTAAACATTATTACTACCGAATTGGCACACAACCTATCAGATCTCTCTGACATCAGTCTGAATGTCATTTACAACATGTTAGTGGTATTTCTGTACTATGACCAATGCTTAAGCCAGCCTGGAACTTCTCAAATAAACTGTAAATGTCTAAAGTAAGACTGAAGCTGCATGGTGACTACTTTTTCAATTATTTTAGGGAGAAAGGGTAAATTTGAAACAGGTCTATTGCTAAAATATTTATAAATAATTACCTCTAAAAATGAAAGTTGTCCACAAACAGGAAGCCTCTTCATGCTTTTGAATTGAAGAAAGGACTCTTGACAATGCAAAAGCATGATCCTGTTTGTAGACTGCTTTCATTTTCTGGATTTTTGTATTTAACAGTATTTTAGCAAAACAATACACAAATTTTTCACATTGTCACTTGATGACCTGACATGTGGATTATGCTACTTGAGTAACGTGAGTTTTTTTTTTTATGGACATTTTTGATATTGTTTGCTATTGTCCAGCATTGGTCACCATTGGGACTCTTTCTATCAGAAACTTTGTTTTAGTTGTAGCCCATGAAAACATGAAAATTAAAAATGTGTAGCAGCCATTGCCACAAACTACACAAAGCAAGTATTGAATGGAGTGGAGTGGAGTAGTTATGGTACTAGGGAAAAAGATGTCTTTACAAGACAACGAAGGCCAGTAGAACAGAAAAAGTACTATTGATGAGAAAAGGTTCTTTCTATAGCTTTGAATAATAGAGATTTCAAGGCGAAATATACAGAAAAACTGGAAGTAATGAGAAGAACCATGTAGGGTCGTGTAAAGCAGAACAAATGTTTTAAATAGCAGGCTAACAGCATTAGGGAGTAAGTGGAGAGAGCAAAGTGCAGGAGTAGTTGTGAGTATAGCACATGAAAACTATACCAAGCTTGCAGCAACATGAAGGATGAATTGGACAGGTCAGTCAGACATTACATGGACACCTGTGAGCTGAAAGTTTTATGTTACAAAACCTATAGGTTGCAAGGGTGTAAGAAATATGCACATGTTTGCAAGGAAGAGGTGATGTCTTTGGGGAAAATCAGCAATCTCAAGGAATCTGGACAAATGATTTAGTATAGCTGGGAATATCCCAAAAGTATACAGGCTAGGCTGATTAGTGACTCTAAATTAGTTCAGTATGAGTGTGTGCTAGGCATTGAACTAGCACTCTTTCCTGGGTTGGAACCTATCCTTCACTCAATGTTATACACACACTGATTGTACGGACTTAATTTAGTTTGGAAAATTGACAAATGTCATTATCATTGTGTTTGGAACATATGCACTGTTGGTGCCTTTGGCCAGTTACTGTGGAGTATTGCTTTTCAGGGTATAATTTATGTAGCCTAAGTCTTAATTTGTTCGTCATACTGAACAATATTTCATCCATTATTTGTAATGATCTCACTTTTTGATAAGTTGCATGGTTGTAAATGTTTTAGCCTTCCATCCATTTCCTGAATATGTTAAAATCAGTTTCATGGCAGCAGGGAGAGAGCAAATTAAAACAGGAACCAACCCAGGATGGGATTCCAGACTATCATAGTGAAAAACAACCAAGAAATATCAGTTACAATTCTGTCTAGTAACATTGCATAATAGTAAGGTTAGAAACAACAATAAACAGGTTTTTAAATTTTGAAATGCTGATCTGCACTGCTTCTTATATTTATTGACTAAACCTTAATAATGCAAAAATGTCAAAATCCTCTCTGCCAATCTGGATTTGAAGTATGGCAAAATATTTTATTTAAGTGGCATGGAAGAACTTGTGAAAGTTTATAATTGGATCGGCATTCTTAAGCATTAATTTTAAAAATAAACTTGCCTTATTTTACTTTTGTTCCTCTTAAAAAGACAGGCACCACAGATAGTTTGTTTCTTGTAAGATGTAACAGGATGTCAGAATTTAATTAGAATGGGACTTTTTCACTTCAACTGATTTGTTTGCAAATGATTTTGAAGTGTTTGTAGGCAGTGTACCAGAATTCCGTTTTACTGCTGTCCATCATAGTAAGCAATAGAAACGAGTGGGAAAAAAGGGCTGTGGCTGACTTTAAAGCTGAGCCTCTTCAGTTTAAGCAAAAAAAGATTAAGACATGATTAACTTTTTTTAAAATTAAGAAGGGAAGTACAATGAATCATGACTGTTATTTTTAAACAAGTTCTCCGAGAATACAGGGACACATTCATAAACTTGTTAATGGTAAATTTCGCATAAACATTAGGAAGTTTTTCTTTACACAGAAAACCAGTGGAAAGTCAAGCAAAATTACACCTTTTTACAGACACTCATTTGAAGGTCTAAGGTCACAATTTGGAGTGTTAGGTGAAATTCATTCTGAAATATAGGATGGAACGAGATTATTTAAGGCTTTGTAAACCATAAGCAGTATTTTAATGTCAATTCTTAATGGCACAGGTAACCAGTGTAGTGACATCACAACTGGAGAGATGTTCTTGGATTTTCTTTTCCTAGTTAAGGTTCTGGCAGCTGCTTTCTGCACTAGTTGCAATCAATTGGTGTCTTTTCTTGGTAGTCCTGAGAGGAGTGTGTTACAGTAATCTAGTCGACTAAAAACAAAATTGTGAAATAATATTTCAGCATCTTGCAGTGTTATAAGGGATCTAATTTTTGCTGTATTTTTTAAGTGAAAAAATGCTGTCCTAGTGATCTGATTAATATGTAATTTAAAATTTAGGTCAAAGTCAATAATTACCCCTAAATTATTTACCTCTGTTTTGACTTTTAAGCCTAATGGATCAAGGTTATTTCTAGTATTCTCATTATATCCATTTTTGTCAATCACTAAGATTACCTTTTTCTCCATATTTAGTTTGAGAAAATTATTACTCATCCACTCAGAAACATAAGTAAGACATTGGGTCAGTGAACCCAACGAGTTGGGGTCATCAGGCACATTCATAAATACAGTTCTGTGTCGTCAGAATAGCTGTGGTAGTTCATGTTATGCCTTGAGATAATCTGACCTAATGGAAGCATGTAGATCGAGAACAGCAGAGGACCCAGGATAACTCCTTGTGGAACACCTTATAGAATATCATGTGTCTTCAAAGTATAATAACCACAACTAACAAAGAATTTTCTACCTGTTAAGTAAGGCTCAAACCAATTTAAGGCACTGCCAAAGAGGCCCACCCACTGACTAAGTCGATTTCTAAGAATATTGTGATCAATGGTATCAAATGCGGCACTTAAATCTAACAGGATAAGAACAGATAAACAGCCTCTGTCTGCATTTACCCATAAGTCATTTACAACTTTAACGAGTGCAGTTTCTGTACTGTGATTTGTTCTAAAACCTGACTGAAACTTGTCAAGAATAGCATGTTTATTGAGATGGTCATTTAGCTGCGTAATGACTGCCTTTTGTAGGATTTTACTTAAGAAAGGCGGTGTGAAATAGGTCTAAAATTTTCAAAAGTAGAGGAGTCAAGATTATTTTTCTTGAGCAGAGGTTTAACTACAGCAGTCTTAAGACAGTCTGGGAAGACCCCCATATCTAATGATGAATTTACTATGCCAAGATTACTATGAATTAGCACATCGGATACTTCTTTGAAAAAAATTATTGCCATTGGGTCAATGACGCAGATGGAGGGTCTCAGTTGAGAAATAATTTTATATGAATCAGATAAATCTATCCTGGTGAAAGAATTTAATTTGTTTAAAATGGAGTACTGGGGTTTAAGAGAATCCGTATTTAGGAGATGTACTATTTTATTTCTAATATTAATTTTGTGATTAAAAATACAGCAAAAGCCTCACAACTTTCACTGGGAGTTTTTTGGAGGCATTCCATTGAGTGACCTGGGTTTAGTAGATGATCAATGGTAGAGAATAAAACTTTGGGATTACTAGCATTGTTACTTATAATTTTAGAGAAATAGCACCGCCTCTCAAGATGGACTATGTTGTTGTATTCTGTTATTTTAGCCTTCAGTATCTTATAGTGGATAATCACTTTAGTTTTTCTCCATCTATGTTCAGCTCTCCGGCATGTTTTCTTTAGATCAAACACTCTTTGGGTCTTCCATGGTGTAATAGTAATAGACATTTTGATCCAAATGTCCTCATTTCCAGAGAAAGAGAGTTGGCAGCCCTAAGTAAAAAGTCAGGAAAAAGTAGAACGGGAGCCAAAATTAGGGCTGTCTTCAAGTCACTGACTGTGGCCTCAGTTTTTGGGGGGGTCTACGTCACATTGTTCAGGTACCTTCTTCTTTGTGAGATATGTGAGAGGTGCAGCCTGTTCAGGGAAGTGGGGGACAACCTTCTAATCCAGCTTGCACCTTTCTTTTCATTTGTGGCTCTTGTCAGTCACAAATGGCAGCAACTTTGGACCACAGGTGTTTGATTTGTCTAGCCTCGGTCAACCCAAAAAAATCAATGCTGGAGGTTGAGCAGGAGACCATCATCACAGATGGTTCGCAGGATGTTAGAAACATGGAGTAGGTGGTTTGCCCAGATGCTGGAATAGATGAGTAAACTGATATTTTTAGAGACAAATTATTCCTCTGATGTTTCGGCAGGAATATTCTGGGAATCTTAAGACTTTCTTAAGAGGACAGATTATTTCATATTTTTCCAAAAAAAATAAATCAGAAACCAAGAAGGCATTAGAGTTAATCAGTGAAATTAGTAGAATAGATCAAGAACATGGCAGGTCTCCAAATGAGGCATTTTTTAGGAAAAGACAGGCTTTGCAATCAGAATTCAACTTCTTGACAACAAAAGAAACAGACAAACTCATTTTTAAATCAAGACATCATTACTACGAGCACAGAGAGAAGGCTAACAAGATCTTAGCGCAACAAATCCACAAGCAGGAAGTTCACAATGCAATATCAGTAATCACCAGCACAGATGGAGATGGAATCATTGGCCATGAAAATATAATGCACACATTTAGAAACTACTATAATTCCTTATATTCTGCTCAGTTTAAAGATCACAAGACACAATCTAATGTGCTTTTTGATACATAATGGATGCCACATCTAGATACTCTAAGTGCAGAGGAACTGGATAAACCTCTGACATTAACATTATTAATGTTAATTAATTATTATTACATTATTAATTAATTATTAATTATTATTAACTAACATTATTCAAAGTTATTGTCTGCTTTTACATGCATTTTTATTACTCTTTAATTTAATTTTTTTTTTTGTATCAGTATACTACTGCTGGATTATGTGAATTTCCCCTTGGGATTAATAAAGTATCTATCTATCTATCTATCTATCTATCTATCTATCTATCTATCTATCTATCTATCTATCTATCTATCTACATTATCAGAATTGCTAGATGCTATAAACTGTAACTGGATAAACCTCTGACATTATCAGAATTGCTAGACGCTATAAACTCACTTCACTGTGGTGGGCTGGTGCCCTGCCCGGGGTTTGTTTCCTGCCTTGTGCCCTGTGTTGGCTGGGATTGGCTCCAGAAGACCCCCATGACCCTGTAGGCAGGATGTAGAGGGCTGGATAATGGATGGATGGATATAAACTCACTTCAGAGTGGAAAGCAGCAGTTTTATAAAAATATTTCAGTTAAGTTAGCTACCCTCTCATTAGCAACATTTACAGAAGCCAGAGACAAAAAAGTTCTACCTCAAACTTTTCACCAAGGACTTATTACAATGTGCATCATACAGACCAATCTCACTTCTGAATAATGATGTTAAAATACTCTTGAAAGCACTAAAAGGTTTGAGAAAGTGCTCCCTTCAGTAATATCACAAGACCAAACTGGATTTATTAAAGGTAGACATTTGAATTCCAATCTTCAACACCAATTTAATGTAATATATTCACCCACGAAGTCTAACACACCGGAGATCATATTATCTCTGGATGCAGAGAAACATTTGATATGGCTGAATGGGAATACCTATTCACCACTTTGCATAATTTTGGGTTTGGCCTGAACATATGTACATGTATCAGACTACTGTATACTAGTCCAGAAGGTTCAAGTTGAATTAACAATGTTATTTCAGACTACTTCAAAATAGAATGCAGCACTAGACAAGAATGCCCCTTGTCACCACTGCTATTTGCAATCGCCATTGAGCTATTGTCTACTTACTTTTGAAATGCATGTGATAAAGGGTATTTTCAGAGAAGGACTTGAACAGAAAATGTCACTATATGCAGATGATATGGTGCTGCATACATCAGAATCACAAAACACTGAGCCTAAAGCCCTAACAGCACTAGTAAAATTTCAAAAGATATCTGGACTTAAAATGAATTTGAACAAAAGTGTGCTCTTTCAAGTGAATTCTTCAGCAAACAACATTAGATTGGACATCTTTCCTTTTATCATTGCAGATCAGATTAAATACCTAGGGGTAAACATCATAAGTAAATATAAAGCTTTTTTTCAACAAAAGTTTGGTGTTTGCATGGATAAAATTAAAGAAAATGTGCATAGATGGTCTACTCTCCATTTTACTTTAGCAGGAAGAATTAACATTGTGAAAATTAATATCCTCCCTAAGCTTCTGTTCCTATTTGAAAACATCCCCATATACATTAACAAATCTTTTTTAAGAAATGAGATTGAATCATAACCTAATTTATTAGAAATTCAAAACATCCACACATTCAAAAGGCCCACATGTTTATTTACAATATTTACAAAGTTATTAAAGTGCACCACAAACCCCACAAGTCCCCAAAGTCCAGGCCTCTCACACACTCTGCCTTTTCTCCTTCTTCGGGCCGCCTCCACTCTCGCTTCTCCTGCTTCGTCCTCTCCTCACCCGACTCCAGCCTCGAATGAAGGGAGGCGGCCCCTTTTATCCACACCCGGATGTGCTCCAGGTGCTTCCCGGCAATCTCCTGCCGACATGCCCCAGTGTGGCGGAAGTGCCGGCTGTACCCCCGGAAGCACTCCAGGTGTCCCTGCTTCTCTTCCCCCCAACACTTCCTGGTGTGGCGGAAGTGCTGAGGTCCAGGGCTCCCAAGGCATTGGGGCACCCCCTGGTGGTGACCACGGGCCCCTACATGGTTGGGCTTCCAAGCCCTCTACTCGTGGCCCCCAACACAACCAGCGCGGTTGCCCCCTCGTGGTCTGGAGGAGGCGCAAGCCCTCCTCCGGTTCTCCTGGGCACCCTGGCTGGGTACCACCCCCAGCCGTCCGCCACACTATAATGACCTAAATCAGAAGGCAGCATGGCTCTCATTTCATTTTTATTACCGGGCGGCAAACATACAAGCTATAAAAACCTGGACATTGACACAAATAGATGAACACACACTAGTAACACACTGGTCTGCAATAGAAATGAAATCCTCCAGCACTTCTTTATATTCCTTGCTTTGTACTCCACTAAATACTAGGTATTGTCAATATACCAACAACCAATTTGTCCTTCATTCGCTCAGAATATGGAACCAATGTAGGAAGCACTTTAAGTTAGAGAATATCTTATCTGTAGCACCTCTTTCCACTCCCTCGGTCTTACACATTTTTTAATGTTTGGAAAACGTACGGGATTAAGTCATTTAGAGATTTGTCTATAAATAATGTCTTTGCATCCTATGAACAATTGTACTCCAAATTTAATCCCCCATCAACACAATTTTTCCACTATCACCAAATTAGAAACCTTGCTAAACAAAATCTGCTCAGTATTCCTCACCTCCCACCTATTTCTATTCCAGAAGAGATATTGATCAGTCTTGGGGACTCAGACAGCATTTCTATAATATATAAAAACATCTTAAGGTCTCTTCCTTTTAAAGATCCTAGAGTACAGTAGAAAAATGATCTCTTACTCAACATTTCAGAAACAGAGTGGAAGGCAGCCACGCACAGAATTCACTCTAGCTCCATATGTGTGAAACATTCAATTATTCAACTTTAAATCTTTTATAGACTGCATATGTCTCATTTGAAATTGTCCAAGATATTTCAAGGACAAAATCCAAACTGCAAACGTTGCAATCGAGCTCATCTTCACTGGGCCACATGTTTTGGGCATGCACCAAATTAACATCAGACAGCCTTCGTGTCACTATCCTTCCTAATCCACTACAGCTGTGTTTAGTGTATTCCCAAATGGGCTTAAAGTGGAGAAGGACAAACAAATTGTAATTGCCTTTACTACTAACACATTGACTTGTCTTGCTCAAATGGAAGAATCCTAACCCATCTCTTTTAAGTTAGTGGGTAACTGTTATATACTATTTGAAATTGGAAAAAATCAAATTCTCACTTAGAGGATCTGTTCAAAACTTTTTTTAAAACCTGGCAGGACCTAATCAATAACATTTTAGAATAAGCATTTATATTGGGGGAAGAATATTTTTTCTTTTTTACTACTCTTTTTGCTCTGGTTGTTGGCCTTCCTCTTTTGCTCAGGGGTGGGGTTTGATTTGACTTTATTTTAGTTTTGTTTAAGTTTGGCTTCATTGTATGGATTGTTATGTGCTTTTAATAAATTCAATAAAAATAAAAAAAATAAAGAAGTATTATTTGTTGAATGAATGAAACTATTTTTTAAAATTGCATTTGTTCAAGGCAAAAATATAAATATGGAAAAGAACAATGGTCCCAGCACCATACCCACATGGACATTATAAACTCCATTAAAAGGAGTTACGGAGTACTGACTTCAGAATCCTGTATGTGTAATAATATGAAAACTATGAACCAAACTATGAACAGTATCTGTTAGGGCAAGTAAATCACACTGTAGTAACATTCTCTGATCAACAATATCAAAAGCTGTATTTATGTTTAAAAGCATAATAATGTTGCCATTGCCTGCATTAGTGGAGATTATAGTATCATTCAGTTCTGTGACTGGGGTAACAGCAGGATTTAAATTTCTCAAAAAGACACATTTTTAAAGATAAGATCCAGAGTTTAAAACGCTTTGAAAATTTATTCAATGAAGACTTAATACCATTTTTAACTTTGTTTCTTTAAAGGAGATCTGGCAATGGCTAATTTCAAGGAATCAGAAAATTATTTCCAATACATCTCTATGTAGTGATTACAGGTATAAGTCACAGCAAAATTAAATCTGGCATAGTAAGCGGTCAACAGTTTATGATCACATAGTTGGATTCTGGATAGTGTTGAAACAGAAACACCTGAATGGTCTAAGCAAATAGAGTCAGTTCCATTTTCAGTTTATGCTAAGGCTGACAGTTTTATAACCTGGCCCTGCAGTTTGCATATATTGTTCAGACCTAGTCTCGCACTACAGTTGTATTTTTGTATGTATAATGAACACATATGCTAGTGATTTGATGTATGTACGTTTTCCAATTCAGTATACCTATGAAAAATTCCCTTTAAAACTGTGGCATACTTTCTGGCATTAAGAACTAAAATATTTGAATTCCATTAATTTCCTTTCTTGGAAATATATCTAAAGATGTTAAACAGAATACTTGGAACAAGAAACTGTCAATAAACAATTCAACCCTCACCAGAAACAATGGCCTGGAAGATAACATGAGATGATATTTCTCAATAAAATCAAATTATTTAAAGTAAATGTGTGTACTTTTATTTTTTACTAAAGTACTGGCATGTCTTGTATATTGTTTTATATAAACTGTAAATAATGTGGTAATATTTAAATGAGCAACATTTCCACACTTATTTAAAATGATTGCATGTTTTCTACAAACCTTAAATTTGTAATAATAAATATTGCATATAGAGTCCATTCCTTCAATAATATCTCATGCTTCCTCATACTGGGTTGCTTAATGTTTTCTGCATTTAAAAAGCAAACCTGCTGTGTTTGCAACCTAGAAACAGAAGAAGAAAAGAAAACTGTAGAATTGGAAACTATAGTTATCCTCTTATGTACCAGCGCACAGCTTGAAACAGTCCTTTCAAGAAATATACTTTTGAAGGAATAGATAATGTGTAAAGAATTTTTCATACTGAGTTATTGCATTACAAATTAAAAGAGAATTATGCAACTAATACTGTACAACCACATCAAATATTTAGAATTTAGTTTTAGGATTTACAGTACTTTGTTCTGAACCCTGCAAGAAATTCTTGGAAAACATTAATCTAATATGGCGTCACACACAGAATAATCACTTTGTCAGTATGATGGTCTTGTTCAGTTTCATTTGAACTGAATATAGCAGATTCCTAAAGAGGTGCACACTTGAGGGCAAATTAGTTATGTATTTGTGGCCTCTCTACATTCCCTGTATTTTATCTGAATTCTAAAAATTACAACAGCAGCTTGAATTTTTGAAAGTGATAACATTATTTCTTCAGAGGAAGACATTATTTAAGCCTGGGTGTAGCAGATCAGTCCTGCTTTGATGTTTGACTGAGGCAAAGAAGCTTTTCTGTGGGCCTAAATTATATAGGGTGGATAATATATCATTATTTGGAATACAAACATTTTATGTATATTCCGTGTCTACACCGATCCGTGTAAAAGAAGGATGACAGGAAATGCGAGGTAAGAAATGTTAAACACAAAACTAAAACAGAAACTTTTTTCATGTTATAGTAATAATTGACAAAATGCTGAAGTGAAGTGTATAATGTGTGAAGACTGAAGTCCAAATTCAACCAAGTCCTTGGTTGGAAACAGTTGCTCATCAATAGTAATATGTTGCCCTGGGTTGAAACTCAAAACACAGTTCTCAACAAAACATTAGCAGAAGTCCGTGATTGGAGCAAATCTGTTGTTTCTGAGGATTGATTGAGGTCATTTATGTTAGGTAGAATGTCTAGATGGGGCTGGGCGGTCTCATGGCCTGGAACCCTTGCAGATTTTAATTTTTTCTCCAGCAGTCTGCTGGGTTTTTTTTTGTTTTTGCTGTCCTCCCTGGCCATCAGACTTTAATTTTATTCTATGTTAATTAGTGTTCCCTAATTTTAATTCTGATTTATTTTGTCTGTTTCCTCTTTGAGCTACATTGTTTGTATGAAAATGTGCTATATAAATAAATGTTGTTGTTTTTCGCACGTTCTGCACAGGTGTCTTTGCTGTCAAAGCGCCAATGGCGCATGATACTCTGATAGTGGTCATGGAGCAGCATATTTTTGATTGTTGGTGCAACAAATAGTTCTGACCAGGCATTAACCACAGCACCAACTGTGGTCATCACTGATCTTGTGAAAAGAATGGAAATAAACGTCATCAATTCAGAGAGGGAGAGGCAAGTTTGTTATACCATGTGAACATGACTAAGAGAAAAAAACTAAATAAAAAAAAAATGATAACTAAAAATTTACAGAAAGTGTTACAGACTCAAATCAAATGTATGTTTTTATTATTTAATAGTAATAATAATAGCAGCTCACTACTCAAAAGAGGGAGAACTAGGGCTTGACCCCGCAAGCTCTTGATTATAAGACAGCAGTTCTTACCTTTATACCAGCCAAGCAGACACGTCAGCTCTCAGTCGATTGATATTTAGGCTTCGCTTTTTACTCATTGACAGCAACATGTAAATTGAATGATTTCCTTTTCTTTGGCTATATCCCTATTTGAGGCGGCCCATACGTGTGGGCACATGGAATGTCTTGTCTCTCCGGCAAGATGATCATCTTCCTCTGCTGTCGGAGGAGCTGTGTAAACTCTGCATTTCAGTGGCAGCACTCTCTGAGGTGCGCAGACACAGGGACTGGCCAGATCTCTTTAGGTGGATACACCTTTTATTGGTCTGGTCAGTCTGATGGTTGTCATACTCGGGGAGTAGCTGTTGCTGTAGCGGATTGGCTTCTTCCGATAGTGTCTGATGTCACTCCTTTTAATGAGCGTATTATGAGACTCAGATCATGGCACTCCCTGGGTGCCTTGTCTGTTGTCTCAGTGTATGCTCCAACCGCAGTGAGTGATGTCTCGGCGAGGGAGACATTTTATTCGCAGCTTCACTCGGTGGTTGATGGGTGCCCATGAGGTGACACTCCTCTGGTTATAGGTGACTTCAATGCAGCCACTGGCAATGACAGGGCTGGCTATGAGGAATGTCTCGGTCCGTATGGGTCTGGTGACCGTGGTGAAAGTGGCTCCATGTTCCTTGACTGCAAAACGTCTGGGACTGAGAATCGCTGAATCCTGGTTCCAGTGCCATGAACCGCATCGATGGACGGCTCAATGGCAACTCTGGTCTGTACTGGGAACTGAGAAGGATGGCTGTGAGGGCTCTGAGGACAGATAAAGAGGTGTTTGTTAGAGGAATCTGTGAGCAAGCGACACACCATCTGTGGTCTAGCGACCCACGTCCTGCTTACAGAGGAATCAAAGCATTACGCACATCTGAATCTGTTCCTCAGGTAGTTGCAGTCAGGGCAGCTGATGGAACGGTCCTTACAGATGACACTGCAGTTGTAACCCACTGGGCTGGCTACTTTGTGCAGTTGTTCAAAGCTGATCCTCCAGCTAAGACGTTGGATATCTCTGATCCTCCAATTAGCTATGAACCACCCAACCTTACTGAGATTGCACAGGTGGTGAACCAGCTGGGGGGGGGGGGGGGGGGGTGAAGGTGGCTGCAGGGATCGGGGTGAACTTTTCCAGGCTGGTGGTACGGCTGTCCTCCTGGCATTGCAAGCAATCTTTGCTTCCATTTGGGAGAATGGCATCATCCCAACTGACTGGAAAACGGGACTTGTCGTCCCAATCTGGAAAGGGAAGGGTGATCGCCTGGATTGCAGCAAGCACAGGGGGATAACACTGCTCTCGGTGCCGGGTAAGGTCCTTGCTAGGGCTGTCCTCAATAGGATCCTTGATCACTTGCTCACCTACCAGTGACCAGAACAGTCAGGTTTTACACCTAAGAAGTCTACCATCGACCGCATCCTGGCACTGAGGGTTCTCGTGGAGTGCAAACGCGAATATCAGCAGAGTTTCTTTGCAGCGTTTGTTGATTTTCGCAAAGCGTTTGACTAAGTTGATCAAGCTGCCCTGTGGGACATCCTAAGCGTTTGCGGGATCCCTTCGATGTTGCTGGATATCATGGCTGGCCTGTGCACTGGTACTGTGAGTGCTGTGCAGAGTGGAGGCAGAACCTCTGTGTTTTTCCCAGTTGATTCCAGGGTTCGTTAGGGGTGTGTTCTTGCTCCTACTCTGTTCAATGCTTGTATGGACTGGGTGTTGTGCAAGGTATTGGGGTCCAGCAGCTGTGGGGCAACTGTTGGTGAAGAAAGATTCACAGATCTTGACTTTGCTGACGATGCTGTGATCTTCGCGGAGTCAATGGAGGCTCTGAAAGGGGTGCTCGAGACTGAAAGAGGAGTCTGAGTGTCTGGGCTCGCGAATGTTCTGGATAAAAACCAAGATCCAGGCCTTTAATTACCTTTTGGGCACAGCCATCAGCAGTGTGTCTGTTTGTGGAGAGAGTGTTGACCTTGTTGAGAGGTTTACTTACCTTGGCAGTGACATTCATGTCTCTAGTGACTCTTCCTATGAAGTCAGTAGATGGGTTGGGAGGGCATGGGGGGTCATGAGGTCACTGGAAAGAGGTGTGTGGCGCTCCCGATATCTATACAAAAGGACAAAGGTCCAAGTCTTTAGAGTCCTGGTGCTTCCTGTCTTGCTATATGGTTGCAAGACATGGACACTATCCAGTGACCTGAGACGAAGACTGGACTCCTTTGGTACTGTGTCTCTCCGGAAAATCCTTGGGTACCATTGGTTTGACTTTGTGTCAAATGAGCTGTTGCTCATGGAGTCCCGAATGAGGCACATTACCTGCATTATGAGGGAGCATCAGTTACGGCACTATGGCCATGTGGCATGTTTCCCCAAGGGTAATCTGGCTCATAAGATCCTCATTGTTGGGGATCCAAGTGGCTGGACCAGGCCAAGGGGTTGCCAACGTAACACCTGGCTGCGGCAGATAGAGGGTCATTTCCGGAGGGTGGGACTGGACCGCGTGTTTGCCTGGGAGTTGCAAATTGGGTTCCTAAACTGTTTCGTCTTGTAGTGGGTATGGCAATGCACTGTACCAGTGCATGCTCCCCAACTTGACTTGACTTAACTTAATCTGCTCTTGAACTCAAAATACATAAAAGATTTCATTACCAAAAAAAAAATGCAATTGAGTATAGGTTATTGGAGACTGATAGTACATATAAATATACAAAATAAATGAAACCTATCTGCCTATCTAAGCGTACATGAACCAGCGTTAACCCCTTTCCTTCTAGTGAAGGGAACTCTGCTGCATAGATGTTGTTACCGCTCCTCCCTGTTAACACTTGCTCTTAAAATTGAACCTTGCATATTTTGTACTTCTTTCTCTTACTGTATGTACAGTTTCAGTGATGCAACTGTTTACTTTTTGTGCACCGTACAAAACTTGACTGAGTTTGCATCCTCAGGGACAACTGATTTGAATCTTTTTGTGGCTCACTGGAAAAAACTTTCTTTTGATTGCCCACTCATGCCTGATGCCTGATTTATGAAAATTTATCTTTGCATCATGGAGATCTATGAACTGGGAATGTTCTGTCTTCTTAATTGAAATGCTTATACTGGATTGCTGTCAATGCCCTCTTATACATGCATCAGCTGGGGAAATGATCTGATGTTCACACCAACCTGGTTTGCGGTGCTAAGGCAGTCATATGGTTATATGTTGGAACCTCCAAATTCTGTTAATTATCTTCATGCACATCTTATAATATGTCCTATATAATACCAGAGACTGGTATTTTATATTTATATCACACCGCCACTGCCAGGCTGCGAATAGAAAGTTAAATGGCAGCATTTGTTCAGGTATACACTGTCCTACTCATGGCTTTGGAAATAAGAGTGTCAGTGTCACAAATTTGCAATATCTATACTAATAAAAGGCAAAGCCCTCACTGACTGACTGACTGACTGACTGACTGACTCACTGACTGACTGACTGACTCACTGACTCATCACTAATTCTCCAACTTCCCGTATTGGTAGAAGGCTGAAATTTGGCAGGCTCATTCCTTACAGCTTCCTTACAAAAGTTGGGCAGGTTTCATTTCGAAATTCTACGCGTAATGGTCATAACTGGAAGCTATTTTTCTGCATATACTGTAATGGAGTTGAGCTCGAAAGCCGTGGAGGGGTGGAGTTTTGTGTGACATCATCACGCCTCCCACGTAATCATGCAGTACGTAGAAAACCAGGAAGAGCTCCAAAAACCGCTGAAGAAAACATACATTATATAATTAAGAAGGCAGTGAAACAATTTGAAGCGAGCGAGTGACATATAAAACCATATTCAGCGGCTCACGTGAACTGACGCAGTGCGCAGACAAAAAGCAACAGTTCCAAAGAGTGCTGAACAAAAAACGAATTACACTGCTACACTCAAATAGGCAAACCACACGCCGTGGTGCAATAGTAGAGGCTTCGCCTCTAGCGCCGGCGTCCGAAGTTCGATTCCCGAGAGGGGATGCACTGAGTATGTACGTGTGCTTCCCGATTCATTTTAGCCTCGCATCCCCTTGGTTTGAGACGTATAAAAAAATATACGGTTAACGCAGAAAGACAGATCACCAATTGAAGCTTTATGAATAATGGATACTTTATTCGCGATCAATGATTATTTTGGTAAAGCCATACTCAGTGTATTCATTAGATGAACGGTAAAAAAGTAAGAGCGAGGGGAGGGTAACTTATTGAGGCACGCAGGCAAAACCACAATAGCATGCGGGCTTGATGTACTGTAGTGCGAGTCAACTCGATCTGAATTGCGCGATCACATTTGAAAAAATATATCTTTTCAACTTCTATTTAGTCAACACTTAGCATATTCATATGTAAGGCTGCTGCGCAACTCAGCACACCTCCCATGTAATTGACTGCCTGCCCATATAAGGCCATTCTTCGCTGCGGTGTCTTTATTCGTTTCCTTGCTTCAACAAGGAAGCAGCTTTCTCACAGCTTCTGCGCTGTTTTATAAACGAACGACATATACGAAAGTCCTTTTTCCTTGCTTCGCCAACGAGGCAACCTTTTTATTTAATCCACGGGTTCTGCGCTGTTTTATTGTTCATTTCTTACGATTGTTATAGTTATTGTGTACGTATTGTACACTTAGTTTACTGTTCAAGTACCCATTTCCTTTATTTAATCCGCGGCTTTTCTGCTGTTGTTTTGTTCGTTTATTACAATTATACTTATTTCATTCACTTTCTTTGCCTGACTGCCTGCCCATATTAGGCGCTCCACAGTTTTTTGGTGACGCAGCTTTCTCACAGCTTCTGCGCTGTTTTATAAACGAACGACATATAAGAAAGTCCTTTTTCTTTGCTTCGCCAACGAGGCAACCTTTTTATTTAATCTACGGGTTCTGCGCTGTTTTATTGTTCATTTGTTACGATTATTATAGTTATTGTGTACATATTTTACACTTAGTTTACTGTTCAAATACCCATTTCCTTTATTTAATCCGCGGCTTTTCT
>JANRMT010062840.1:24523192-24547488 GCA_026402145.1 Polypterus bichir lapradei | reverse complement strand
TGACTGCCTGCCCATATTAGGCGCTCCACAGTTTTTTTGTGAAGCAGTTTTCTCACAGCTTCTGCACTGTTTTATAAACGAATGACATATAAGAAAGTCCTTTTTCTTTGCTTCGCCAACGAGGCAACCTTTTTATTTAATCCACGGGTTCTGTGCTGTTTTATTGTTCATTTGTTATGATTGTTATAGTTATTGTGTAGATATTTTATACTTTGTTTACTGATCAAGTACCCATTCCCTTTATTCCTCCAACTGTACCCCTATTAAAATGTCTATTGACGTCATCACCATCAATCAAAGAACTATCACTTACCGAGTGGTGTCCATGCCCGGAGATGGCGCCTGCCTTTTCCATTCTCTGTGTTACATATTGCACGGACATATCAGGCTCACTTTTGATATCCGCAAAGACATTGTGTCTTATGTATTAAATGACTGGGAGAGGTTCAAAGTATGGACTGATGATGGTACAGGAGATAATTATAGTACACAGGAGCACTATAAGACTGAAATGCTTAAGCCCTTCACCTATGGTTCTGCATGTGAGTTGATGGCTGCCGCTGAATTGTTTGGTTGTCGCTTTCAAGTGTTCCGTAATAGGCAAATATTTTACACCTTTGGAGAACCGTCAATGTCTCTTAAACATCTTAGATTCACAGGTGACAATTTGAGTAGTGGACACTTTGATGTTTATGAATATTTCAACTCTCAAAAGGTGGATGCGAAGTTATTGATGAAAACGGTTGTGTGCTTACATCGATTGACACATGCTGAATGTCACTTCAACACAAATCCAGCTGATTATTACACCGGCAATCCAAGCTATGAGAACACAGTAAAAAGGAGGCGTATCAGACGTCGTGGTAGATTTTCTCATACAGCTAGACGGAATCAACTTCGTGCAGCTGCTGCCAATACTCTCAGAAAAATCCACAAATTCATAGGGACGCTGTCGCTAAATACTCGCAAGCACATCCAGAAGTTAATAGGGACGCTGTCGCTAAATACTCGCAAGCACATCCAGAAGTTCATAGGTACGCTGTCGCTAAATACTCGCAAGCACATCCAGAAGTTCATAGGGATGCTGTCGCTAAATACTCGCAAGCACATCCAGAAGTTCATAGGGACACTGTCGCTAAATACTCGCAAGCACATCCAGAAGTTCATAGGGACGCTGTCGCTAAATATTCGCAAGCACATCCAGAGGTTCATAGGGACGCTGTCACTAAATACTCGCAAGCACATCCAGAAGTTCATAGGGACTCTGTCGCTAAATACTCGCAAGCACATCCAGAAGTTCATAGGGACTCTGTCGCTAAATACTCGCACGCACATCCACAAGTTCATAGGGACGCTGTCGCTAAATACTCGCAAGCAAATCAACAAGTTAATAGAGGTTCTGTTTCTAGATACAATCCCAATAATGAAAAGCGGCTCATACGAAAACAACAGGTTTGACTCAAAAAAGCCAATATATATATATGACAGCAACACTCATCACTCACAACAGTGACAAAACAATTACATTGACAATCATGTTACGTTATTTTCAAAATGTTTAATTTTCTTTTTCATTACTTCTTTAACACACTACTTCTCCGGTGCGAAGCGCAGGTATTTTGCTAGTGCTAAAATAAACTCTGGTTATTGATTTGTGCACAATGAACCCTCAATAGCTAATATTGCAGTGTTTAACACAAGATCTCTCAATGGTATTGCATTGGTTCTATCAGAATTCATTACAGACTCCAAACTTGATATGCTATGCTTAACAGAAACTTAGTAAAACCAAACAAATTTACATTTCTTATGGAGGCAGAACCATCTGGATACATTTACTTCACAGAGGCTCGCGGCTCAAGACAAGATTTTAGTAATTGTGATATCTGGGGAAAACATCAGAAGAATCCAAATTGAAGGTCTGTTGTCTTTCAATTGTCTGGCTCTTAAACTAGTAACGGAAAAAGGTCCTATCATACTTTTTGTTCTCTGTGATCCCCAAAATTCAATGAGTCTTTCTTATCTGAACTGAATTATTAACAACTTAAGTTCCCTTTCCCAAGAAGTCATTCCTATGTGTTAACTAGAAATTAATTCCTATCCTTGCTGGAATGTTTTGACTTGGTGTAACATATTAATCTTCCTACTCACTCTGGTGGTTATATATTAGACCTGATCTGCACCATGTGGCTTATGCGTTGGCAACACTTATAGCAGTGATTTGGAACTCTCTGACCATAAAACAGTATTTTTCACTGTCTCATTACCTTTCCCTCCTTTTACCTGTAAATGACAAATTTCTTTCAGAAATCTTAAAAATATCTGTCCCTTTATCCTTGCTGGATCCATTTCTAATCTTTTCCTGTCTTCCCCTGTTCCATCTGCACTAGATAGTCTTGTTGACTACTGTAACTCAGTCCTTCATTCAGCACTAGATAAAACAGCTCCTTTAAAATATAAGGAGGTTTGCTCTAACTCCGTGGTTCAACTCAGAATTACATTCTATAAAAGCAGTTGGCCAAAGCCTTGAGAGAATGTCATATAAGACTGTCCTCACTGTGCTTGTCCAGGCTTTATCTGACCATCAGAGAGATTACAGAGAATCAATAACTGCAGCCAAGAACACATATTATGGCAGAATAACAGGAAGTGGCCCTGACTCAGATTTTGTTCTGAGTAGTTAATAAACTACTTCAACCTGCATTTAGCCCAATTACTATGTCTACTGAAGTCTGTAAAAAAATTCCACTGCTCTTTTTATAATAAAATTAAAAATCTAAATACCTCCACTAACATAAATTAATCATTCATTTATATCTTTCCCTGTCTTCCCACTCCATCCAGCTCCTTTTTTAAATTTTTACCAATCACATCTGCATTTTTTAATGACCTGCTTTGTTATATGAGGCTGACTGCTTATGTACTGGACCCCATCCCTACCACACCTCTTAAATCCTGCCTTTAATGTCATTATGTTATGTTTACGTCTATGTTATGTCATGTTTATCCAACTATTACAATAATAATAAATACGTCACTTGACACTGGCTTTGTGCCAGCCACTTTAAAATTGCTTCTGTAATCCGAATGTTAAAAAGTCTGGTCTCGATGCTGACAATCCTAATTTCTGGCCCATTTCTCACTTAATTTTTCTGTTAAACATTCCTGAGCACGTTGTAGCCTCCCAACTCGCCAATTACTTAACTTATAATAAATTGATGGAACCCTTTCAGTCTGGTTTCAGAGCACAGCACAGCTATGAAACTACTCTGCTTTGGGTAACTAATGATTTGCTTATAGCAGCAGACTCTTGACAAACCTATACATTAATTCTGTTAGACCTCAGTGGCACACAAGGAGTTCCTCCAGGCTCTGACCTTGGCCCTCTGCTCTTCAGTATCTGCTTCCCCGTCATAGCTTTGGACTGGGTTATCATTTTTATGCAGATGATACTCACTTCAATTTCAGTGTTAAAAGTGAAACTTCATCAGACGTTTCTCAGCTAACAACTTGCTTCAGTGAAATTAATACCTGGATAGAGCATAACTATTTAAAATTAAATTGCAATAAAACTGGAATCCTACAACTTACCACTAAAGTGCAACTTAAGAGAATTAGCTACTTTTCAACCACTCTTGACGGTGATCTCATCAGACCATCTTCTGATGCAAGGAATCTTGGTGTCATTTGTGATTCCTCCTTTTCTTATTCCACACACCTAAACCACATTTAGAAACTTTCTTACTTCCACTTCCGTAACATGTCCTTGTTCACTCATTCCTCTCCTTTTCTAAAGCTGAGAAACTTGTCAATGCTTTCTTTTGTCACATCCTGCATCAATTACTGTAATTTCCTACAGGCAGGTGCTGCTTCTAAT
This sequence comes from Polypterus bichir lapradei, assembly GCA_026402145.1. Classification (NCBI taxonomy): domain Eukaryota; kingdom Metazoa; phylum Chordata; class Cladistia; order Polypteriformes; family Polypteridae; genus Polypterus; species Polypterus bichir. Next base: position 24,543,611 of record JANRMT010062840.1, on the reverse strand, counting down.
CTCATATCACAGCTCCCAGTTGATTCAAAACTCTTCTGCAAGAGTTCTTACACAAACCAGCAACAGCAAACACATAACATCCATTCTGCTTCGCCTTCACTGGCTCTCTGTGTCTTACATAACTGAACATAAAATGCTGTTAATAACCTCCAAAGCTTTATACTACATTACCTCAGTGACCTTCTCCATCGCTATGCTCCTGTTTGCTCAATAACTTCCTCTGTTTCTGGCAATCTTGTTGACGTCCGCACTAACTTGTACTCTATGGGTGTCAGGGCCTTCAGCTGCAGAGCACCCAGAGTTTTGAATGACCTCCTGAAATTAATTATATAAGTTGACTTGATTCATTCTTTTAAAAAACTACTTAAATCTCATCTGTTCAAGAAGGCTTTTAACTTAATCTAACATTCTGTCCCGTCTTTCAGTTTACCACTCTGTACAGGTGCTCAGGATAATTTATGTGTTATATCACAAATTATTATATTAGTTTAGGCTTTTCTTCTAATGTTGAATTTACTATTTTACTCTGGTTTATTGTCTTTTACTCTATTTAATGTTTGTATATCCTTATTTATCTGTTTCAGTGTTCTATGCAGAAAATATTTGTACCCCTTGTTTACATATACCCTGCTGTTTTTGTCTGAGATTCTGTGAAGCACATTGAAGAAGGGAAGGGCACTATATAAATAAAATGTCTTCTTCTTCTTGAAACACATGAACTAGTTACGGCTGCCAGTTCCATAAGCCAGATTTATGGAGTTAAATGCTAAGCTGTGGAACAGAATTGACACACTGGTCTTTTTACATATGGCTCAGATCTTGGTGTAAGAACCAGTCTTATAAAGTTAATGCTTTAAGTTAAACTCATATTAGTGTTTTCTTAATTTGAATAGAATATAATTTTCTTCCATAGCCATAGAAAATGGTATAGTCTTTTACCCCCTGTAAGTTAATATGAAATAGAACTTTCTTGCTATATCTGTAATGCAGTGTGTTAATTGCGTCAGTTTTTGTTTAGAATAGGTCCCAGTGCTAACAGGGACTGAAAGACCCATTTACAGTATGAAACTGGGATAGGCATACAGTTTTCTGATCGTTTAGAAATGGTTCAACTATATGACAGAACTTAAAAAAACAAACAAGATATATAAGACTTAAACAGAACTTTTCTTTTCTTGCAATACCTATCTTTTCTCTATTTTTGTGTGAACTGTTTTACTTTGAATTTTTACTAAAGTTTTTAAAACTAAGATATTTTGTCTGTGGAATCATTTCAACGTGTCAAGCTTTTTTCAGAATCCCATTAAGCATACTGAAGCTGCAAAACTTTGGTAATTTTGGGTAAATGCAGCTACACTTGGTGTAGGATAGAGAAGCATAGGTGTATTGGACAGATGGGTTCTTTTTGGAAAAGATTGGACCTCTTGCACTGTGTTGAGTTACATTTGAACCAGCGTGGCACCAATAAATTCGGGAACAGTTTGACTAGGTTTATTAAGGATTGTTTAAACTAGCAAATTATTAACACAAATCTTTAAGATAACTTTGAAATTACTATACCACAGTAACACAAAATGAGTAATGAATTAAAAATTGCTTGCCTTAATGCCATAAGTATCAAGAATAAACCAAATGAGTTATAATCAGCCGCACATAATTATGGTATTTTAGCAATAACAGAAACCTGAGTCCTTCTGTGGGATTTGGATGTGTATAACATGGAGAGCAACATATTATTTAGGAAGACAGGAAAAACTGAAAGAGTGAAGAATACACATTTATGTAAAACAGAAACTGAATGTGATAGAGGAGTGCCATTGGCAGTTTGTTATAAAGCCTCTAATACAGACAAGAGTTTCACTGTGAATCTTTTTAATGATATTGTAGGATTGTTAAATATGGATGGATAGCCAAACAGCAATACTTGCTTTTTAAACAAGGTAGGCGTTGTCTCTTTAAGAGACTAATTCACCCATCTGTATAAAATGGCCTAGAAAAACCTGGAGCAGGGTGTGTGAAGATATCAAAGGCTAACAGGTGTTCAATGGTAAAGCAGCAAGGAAGTAAAATGTGTGTGCCACACATTTTCACTTTTTCCTGATAGGTTTTAATTATTTAAATGGTTTTATTTTTCATAGGTTTTAAAATGTTTTGTATATATGTTTATACTTTTAATGTTCAAGGTATTTTGATTAATTTTAAGTTATTTGCATTTTAGTGAAAATGGAGCTTGTCAGTTTTTCTTTACTCTTTTCACTATGTCGTTAAATTTATTTGCCGTGTGTTATTGCTAAACAGCTAGTTTGTGAAATTTGTTTTTCCTTGTTTTAATATGATTTCACTAGTTGTAAGGCTTGTTAGGTTTTTATGCATATTTTTTATTAGCACAATTTTTATTTTTATTTTATTTATGCACAATTTTTATTGGTATTCAAATACTAATAGATGCCTCGAGGAGTTCTATTTTTTTTCTATCATATTTGTTTATATTTTGTTTGTAATACGACCATAAAGGCATGAGCATTTATTATATTGATTGCTGAACCTGGGCTACAATATGAAAAATGCTAGTTTAGAGTAAAATATTTGTAATAAGGGCTTTAGTTACCTAAACATTAACTGAGACAACAAAAAGAGGAGAATAAGAACAGAAATTCAAAGACATAATTAACAATATTATTTTTTAACACATTATGTTTTGGTGATGTGTCTTAGGGGTATGTGGCAGGTGCAAGTTTTTAGTTAAAGCAGTGTGTCTCATGGCTGTGGAGCTATGTGACAAAGGAGTGCTCGGTGTGGAGGTTAGCCGATTGCTTGATCACTACACCTGTTCCACATTGGCACTCTGCAGGTGCTAATTAGTGTGCTGCACCCAAAGAGTATACAAACAGCCTGAGTAGGATAGAAGAAGACAAGAAATCGAGGAAGAAAAATCGTCGGGGAAAGGAGAGAATCAGTTGACGGCCAGAGTTAGTGAAAGGTGGCGAAGTGGTTGGGTAAATTCCACGGAGGAGGGCAGGAAGAAGCACTTCAGGGGTAGATTAAATTGCTTCTGTTGAGTTTGGGAGCAGGTGCTATCTTCCACTCCTATGGATCCTGCAGATGATGGGAAAGGCAAATGCGAGACAGAGCTAGGATCAGCACGTACCAACAATGCCAACACAAAGGTGGCCAGGAAGGGAGTCATTTGGCGGCTGCTGTTGCTAGAATTTCGCCTCCACTGATTATACTAAGGAGATGAGTTAGTGGAGTGACAGGAGCAGAGATATCAACAAGATAAGAGTGAGAGCAGTACTAGGAATAGCACTTTTTAAAAGACCCAATGTTTTTACTCTTGATTTTACTGGATTATTTATTGATTACTTTGTAAAAGCCAGTCTTAGAATGTTAATGTTAGAATTGCTTATTTTTTATTTGAATTGTTTTTGCTTTGAATTTTTCTATAACTTTTAAAACAAAGATATTTGGTCTGTGGGATTATTTGAAAATATGTCACACTATTGCCAGAACTGTCCTATGAAGCAAACTAAAAGCTGAAAAACCTTGGTAATTTGGGACAAATGGAGCTACAAATTTCATCAGAAAACTGCCATTGGAGAACTTTGAGCTGGAAACTATCATCTGAGGACTTGTGGTCTGGAACTCGTCAATGAAAGAAAAAGAGTTGAACAAATGAGATACTGTTTTCTTCTTTTCTATTTATGCATGACCAGAACTGAAAACTAAAGGGGCTGTGTCTTAACTTGAGGCTGTAATAGAAAAAAAGAATATAAAGGCATCACAGATGATAGTTTCTATTGTTGGTGTAAAATAAAGAATCATGACTTCTCTTTGCTGTAGAAAGACAGAGGAATATTGCAATTGTGACATAGTTGCTGTTGAGAAGCCGTGGCCTGGAAACGCTGTCAGTTACTTCCGCGGCCTTAAAGACATCCAAATGGAGCCAAAGTTTAGCCACAGGGAGTGATAGGAGTACAGACTCAAATAAGGAACAATTAAATATACTTAATGTTAATATAAAGAAAAGGCACAATCAGCTTTATATCCAAAATCAAAAGCCTTAAAGGCAATCCTGCAGATTTTTCTTCAATATTGAAACTGTATGAAACAGACTTTCACGATATACAGGCTCAACTTTAAGAGCTGAATGGAAGGATATTACCCCTACTGACTAAAGATAATGAAATGGAAAAAAAAAGATTATTTCCAAATTTAAGAATTTCAATGAATTTACTGGGAGAACAATGATATGGCTCTATGAAAACAGCAAAGTTTGAAGTCTAGTTAATGAACTAGTTAGCAAATCGTCTTCACAAATTACAACTACTAGAACAGGATTGCATAGGAACCAGTACCCCTTAAGCTTCACAAAGAGTTGAGTTGAAAGTAAAGTGCACCTTTTCCCATCACAGACAACTGCTGCAGCAGCACCTTCAATAGACATGTTTAAATGCTCAGGGGCCTTATGCATAATGCCATGCATAGAATTCAGACTAAAACATGGCATAAGGACAAAAGCGGAAATGTGCGTACCCACAAAAAAAAATCCAGATGCATGAATCTGTGCGTTTGCCAACTTCCATGGTCTTCCACGCCATAAATCCCAGTCAGCGTGAAAAGTAACGCACGTGCACGCGCCTGCTGCCACTCCCCAAACTCCTCCCAGAATTACACCTCTTTGAATATGCAATTCAATATAAATAGCCCTTAAACTCAGCGTTCTGTGAAAAGGCAATGGCAAAAGCACGGGGGAAATAGAAAAATTTCAGTGAATACCAAGTGGGAGCAAGGAAAAGCTTACTGTTTGTTGGTTTAAACAGTGGTGTAAACAACAAAAGGAAGTTGATCGAGTGACATAGAGTGTCAGAGAAACTTGTAAGCTCAAGTTAACAAAGTTGCACAGTGCCCGAAATAAAAAAGAAGTTGTCAGATATCAAAATTGCTGTGAAAAGGCGAGTCGTAGCCCACCGTCTGAGTGTCATATGAAAGCTTATTAGGGTACAGAGAAAAAAAAATAGGCACACAGTGGGGAAAAAAGCAAGAAATGTCAACTTTAAACTCGAAATTTCCACTTTAATGACGTAGTTTATTTTGTCATTAAAGTAGAACATCATAAACTCCATCTTAAAATTGTTTATTTTACTAGTTTCTCAAATCTCATTGTAACTAAGGTAGCACGTTATATGCTTTGTTTTGTATTTGATCTTCTATGTGCTCTATGTGCACTACGTGCTTCTTAAACGGGCTTTCTCTTCCTCCGACAGGACACAGAATCCATTACATTCGTAATATTACAGCTCTCTGAATAATTAAAATACTGAGATGTATACGTGATATCATTTTCATGATGATAGGAGTTAAGGCATGTTATTAAACATGGGAACACGGTGGCGCAGTGATTGTTCAGGTCTCACGCAAGATGCTTGCTGCGCTGTGTGCGACCTTCGATGAAATAGTTTATTTCAGCAGTACTGTCTCTTTCAAATGTACTAACCCCCAATTCCTGTCCTTACTTTTCTTTCTCCAAATACCCAATCACCACACAATCAGCTCTGTAATAGACGTTAAACCATCTGTAAGCTTAGAACGCTGATTCTTCAAAACTTTTAAGGAACATTGAAATATCTTCGTAGTACATGTTTAATTATTCTATCCATCTATCCTTGCCAGCCCCAGCAAGAATACAGCGTGAGGCAGGAACAATCTGTGAACAGAGCGCCAGCTCCTTGCTAGCGCAGTGACACCGTGTCCTCACATGTTTAATTATTAACAATATAGATTATTTAAATGAAGTTAAACTTTTATCTGTATAATATAATACATATATTTTGCTGCATTTCATCTTAAAAATGATATCGTCATCATATGTAAATACGTGCTTTATACAGTGACTCAGGTTGTGCAATATTATAATTGTAGTGCAAGTTTACAGTGAGGTGATTGTACTAATAAGTACAAACAGTTCTACAAGGAGCACTTGCTGGACTGATTGAGTGCATTTATAGTTCTTGGGATGAAACTGTTTCTGAACTGCGAGGTCTCTACAGGAAAGGCTCTGAAGCATTTGCTGTGTGAGAGCAGTTCAAATAGGCAGCATGTGCTTGATGCTGTATACCAATAATTCTCTTTATGATCAGCTGCTGTAGATCTGTGATTTCACACTCAGATACAGTGATATAAATACTTCGAGTGGTGCAGTTAGAGTAATATGGAAAAAGATGATCCGCTGTGGCAACCCCTAATGGGAGCAGCTGAAAGAAGAAGAAGAAGAAGGTGCAGTGAGAGTAACAACGCTAAAGCAGCTATGGTATTTAGAACAGTTTGACCATTCTGTGGACCATTATATTGTTACAGGTTAATTATAATCAGATGCATTAAACTAATAAACAATATGTGGTTAATTTCAGTGTATTTATAAAGCTGCATCAGGGATGTGGACCTAAAAAAGAAAGGGAAACCACACTGGACCAGTAGCACTGCTTCGACGCTGGGTGCCGCCAGTTTGCAAAACTGAGTGGAGAACTTGTGTACACCAGGGTTTTAGCTAGTGTGAAAATGTTGCGTGGCTTTACACCAGGTTTAGGTTTTATACATCGCGATTTGAGTGTGGAAACTGGCTTACATAACATTTTTGTACATACACACCGTTTATACATGAGGCCCCAGGACTCAATGGAATTTTCCAAAGGCTTCGAGAGCTTGAGCTTAAAGCAGACACCTGTTGGTGCAACCAACATCTAATGCAGGTGCTGACACTCAGAACGTAGGAAAAGACCTGCATGACATGCGTCAGTTCATGCAGAAGCAAATTGAAAATCAGAACGTAATGACTGAGATCTTAAGACAGCAAACATAAATCTTAAACAGACAAAGGAACAGCAGGAAAATTTCTCCTGGACCATGTACTGAAGTACCACACCGACAGGTCCCTTTATTTTCAGGTGACCCATTAGTTTATGCAGACTTTGTCAGAGCATTTGACCATGCTGTAGGAAATGTATTTCCTGAGGAAGCCGTTAACAACATGCTCCATAATTTCTATGTAGAAGACTGCTAAAAGTCAGCCACAACAGAAGAACAAGCAATAACATTTGCAAAAGATCTCAGGGCTCTATGCTTCAAAGGGGGATTTCACCTGATCAAGTGGTTGAGTAACAGCAGGGCAGTTTCATTGCTTATTCCTGAAGAAGACAGAGCTCTTGAACAAAAGGATTTAGACTTGAGCCATAGTTTGCTCCCAATGGAACATGCTGTGAGAATCCAGTGGTGCTCTGAAACTGACAGTTTCAATTCCAGATAAAGTTACAAGACAGGCCTGCTGCAAGGTATGGTATCCTATCTGTTGTTAGTTCAGTTTATGACTCCCACTGATTTTTAGCTATACTGCCAGCAAAGCTTATCTTAAGAGACTTGTGCAAAGAGAAATGTGGATGGGATGAAGAAGATGAAGTCAAGCACATTCAGAAGTGGAAAAAATGGATGTATAACTTACAGTTATTAGCAAACTACAATGTGAACAGATGCATTATACCTGCATGGTTTATAACTATAGAGTCAGTGCAAATACACCATTTTGCAGATGCCAGTGAAGATGGATATGGCACCGCCACATATCTTCTCTTGTCCAACAAAAGAGGTGAAAAACATTGTTCACTCCTCATGGGGAAATCAAGAGTGGCACCATTGAAGAATGTCACAATTCCAAGACTTGAAATAACCGTAGCTGTTGTATCATTCAAAATGAATACAATGCTAAAAGAGAAGAGAACTTCATATACCCTTGCAAGAATCTACATTTTGGACTGATTACACCACAGTTCTAAAGTACATTTCAAATTAAAATGCTTGATTCAAGACCTTTGTTGCCTTTAAAATCACAGTGATCAGAGATCATTCACAACTTTAACAATGTAAATAAGTCACATCCACCCCAAATCTAGCAGATCAAACATCAAGAGGGCTAAGCATGGAAAGCCTTCTCAGAAGCACCACATGGCCCAAGTTTCTGATTGAAGCCAGAACATGAGTGGCCAAAACGACAAGATCAAATGAATGATTCACTTTCTGAAGGTGATCCAGAAATTATGAGGTGAGACACAAAAATAACCAGACTGGGCTTGGGGCTTTCCTGGAAAACCATCTGGAGGTTGGCTGAACGTGAATCATAGAACTATATCCCCTCCTAAACGCCCTCTCAAACCACTGACCGGCTAGAAATATCCTGTGAATAGTCCAGTCAGTATTTGCACAACAATTGCTACACAAGTTGCACCACTATAATGTTGGGATAAAAAATCGAATAGCAAATCAACATTAAATTTCTTGCGAAATTTAACAAAATGGCCACATGAACTTATGAAATGATAAAAACAGTGTATGGTGATAACACTTTGTCTCGCACCCCTCACAAAGACATCAAATGACCCAAATGATTTAGAAGCTCTGACACCCAGTAAATGATTTGTTACTGAAGACACAGCCCAACATGCCTCCTGGACTCTTTTCTAAAAATGCTGAAAGACACTCAAAAACGCTGGAAGCAAGTTCAATACATGGATGATAATTTAAGTATTTTCCAATACTTAAATGATGTCAAAAATGGCTTACACCAAGAAGAAATTTTGAACTTGGGATATTGTTTTAGCAGTAGAGTTTGCATGCATACCAAAACCAGCACACTGGACAGACCCATAAATAAACTGTGCCTGCTACAAGAAACAGGTAATAACAGAAATAAATTCTTAAATGTTTGTTTGCAGTTATTTGAAAACAATATCTAGGGAATATGAATAATTTGTGGCTCTTTTTGAAGTAAAATATAGTAATCCTCTCTGCTCCTGCATAAACAATCAGTGGCCAGAAATGTAAGAGCCAGTCTTAGAATGTTAATGTTTAAATTGCTTAATTTGAATAATAGAATATTAGTTTCTTACAGTTACTTAGAATATGGTATAGTCCTTACCCCCTGTAAGGTTAACATAAAATAGAACTTCCTTTGCTATATCTGTAAAACTGAGTGCTATTAATCAAGTTAGGAAATAGTCTCTTTGCTGGAATGGATTGTCAGATAAATTTGTAAATAGCAGATTGGCATACAATTTTCTGACCATTTTGACATGAACATTTGACAGTAGAACTATATGACCAAATTTAACAAAATTAAACTTTTCTTAAACAATAAGTTTTCCTTTTTTTAAGATCATTTTTTCTGTATTTTTTGTATGAACTGTTCTGCTTTGAATTTTACTAAAACTTATAAAACAAAGATATTTGTCTCTGGACTTATTTTTGAAAATGCATTACACTATTGCCAGAACTATATTATGAAGCAAACTAAAAGCTGCAGAAGCTTGCTAATTTGGGAAAAAACACAGCTAATGTATTTGTTGATTACAACTACCTCACAAACAATTTGTTTATAGCACTTTTATTTATTTAGGCACTACACTTTGTTTTGAATATTGTTGGAAAATAAATGCCACAATGCACTTTTTACCACACTCTTGCTTGTTTCTATCCTCATTTGCACTAGTCCATCCTTATCTATACCTATCAATGACCTGAGTTCAAGAAGGAAATGCTAGCTGTGAGCAACCCGGGCATCACAAGTATGTTAAAGCACCAGCAAGAGGTCTGTCTAGATTTATTATTATGTAACAAACAGAATTAAATTCTTAGGGCAGAGGTGATTGAACCATTAGAATTTGGTCACCACAATATAATGCATTTCACTGTATTTTGGCAAAGCACCTCTCAAAACCAAAACTGTACATTTTAATTTTTAGGTAAAATTTTGGCCAGATGTCACAAAATCTTAAAAACATAAACTGGAAAATATTATTAAGTCTGGAAACAGTTAAGAAGCAGCAAGGAAGGCTTAAAAGTATTTTACATGCAATGGAGCACAAGTTCATGTCAAAATTTAGAATCAGGATAAAAATTAAAGAACTCTGCAGTGGATGTAAAACAGCTACAAAAACGTGCAAATAAAAAACAGATGTAACTGTAGGGTATATTAGTGAATGACAGCATTGGTTAAAAATGAAGTTATGAAAGCTAAAGTTAATTTAGAGAAAAATATTGTAAAAGTCTAAAAGATGAACCAAAGATATTCTTTTAGTATTTTAAAAGTACAATAATAATCAAGAAGGAGGCAAAATGTATTAGGAACAGTAAGGGCAAAATAAAATATACAGACAGTGAAATAGCAAATGTTCTAACCCAGCCACAGGGGATGCACAAACCAGTGTGTTTCTTCTTGCCGGTCCAAAGGCCAGATAAATGGGAAGGGTTACGTCAGGAAGGGCATCCGGTGTAAAATTTTGCCAAATCAATATGCGGACAACAATACAAATTTCCATACTGGATTGGTCGAGCCCGGGTTAACAATAACCACCACCAGTACTGTTAGCCAACAGGGTGCTGGCGGAAATTGGGCTACTGTTGGCTGAAGAAGGGGTGGGGGTGGGGGGTGGGGGGGGCTCCATTTCCAGAGGCATGAGGAGAGGAGGAAAGTAAAGAGAGTGGAACTGAGGGTAGGAACTTTGAATGTTGGCAGTATGACCGGTAGGGGAAGAGAGTTAGCAGATATGATGGAGAGAAGGAAGGTTAATATATATCGTGCGTGCAAGAGACTAAATGGAAGGAGAGTAAGACAGGTTGACAGACGAAATTAGACAGGAGTCCCTGTGGACTATGATGTTTGCTGATGACATTGTGATCTGTAGCGATAATAGGAAGCAGGTTGAGAAGTCCCTGGAGAGGTGGAGATATGCTCTAGAGAGGAGAGGAATGAAGGTCAGTAGGAACAAGACAGAATACGTGTATGTAAATGAGAGGGAGGTCAGTGGAATGGTATGGATGCAGGGAGTAGAGCTGGCAAAGGTGGATGAGTTTAAATACTTGGGATCAATAGTACAGAGTAATGGGGATCGTGGAAGAGAGGTGAAAAAGAGAGTGGAGAAGAGTGTCAGGAGTAATTTATGACAGATGGGTATCAGCAAGAGTGAAAGGGAAGGTCTACAGGACGGTAGTGAGACCAGCTATGTTATATGGGTTGGAGACAGTGGCACTGACCAGAAAGCAGGAGACAGAGCTGGAGGTGGCAGAGTTAAAGATGCTAAGATTTACATTGGGTGTGACGAGGATGGATAGGATTAGAAATGAGTACATTAGAGGGTCAGCTCAAGTTGGACGGTTGGGAGACAAAGTCAGAGAGGCGAGATTGCGTTGGTTTGGACATGTGAAGAGGAGAGATTCTGGGTATATTGGGAGAAGGATGCTAAGGATAGAGCTGCCAGGGAAGAGGAAAAGAGGAAGGCCTATGTGAAGGTTTATGGATGTGGTGAAAGAGGACATGCAGGTGATGGGTGTAACAGAACAAGATGCAGAGGACAGAAAGATATGGAAAAAGATGATTAGCTGTGGCAACTCCTAATGGGAGCAGCCAAAAGAAGAAGAAGTAAAATAGCAAATGTTTGCATTTTTAATGTTTGTACACATGAAGAAATACATAACATTCCACCAGGAATTTGTAAATAACCTAATACGGAAATTGTTAAGGAGTGTCATGCACACATGGGGAAAAGTTTGAAAGCTTAGGTGGTGGTAATTCTCTGCCAAGCCAGGAGATGGTGCTGTTTACTAATGACCTCTCTTCTTCCCCTTCTGCCGAAAGGAAGACTGACACCATTGCACCTCTCACATCACTTCTGGGGTCCATCCACCTGGGCCAACCTCTTCCTCCCAGAATACCTGAAATCAGGAGCTGTTGCCATCTTGAGCAGTCTACCTGAGACAGAAGTCTGGATGACCCACATTTTTGTATTATACACTCATTTATTTTCATATCAATTGTTCTAATTATACAGGGTTGGCAGCAAGGTGCCCCAAACCTTTGACTTTGTCCTACTCTTTCCTTACAGTGGCATAGTCGGCTGAATTCTAGCTGGCAAGACTTGATGGCAGAGTCCCAAGATGTGACATCAATTATACAGGTTATGACTTCGGCGATACAGGCATTGATGGTCCAGGTGGGGCAACAATGGGCCCATCTTGCCAAAGTGAAGTTACCTAACCAAGCTCGTGTTGCTCTCTAGCAGGATCTCCAGATGGGACTGTCCAAGGTATTATTACCACTACATTCCGATAACAATATTTAGACTTACCTGTTAGTGTTCTAAAGAAATGTCACACGTCATCACTGGGAATGATTTTATTGGTGGCGTTTTTAGGGAGAGTGCAACAGCAGGCCTTACCACAACCTCAACAAGCATGCAGCCAGTGAATATGATAAACTAAAGGCTGAAGTGCTGCTGTGGTACATAATTGCACAGGCATTTTCAACCTACAGAGGCCAATCCACTCTCAAGCATATGCCTTATGGGACGGAGTTGGATGATGACTGAAGCCTAAGGTAAATTTTACAAAAATGATCACTGAGATGGTCATGGGTGACTTATGTATAAACACCCTCCCCAACAACCTTGTCTGGCCACTCCAGACACAAGAACATAAGACCTTGGATGCACTGATAGCCCTCGAGTGTCTCCAAGCTGCTTTGCAAGTCTAATGCTGATCATCATAAGTCCCATTCTGGATGTGTTACCAGTCCAGAGCCCATCTGGCACGATACGGAACCAGTGGTGTGCCCAAAGGAGAAACACACAACTCATCGCCATTGTTATAAGTGCAAGGACCTGTATCATACCATCCCCAACCTTCCAAACTTTGGCAAGCCCATGGACTGCAGCTAGGAGAAAGGTACTGTTTTTTTCACTATTTTCCTGTCTCTTCCTTACAATGAGGTGATGGTTATCAACTGTCCTGACTCAGTAGGAAAACAGGAGAACTGATTTTGTGAGTAAATTGGTAGAAATGAGCAAAAAGCAAAGCGAAAGAAAACAAAAATATACCGTAGCAATAGTAACCCAGAGGAGCAGCAAACTCAAGGTCAAATAACAGGCAGAGTTGAAACCAGGCAATACAAGAAGAAAAAACACACAATAGATCAAAATTAAATTAAGGATATCATCCACAGACCAGATAAGGTTCCTAATAAGAAGCTGGCCTTTTATGCCAGTTGTTGATTTAGTCAAGGTCACGACTCAGAAGACCCTAGAAACTATGAACATGACCCTGACAACAATACACAATATGGCTTTTCTTAAAGAAAAAGGCTACAAAGCATCAGTTTTCTGCCTAAATCATGACATCACCCCCTGTCAAAGACGAGTCCTCTGGATGTATCCATCCAGTTACCCAAGGAAACAATTATGAAACTGAGTCAGAAGGCAAAGGGTATAAAGGGCATTAAACTTGACCAAGGATCGATCTTCTGGTCCATACCCCTTCCAATGCACCAGATATTCCACTGTCCATCCTAGTCTTCTCGAATCCACTAGATATTGTACCTCATACTTCTCAGTACTCTCAACAAAAAAAGCTGGTGGGGGTGAATGCAAAGAATAATATGGGCTGCTACAAACTGGTGCCAGCAGCTCATGAATACCTATGTCATAATTTCTTTCAGTAGGAGTTAACATCTTAGAATAAAAGGCACATGGATTAGTAACTCCTGTCTTTAAACATCTTTGAGAAAGCACTGCTGCAGTTACAATCCTGAATGCATCTACTTCCATGATAAATAGCAATTCCATATTAGGGTGACGTAAGATGGTGGCTTTGATAAACAATTGTTTATATGTTAAAGACTTTGTTCAGCTCCTCAGTCCATGGGGTGTTTTCTAGGTTAACAAGGTAACAGGAGCTATAACAGAACTAAAGTTTTTTTTAAATCGCCAATAGTAATTTGCAAAACTGACAAATCTCTACACCTTTTTTAACACTTTCTGGCGGTTTCCAATCCAGGATAGCAGTGATCTTAGTATTATCCATGGCTAAACTAGTCTGTGAAATTTCATACCCCAAAAACAAAATTGTTTCCTTTTGAAACTCACATTTCTCTATTTTAGCAAAAAGGTTATTTTCACAAAGGCAGCAATGGACTTGTTTAACATGCATAGGTAAGTTTTTAAAAAAAAATTAAATATTGTCTATGTATACCAACACACATTTCCCAAATACATCTCTAAAAATATTAACAAAGGACTGGAAAACGGCCGGAGCATTAGCTAATCCATATGGAATTACTCCGTATTCATAATGCCTGGAAGTGTTATTAAAGTCAGTTTTTCATTTGTCCCCTTCCCGAATTCGAAAAGATTATATGCACTTATAAGATCTAATTTTGTAAAAACTGTACAGCCAGTAACTTGATTCATAATTGAGTATATAAGTGGTCAGGGGTAATTTCTTTTGAAGGTAATTCTGTTCACCTCTCGGTAATTAATAAAAGGTCAAAGACCCATGTCTTTTCTCTCAACAAAAAAGAAGCCTGTCCCTATTGGACTTTAAGATGGGGTAATAAAACCATCCTGCAAATGTTCTGTAATATGTTGTTCCACAGCCTCCTGTTCCGGCCATGCCAAAGTGTAAAATTTCCCTTTTGGCATTGGGGCCCCAGACATTAAGTCAATAGCGTAGTCATAGTCCTGCTGTGTAGGTAACACTAGGGCTTCTTGCTTATTAAACACATCAGAATATTTAGAAGGCAAGACTGATATCATGTTACAAAGGACAGGCTTAGGTACAGTGCTCAAGCAATTCTGAACACAATATGAGGTCCATTGTATGATATCTTTGGACTCCTGGTTAAGAACAGGATTGTGCGTGTGTAACCAGGGGTATCCAAGGATTATTTGAGACAAAGGAGACTGAATAACGAAAGAGGAAAATGTTTCTTCATGAAAGATTTCTATCTTGATTGAGAACAGGGGTGAAATATAATCTAAATGCTCAGAGCTAATGGACTGACCATCCACTGAAAGGACTTGAGGCTTATAGTGAAGATGTACAGTCGTGGCCGAAATTATTGGCACCCCTGGAATTTTCCCTGAAAATGCACCATTTCTCCCAGAAAACTGTTGCAGTTACAAATGTTTTGGTATACACGTTAATTTCCTTTATGTGCATTGGAACAGCACAAAAAAACAGAGAAAAAAATCCAAATCTGACATCATGTCACACAGAACTCCAAAAATGGGCCGGACAAAATTATTGGCACCTTTTCAAAATTGTGAGGAAATCGTTTCATTTCAGACATATGATGCTCGTTTGAACTCACCTGTGGCAAGAAACAGGTGCTGGAAATATAGCAATCACACCTGAAGCCAGTTAAAATGGAGAAAAGTTGACTTAACCTTTCTGTTGTGTGTCTGAGTGTGCCACACTAAGCATGGAGAACAGAAAGAAGTGCAGAGAATTGTCTGAGGACTTGAGAACAAAAATTGTAGAAAGTTATCAACAATCTCAAGGCTACAAGTCTATCTCCAGAGATCTTCATGTTCCTTTGTCCACTGTGCGAAACATAATCAAGAAGTTCACAACACATGGCACTGTAGCTAATCTCCCTGGACGTGGACGGAAGAGAAAAATTGATAAAAGACTGCAATGAAGGATAGTCCGAATGGTGGATAAACAGTCCCAATCAACTTCAAAACATATTCAAGCTGTTCTGCAGACTCAGGGTACAACAGTGTCAGCTCAAACTATCCGTCGACATCTGAACAAAATAAAATGCTATGGCAGGAGAGCCAGGAGGACCCCACTGCTGACAGAGAAACATAAAAAAGCCAGACTAGAGTTTGCCAAAATGTACTTGAAGAAGCCAAAATCCTTCTGGACGAACGTCTTGTGGACAGATGAGACCAAGGTAGAGCTTTTTGGTAAAGCTCATCATTCTACTGTTTATAGAAAACAGAATGAGGCCTACGAAGAAAAGAACACAGTACCTACAGTCAAACATGGTGGGTGTTCTAAAATGTTTTGGGGATGTTTTGCTGCCTCTGGCACTGGATGCCTTGATTGTGTGCAAGGCAACATGAAATCTGAAGACTACCAAAAGATATTGGGGCGCAATGTAGGGCCCAGTGTCAGAAAGCTGGGTCTGCGTCAGAGGTCATGGGTGTTCCAGCAGGACAATGACCCCAAACATACCTCTAAAAGCACCCAGAAATTGTTGAAGACAAAGCTCTGGAGAGTTCTGAAGTGGCCAGCAATGAGTCCGGATCTAAATCCGATTGAACACTTATGGAGAGATCTCAAAATTGCTGTTGGGAGAAGGCGCCCTTCAAATCTGAAAGAACTTGAGCAGTTTGCAAAAGAAGAGTGGTCGGAAATTCCAGTTGAGAGGTGTAACAAGCTTGTTGATGGTTATAGGAAGCGCTTGATTTCAGTTACTTTTTCCAAAGGGCGTGCAACCAAATATTAAGTTGAGGGTGCCAATAATTTTGTCCAGCCTGATTTTTAAGTTTTGTGTAAAATGATGTCAGATTTGGCTTTTTTTCTCTGTTTTTTTGTGTTGTTCCAATGCACATAACGGAAATAAACAGGTGTATACCAAAACATTTGTGATTGCAACAATTTTCTGGGAGAAATGGCTCATTTTCTGGGAAAATTCCAGGGGTGCCGATAATTTCGGCCATGACTGTATAGGAGTGATACGTAAATTCTTAGTAATGGAGGAGCTAATAAAATTCCAAGCTGAACCTGAATGAATTAGAGCATCTGTGTCAGTATTATTAACCAAGCACTGAATTACAAAAAGTTCATTCTCCATGTTTTGACTACAAGTTCCCACCCTACCAAACTTAATGTAGAGTGAGTGCATTAGTTTCCTGGCAGCTTTGGGCAGTTAGACACCATGTGTCCTGCTTCTCCACAGTAAATGCATAGTTTTTCCTTTACTTGGCGTTTCCACTCATTAATACCTAAATATGTTTAGCCCAATTCCATAGGCTCTGGAAAGGTCTTAGATTCACTTGGTCTAACTTTTTCTAACTTTCTCTCTGATAGACGTGGACCCACCATTTGGGCTACCTTTATCCCCTTGTTAATTATGTTACCAAGATTGTGGCTGGCAAACTCATCCTTTATGTCAGGGCTTAATCATCATTTAAACAACCAAATTAGTGCAACGTCATCCCAATGCGCATCAGTAGCTAACATCTTAAACTCCAATTTATTCATTTATAGGCTTTGAACTGTGCTGACAAGCTAGTAATCTATTCTCTGCTACTTCTGAACAAACAGATATATCAAACATTTTCCAAAATTCCTGCATAAAGACAAAGAAAAACAGCACTGAGTGTCATGCGTAACAAAAAGCCCATTGAAGAGGTTTTTTTGTCTAGCTGCAAAATTACAAACAATATACATGTCAGATTATCCAGATACATTTTAGGCTGGGCTTCAAAGACTATGCAACATTAATTTAAAAATCGGATGTGGAATCTGAGGCTCATGATGGTGAATGTAACCTGAAGCAGGAGACAGATTTGCTGAGCATTAACCACAAGCATTAACTGTTTCACTGCACCCACTAGTTGTTCCACAGATGCCTGCAATTCCCCTACTTGTTTCTTTAGGGTTTTCATTTCTGCCTGCATATCTCTCATGTCTCTAACAATATGCTGCATCTCGGGGTAGCTCATTATGATCCGATCTTTTATTCTGATTCAACAAGAAAACAGGAGAACTGACCATAACCCAGATGAGAAGCAAAATCAAAGTCAAATAACAGGCAAAGAGTCAAAACCAGGCAATACTAGAAGAGAAAAAACAACAGAACAAAATGAAATTAATGATATTAAACAGAGATTGGACAAGGTGAAAGGTGACCTAGTGAAAAGCTAACCTTTTATGCCAGGGTTGATGATTAATTCAAGGTCATGATCCTGGAGACACCACCCCTTGAGACAAGGGACATGACCCTGACAACTGTACACAATACAGCTTCTATTAAAGAAAAAAGCTATGAAACATGAGTTTTACACCTAAATCATCACATCAACACACACAACATTTCAGCACTCATTGATTCCGGTAGTAACATTTCTATTGTTCCTCGCTAATATATCCTTTCATAACAATAAAAAAATGGAACGACCAGTCTAACCTGTATTCACAGGGAAACTCGATAGTACAGCTCTGCCCATTGTATCATTTTCAGATGTAAATTAAAGCGAAATTATATCAGCCACCTCTTAGTAAAACACTTGTTATTGATGGTGAATACCCATCACAAGTTGTTTCCATGCTGGGCTGAGTGGGGTCACATGATGAGTCAGTGGGTTGTGAGTGATGTTCTAGCATCCTGCTCTGACATATCTACAGAAACAGAAAGCAAGGTGTCATGGAGTGTTACCCCACCCACCAAGGTAACTACTGATCCTCTCTCTGCATTATACTTTCAATTTAGGCAAACTCTAGCTTCATTTAAAATGGAGCAGTGGAATGACAACTCCCTGAAGTTTGCCACGAATGCGGTAGCTCTGGTTGTTGAGAACAGTACAAATTATCCCATGTCTCAGGGACCGCACTTTGTGTTGAAAAATGAGTTACTTTATCGAATGGCTGAGAATGAGGGTGATGTGAAATTCTTGTTGTTAGTTCCTCAAACCTTCTGTTGAAAAGTTTGAGAGGTAGCACACACACACCTCTTGGGTTCCCACTTGTGAGAAAAATTTGGAGAGAATTAAACTCTGATTCTATTGGCCAGGGATGAATAAGGAGGTCTTTTGCTTTTGTGCTTTATGTCCTGAATGGCAATTGAGACATATTCCTTGAGAGGGAAGTGCTCCTCTCGTTCTTGTCCTGCTCATAGACATTCCTATTGAGTGATTGGGGGTTGATATTGTAGGGCACCTTAAACCCTCTGCTAGTGGTCATAAATACATTTTAGTCATGGTGGATTATACTACCCATTAGCCTGATGCAATCCCATTGCGAGTGGCTAACTCCAAACACATTTCACGAGAAATTGTAGATATCTTTGTCCCTTCCACTAATTATCTGGAGTATATCATTCTGTTAAGCTATAGATTCGCTAAAATTTGGCCCATCTTAAAACATTGAATGTATACAGTCAGCTCAGGCTTGGTGTTATGACCGTGGCACAGCACTCTGTGTGTTCCATCCCAGAGACCATGTCATGATCCTTATTCCACTTCCCACTCCGAATTACTGGTCCATTGGCAAGATCCGTATGAAATTACGGAGAGGAAGGGTTTGGTTGACTACTTGGTGAAACAATCCAATGGATGGCCGACTGAGTGGGTATACCACCTAAATTTGTTGCAACCCTGGAAGGAAGTGCATCCCAATCCCCACTTGGCTCAACCTTGCTCCTGCTTCACTCAAAGTAACCTTAACTTCAGAGTAAATTTGACTCCCAAATGGTGATAAGAACCAGAGACGGGGACAAGTTGCATATGATCAAGTCCAAGCAAGTTTCAAGTGTTAACCATCAAGTCTCGAGTCAAGTCTCAAGTCACAGTTAAGACAAATCAAGCAAGTCAAGTCAAGTCAAGGGTTCACCCTAAGCAAGTCAAGTCGAGTCCTGAAAGGTTTCAAGCCAAGTCAAGTCAAGTTGCAGTACTAAAACAAACAGAGGTTAAATTTTCGATACGTTTATTTTTGCACAGAAAAATTTTTACAGAAAAGATGAACTTATATACATATATTATGTATCTTATTTGCATTGCTATATTTAAATTATATGCCTATCTGTGCTACATTAATATCTGAAAATAAAATTGTGTTGCTTACACAAAATGTTTAAAACTAAGAAATCCAGTCTAAAATGTATAATGCAATTCAATCTGAAAGGATTAGTTTACTTTGACAACAACAATGTACAGATAATGTACTCACCCCTTGTCATCCAATATGTTCATGTCTTTCTTTCCTCAGTCATAAAGAAATTGTTTTTTTTTTTTTGTTTTGAGGAAAACATTTCAGGATTTCTGTCTATATATAATGGATACGTATGGCGCCCCGAAGTTTGAACTTCCAAAATGCAGTTTAAATGCAGCTTCAGAAAGCCCGAAATGATTGGTTATTTTCCAAACAAATTGACAATTTATATACTTTTTGCCTCAAATGCTGGTCTTGTCTCCTCTCTGTGCAGTCTGTGTGATTCAGGTAAATACAGTTAATAGATGTCAAAAAAACAACAATCTCTTTTATATCTTTAATGTCAAAAACATCCTGCAATGCTGTTTTTACCTTTTTTTGTAAAGGGCATTTGAGCTTCTATACATGTTAACTGTGTAAACACTGTGTCTGCACTTTTGCTGCAATCTAAGACTGTATTTACCCGAATCACACAGACTGCACAGAGACAACACAAGACCAGCATTTGAGGTTAAAAAGTATATAAATTGTCCATTTGTTTAGAAAATAACCGATTGTTTCGCTAGATAAGACTAATCCTCCTCGGCTGGAATCGTTTAGAGTCTTCTGAAGCTGCATTTATTTATTTATTTATTTATTTATTTATTTATTTATTTATTTATTT
>JANRMT010062840.1:24490951-24523182 GCA_026402145.1 Polypterus bichir lapradei | reverse complement strand
TTTATTTATTTATTTATTTATTTATTTATTTATTTATTTATTTATTTGTTTTCTATTTGAACTGGTTTCATTGTTATACAGCACACAACATTTTGTTGTTATTGTGAGTGTACACAAAAAAATTATAGACACTTAACGTAGCTGATTCGAACGATGAAATTATTCTTGTCTGTATGACCAAAAAGTTTTGAACGAGTTATTGAAGGAGAAGTGATTACACCAACGCTTTCATCTTAGATTTTCATGCAGATGAAATTTGATGTTGTGGTTGTCGTGTCTGATACTCTCGCGTTGCATTCTCTGCATCTGGCAAATCTTTTTTTGTTAGTACGGTCTAGTTCAAAGTCCTTATAGCCAAACGTGACTATATGAGGAGGTCGACTATTGTCTGCCATGTTTGGCACGGTTTGAGTTGTGCAGCGTTCTACTTCTTCTTCTTCTTGGTAACGTTAAGAGTTGTGCAGCGTTAAGGGCGCAGGCGCCAATTATGGTGCTGCTGAGTCATAATTATTTTGTTAAATTATTTTATTTTATTAAACGAATTATATTTAAAAGTTCAAGTCATTGTCGAGTCTTCCACTTTAAGTCAAGTCTCAAGTCAAGTCACTTACTCTCAAGTCAAAGTCAAGTCAAGTCATTTTCTTACTTCAATCAAGCAAGTCTCAAGTCCTGAAAATTGTGACTCGAGTCTGACTCGAGTCAAGTCATGTGACTCGAGTCCCCCATCTCTGATAAGAACTAGAGGCAGCCATCGCGTCTCTCCTGGAAGTGATAAATGAATGACCCAGAAGAACTACACTGATTACACATGGCATTATTACTGAACCCGGGGTTGTTGTCAGAGAATGCTCATAATGCCTCCAGGAAGCCAAACAACCGGAGTTGGAACATGAGATCAGACACATGCTGGATCTTGGTGTGATTAAAGAAAGATTTAGTGCCTAATCCAGCCCCATTGTTCTGATCCCATCACCACAAGAAAGTTGGCGCTTTTGCAATGACTTCCACCTGTTGAATCAAGTTTCACTATTCAATGCCTACCTAATGCCTTAATGAACTCCTTGAGAGACTTGGTAAGGTCCAATATTTGACCACACCTAACTGCGTTCAGTACCCTGAGTGGTCACTGGCAGTATAAGGTCCTCCCATTCAGTTTGCATTTGTCACCTGTGACCTTCTAGTGCCTGGAGGATAGAGTGCTACATCAACACAAGGACCTATATTCCTGCCAACTTGGATGACATCGTCCTCCATTCCAGGACATGGGAGGATCATATATAGCATGTATGTGCAGTATTCCTGGCACTAAGCAAGAAAAGAAAAGTTAATTTGGATTAACTGAAGCTAAAAATGTAGGTTACTTAGTGGACAGAGGTACCATACATTCACAATGTTCTAAAGTTGAAGAAATTCTTAAACAGCCCAGTCCAAAAACAAGGAGGCAGGTTCAAGCTTTCCTGGTTTTGGTGGAGTACTATCACTGGTTTGTTCCCTGTTTCTCTGAGAGGGAAGCCCCTAACATATTTAACAAAGAAATATGCCCTGAATACGATGAGGCCGCATTCAGTAACTTGAAACAGGTTCTCACATCAATATCCATTTTGATAGCACCTGATTTTTCTTTACCTTTTATCTTACAGATCAATGCTTTGGACACAGGTTTGGGTGCCATGTTGAACCAAAGTGTCAATGGTGTTGAACACCCCATAGTGTACTTGAGTTGGAAACTACTGGATTGGAAACCAGGTAAGTGGTTGTGGAAAGAGAAGTCCTTGCAATCAATTAGGCTATTAACCATTATTATAACAATTATTAACCATTACCTTAGTACCACCTCTTGGGACGCAAGTTCACTCTGATGACAGACCATCCTCCTTTATGGTGGATGGCACTGCACAAGGAGTCAAAACCTTGTGTCACCAGGTGGTTCTTGGACTTTCAGCCTTATTGGTTCAAAGTCCTACATCATCAAGATCCCCTCCATTCCAACGCTGATGCATTGTATCACCCAATCTGACGGATCAAGGTTGGGGGTATTCATATTGTCATGCACATGTGCGTGGGAAACAGCTTGAAGTCTTAGGTGATGGTAATTCTCTGCTGAGAATGGAGATTGTGCTGCGTACTAATGACATGTCTTCTTCCCCTTCTGCAGAAAGGAGGTTTGACACCATTTTATCTCTCACTTCACTTTCAGGGTCCGTCAGCCTAGACCCATCTTTTCCTCCCAGAATGCCTGAAATTCAGAGGAGCTGCCATCTTGGGCAGTCTACCAAAAATACAAGTCAGGACAATTTGCGTTATCCATCCATCCATTTTCCAACCCGTTGAATCCGAACACAGGGTCATGGGGGTCTGCCGGAGCCAATCCCAGTCAACACAGGGCACAAGGCAGGAACCAATCCCGGGCAGGTTGCTAACCCACCGCAGGACACACACAAACACACCCACACACCAAGCACACACTATGGCCAATTTAGAATCACCAATCCACCTAACCTGCATGTCTTTGGACTGTGGGAGGAAACCCACGCAGACACCAGGAGAGCATGCAAACTCCAGGCAGGGAGGACCCGGGAAGCGAACCTGGGTCTACTAACTGCGAGGCAGCAGCGCTACCACTGCACCACCATGCCACCATTTTTGCTTTATACACCCTTTTATTTTTAAAATCATTTTTCCTAATTATACGGGGTTGGCTGCAAGGTGCCCCAAATCTTTGACTTTGTCCTCCTTTTTCTTTACTGGAAGTACACAGTGATTTGGAAATTTTAGAGAAGTTTTTTTGAAATTAAAAAGTGTGACAGATTAGGGCTGTTTTGCTTCCTTGAACCCCTGTCCAAGACTCCAGACACCAGATAAAAGTCCAAATGATGACTTTATTTAATTGCCACAGTGCACAAAGCACCCTCTCCTCCACTATACTCATAAACCAAACAATAATCACTATCACAAATACAATAATCCAATCCTCCAACTCCCAGACGCGTTGCCACCCTTCCACCCAGCTCAGCTCCTCGTCTGGGAGCTCCCACAGTCCTTTTATCCTCCCTGACCCGTAAGTGTTCCCAATCCCCAGTCCATGTGATTCTCTATCATTTCCGGGTCAGGTACGAGTCCTTCTTCTCACCCCGGAAGCACGTCGCTCTTCCTTTGACGTACTTCCGGGTTATAGGGCACAAATGAGTTTTCGGTCCTCCCTGCAGCTCCCTCTTGCGGCCCCTGTGGTATCCAGCAGGGTCGTGTATAAAAACTACGTAGTCCATGACTCCCTGCTGGTCTTCGGGGCACCTCCATACTGCAGGGACGGCTCCATCTGGCGGCCTGGAGGTATTGGCCGGGTTGACAAGCCGGCCAAAGACTACAAAAGGTTAAATCAAACAAATCACTGGGACCACTGTTCTTTTATATTAAAGAGAGTAATGATTACTCATATAACCTCTTGACATGTATTTTTCAAATATAACTGTGTACTGTGTTTCCTACAAACTGGAGACTAGCCAATTTTTCACACAACAAAAAAGATAATCAGGCTGATAGAAGTAACCATAGGTCAATAAGTTAAAATGCATCACAGATATGCATGCTGTAACAAGACGAGACTTCAGACATGGGAAAGGTTTGGGGCAGCCATCCGTATAATATGTTCCTGGCTGCAAAAGTAAATAATTGTAAGACCAGAGTAGTTTACAAGACTAAGTCCAAAACAGAACTGAATTCCAGAGGAAGAGAGTGAGGCTTTATTGGAGGTCTGGGGGAAATAATGTCATCCTCGGGTCCAGGACTGGAAGTGATGTTGTCCTCAGGGCCGTGACTGAAAGTAATGTCATCCTCGGGGCTGGGACGGGAAGTAATGTCGTCCTCGGGGCCGGGACCGGAAATGACGTGTCCCGAGTTGTGGCAGTGGTTCCTGGTGGGATTTCCCGGGAAAGGTCTGCAGGGGACTTAGAAAGAGTGCCCCCTGGGCAGATGTGTCACCCTTATTCCTTAAGCCCTTCAGCTGCCTCCTATTCGCATGTGTGTGGCAATGTATTCAGGAAATGATAAAACAACCCATTTCAAGAACAGGCCTATGACTGAACAATCAACATGGGTGTGTGTGGTAATGTGAGGTCTGCGGCTGATTGCCTTTTTACATAAATAATCATATCACTTGTGGCTTTAAGAAGGGGATGTGGTGGTGTGGAGGGAGTGGATCCCGGGAACAACGCTGAGGACAGCAGGCTCATGTTCTCCTCGCTTGTGAGTACGTTTCCATCTTTATCCATTATCACCCTAACCTGCTGCACATCTTTCCTAGCTCGGTCCCTCTGTCTAGCCAGTCGGTACAGATCCATTTCTCCCTCCTTAGTGTCCAGCCTCTCATATACTTTGCATTCTTCAATCTCCTTCAGATTGACTCTTCTGCATAAAATGCAAACTGCATCTGTGCATCATCCTCCACTCTTGTACATCACCCTATGTTCCTCCCTCTTCTTACAATACGTATTCACCACAGCTATGTCCATCTTTTTGGGAAAATCCACTATCATCTGACCTTCTCCATTCATCTCCTTTACACCATACCTACCCAAAACATCCTAATCTCCTCTGTTCCTTCACCAACATGTCCATTGAAATCCACTCCAATCACCACTTTCTGTCTCTTGGGTAAACTGTTCATCACTTTATCCAAATGACTCCAAAAATCTTCTTTTTCATCCATCACACACCCAACTTGCAGAGCATATGCACTAACAAAATTCATCATCACACCTCCAATTTCCAGCTTCATAATCATTACTCTGTCTGACACTCTTTTCACCTCCAAAACACTCTTGACATACTTTTCCTTCAAAATAACCCCTACACCGTTTCTCCTCCCATCCACACCATGTTAGAACAATTTGAATCCAACTCCGATCCACCTGGTCTTACTCCCCTTCCATTTGGTCTCTTGCATGCACAATATATCAACCTTCCTTCTCTCCATCATATTTGTCTAACTCTCTGCCCTTACCAGTCATACTGCCAACATTCAAAGTTCCTACCCTCAGTTCCACTCTCTTTACCTTCCTCCTGTCCTCCTGCCTCCGGACTCGTCTCCCCCCACTTCTTCTCCTTTTTTACTGCACATAATAAACACAAAATCACTCATGAGTGTACAAACATGTTTGAGGGTGGGAGTGATACAGGAATGGAATTAGCACTCAGGGCAACACTGGTGGTAGTTGGCACTTAAGAGAACTGTTGAAAGTTTTGCAGCCAAACTGACATCTCTTTTCTCGGGTGCTCTAAAATAAGTGCTTTCTTTCCAGCCTCTCTTTCTCTCCAGATTCATTTTTGGGCTGTCTTTATGGCAAACATTTCTAGGTGGTTCTACTCTTTCTAATAGTTCATGGCCTCCTAAGAAAGGTGTCCCTCTTGGGATTGGAAAGTTGACATTACAATATTGCATTTGATAGCTATACTAATTTTTGCTCTTGTAGGTCATACGAGGAAGTGTGACTTCAAATCTTTCAATTAATAAATTAACCACGGTGATTCTGCATATGCTGAATGTATTTAATGTTGAATTTTAATGGTATTTCCTCTACATTTCTACATTAACTTTATTCATTTAGTGGATAAATTTATCTGCAACAACTTAAAAAACTTCTGTAAAAATTAGTTTCAGTGTTTATTAGTAAATTCCTAATTTAACAAATAATAAAGCAAAGCGCAGAAAGCATAGATGGTAGATTAATTGGGTGATACACTGCTTGATACTTTGTAGACTGGGTCATCATTTTCATTGCTAAGGACAGGAGCAGTTGACCAAAGAATAACATACAGGACCAAATATTTTTTCCCTTACTGTTATGGCAAAAATGTAACACAAGCATAATACAAATCACCTATATATATTGTAGGTGCCAAGAAGAAACCAAGAGGCCATAATGGAAGAATCGGGTGAACAGGCTTACCGGGAGCAGTTAAATCCCCTATATGGCAGGTGACAGTGTTCCACAGAGCTAAACCCAATCAGGACACCTGCAGGGTGGAATGGAAGTTGGAGTTTGGAGACACAGCCATGTCAGAGTCTTTGGGGATCGCTAGAGAGAGCTGCTGGGGAAGGACTACTTTGGTTTTCATACAGCCTGGAAGTGATTCAGTGGAATTGGACAGGAGATTGAAAGCAGTTCCCAGGTCTAGCTTAAAATAAATCCTGCTGCCTCACTTACACTGAGTTACAGTCAGGAGGCAGTGGGCAATGCTCTTGGAGGTGGAAGGAGAGAATTATATATTGGTGCATTTTGGCTTGTGTTCTTGTAAAAGGTGATGGAAACAAATGAAAATCCTTTTTTTGAACCTGGAGTTGTGCTTGGGCATTACTGTGTCTGTGGTTTGGGGATCAGTGGTGTCCTCTTGTGGTTTATTTAGACAATTTGGAAACATCTGATTCAGCTTCAGTCTCTCCAGGCCCTACTGTAGTCAGTGTGTGGCTGAGATCAGCAGCACCAATTCAGCCACGTGGCGAGTAGGTAACAGTGAGACCAGGGACTAAGAATCTAAAATTTAGTCCCTTGGCACACAGGTCACCAATTCAGACACAGAACAGATTTTCAGCACTGCAGTGTGACTGTGGAGCCTGAGAACAATAAAGCACTCATAATTGGCATTTCCCTAGTGAGGAATGATAGAATTCCTCCTTCTTCTTCTTTCGACTGCTCCCATTAGGGGGTGCCACAGTGGATCATCTTTTTCCATATCTTCCTGTCCTCTGCATCTTGCTCTGTCACACCTATCACCTGCATGTCCTCTCTCACCACATCCATAAACCTTCTCTTAGGCCTTCCTCTTTTCCTCTTGCCTGGCAGCTCTATCATTAACATCCTTTTCCCAATATACCCAGCATCTCTCCTCTGCACATGTCCAAACCAACGCAATCTCTCTGACTTTGTCTCCCAACTGTCCAACCTCAGCTGACCCTCTAATGTACTCGTCACACCCAATGCAAATCTTAGCATCTTTAACTCTGCCACCTCCAGGTCTGTCTCCTGCTTTCCAGTCAGTGCCACCATCTCCAACCCATATAACAAAGCTGGTCTCACTACCATTTGTCACAAATTACTCCTGACACTCTTCTCCACCCATTCCATCCTGCCTGCACTCTGTTTTTCACATTTTTTTCACAATTCCCATTACTCTGTACTGTTAATCCCAAGCATATAAACTCATCCCCCTTTACCAACTCTACTCTCTGCATCTTCACCATTCCACTGACCCTCTCATTCACACACATGTATTCTGTCTTGTTCCTACAGACATTCATTCCTCTCTAGACCATATCTGCACCTCTCCAGAGTCTCCTCAACTTGCTCCCTACTCTCGCTACAGATCAAAAAGTCACCAGCAAACATTATAGTCCAAGGGGACTCCTGTCTAATCTCATCTGTCAACCTGTCCATCGCCATTGCAAATAAGAAAGGGCTCAGAGCCAATCCCTAATGTAATCCATCTACGTGTTGAATGCATCCGTCACTCTTACCACAGACTTTACCACTGTCACACTTCCCTCGTACATATCCTGTATAACATGGAATGTTAGAATTTCAAACCATGTTAAACCAACAGTTAATGTTATATGCCACCCAGGGGTGAACGTATCTGACATTGAGGCTAAATTGCACCTTCCAGTCGATGCTGAAGTATCTACCTTATTGTTGCATGTCAGCACTAAAAATATATTTTTAAAGCAATTTGAGGTGTTAAAGGGGACATCTCTATGCACCAAAGCAAAAACGAAATGATGGAATTTAATTGTGTCTGGCTCCTTACCAAGATTGTACAGAGAGAATGTGATTTATATCAAATTGCATTCCTTTCAATGCTGGCTAGGCTTTGTGAACAATTGGGATGATTTTAGGGAAAGCCCTGGATTTTTCAGGAAAGGTAGTCTTCATTTTAAGTAGAGGGAATTTTTTTAACCCAAAATATGACAGCAAACCTGTCTGGTTGACTGATCAGAGCCCCATACAGACCACAGTCTTGTGATCTTAAATCACAGGCTGTTCTTTATCCCAACTGTTACTATCCTATAGCTGTTACCCATAATCCTTGTTGTGGGGCATCTTATAAATTTAGTCTTGATGCAAGCCTTAAATTACTTGATAACCAAGAAATAAGGTGTGCTATTTGATCAAGAAGTAAAACCAGGTCCTCCACCAGAAGCACCTGTAGTAGTAACTTAATTCTAGATCTCAAGATGCTGGGGTGTTCATGATTCCAGGAATTAATAAAATAACAGAGGGAGGTTGAGCTTTTAGTTACAGGGCCCCAAAGCTGTGGAATGGTCTGCCTGTTACTGTAAAAGGTGCCTCTTCAATCTTAGCTTTTAAATCCAGGCTGAAGACTCGCTACATCAGTTTAGCATACCCTGACTAGAGCTGTTGATTAGCTGTGTATACTGTATCTTTATTGTTAGCCATTAGTACTAAAATCTAAGTAAAACAATATTTATAAACTGTTACTGTTGTTAGCCATTCATACTAAAATATAAGTAATGTGATATTTATAAGCTGTTACGAACCTGCCCCTATTCAGTTTCTCTTCTCATTATCCACATGTGTCACTGATTAACTGCAAAGTTGTTTGCCTGCCTATGGAAAAGTCATCTCAGATAAAGGAGCACTGGAATCATGGGGTAGAATAGTTCTTCATCAGATTGGCCGACCCAGCATTGACTCAGCTGTAGAATGGCCAGAAGGGGAAAGGCAGCTAGTTGGCCAAGGTCTCCAGAACTCTAACTGTGGCTGACTTGTATCTGACTCGTTTCTTACACACTGGAGGTGGTTCTACAATTAACTGTTGAGCAAATATTGTAAAGCTGCTGATTAGCATCTCTGTTGTTAGTAATTAGCACTAAAATATAAGTAATGTAGCATTTATAAACTGTTATTAACTCTCACCTACTCTATTTCTCTTCTTGGTACTCACATATGGCATTGGTGCCACTGCTCTACTGCCAAGTTGTTTGCCTCTCTAATAAAGGAGCACTGGAATCATCAGGTAGAAGGGTCCTTTCTTCAGATTGGCTGGCCCAGCACTGATTCAGCTATAGAATTTGGAGCTGCAGGGAGACAACTTGTTGAGCAAGGTCTCCAGGACCCTGAACAAATCTGTATCTACATACGTGATAGTTCTGTATTTAGTGAATGATATAATCTATTCTTGCATTATGATT
The DNA here is from genome assembly GCA_026402145.1 of Polypterus bichir lapradei. Lineage (NCBI taxonomy): Eukaryota > Metazoa > Chordata > Cladistia > Polypteriformes > Polypteridae > Polypterus > Polypterus bichir. The sequence continues at coordinate 24,513,977 of JANRMT010062840.1, read as the reverse complement.
TTTAGTTTGTACTATTACTACTGTACTATTGTACAGTACTATTGTATTATTTTCATGAGGTGGCAATGATAGATTTGCCATTTAGCTTTGTAACAAGGATTACTCGTGTCCTGTTTTGCGTATTGTATTTAACCAGTTTTTTGACATCCATAGCATTCCCAAACTACCTGGTGTGATGGACAGCCGGGTTCCATGCCCGGCCGGGACACCCCTGCTGCATATGTTCCGGGGGAGCCACCATGGACAGCTCAATACCTCCCCCGAGACGCTTGGTGGCAGCCTCCCTGGCCGATGTTCATTTCCCAGTCCCTCGCGTGGCTCCATGGTACATGGAGTCCTCCACAGCCTGGTTGAGAGATGAGATGGCCGGTAGGGGGTGCTGCCAAGTCTCAAAAACCCGGCTAGATGAGTTATCAGCCCCACCCGGAGGTGCAATTGGGACCAGGTGGTCAAGCACCTGGGACACTTCCGGGTGGGCTATAAAACGGGCCAGCCTCCACCACTCAAGGGCCAGAATTGGGAAGAAGAGGACAAGAATTCCTGAGAGGAGTGGTGGTGCAAGGTGGAGAGTTGGTGTTGGTGTGCTTAAAGTGCTTTTGGGACTGTGTATTGCCTGTGGGTCACGGGGAAAACGTACGCCCACGGGTGAAGAAAAATAAAGCCTGTGTGAGTTTTACACGTGCCGGGTCAGGCGCTATATAGCGCTTTTAACACACTGGAAAGGGGTCTCTCTCTAAATTGCCTTTCCCAAGAATTCTTCATTTCTTCCCCTACAAAGGTATTTTTTTGGGGGGAGTTTTTTCTTGTCTTATTAGCAAGTGAAGGCTGGAGGGCGGTACTCCTTACAGAACTTTGGGCTATACAAGTAATAAATTGTTGTTGTTGTTGTATATAAAGTGTTTCCCCGAAAATAAGACCGGGTCTTATATTAATTTTTGCTCCAAAAGATGCACTAGGGCTTATTTTTAATTTTTTATGTCTCATTGTTTTAAGCAATATGCATCAAGTTAGCTGTCAACTTAGACTGAGCATGAAACTGTGTTTTAGCTGAATATCAGCTGAACTAAATGAACATTATTGACACTGAAAAGGTAATTTTATAGCTCTTATACAGTAATAATAAAAACAAAATCAGAATTAAGGCAAATATTTTCCATTGTCATTAATGATAAAAGAAACTAGCTTTTTTGGTGTGATGGATGCTCAACAATCATATCATAAAGCAGCAGTAATTCTGCAATGCCATTTTCAGGAAGGAATCATCAGCAGAGACTTTCTTAAAATGTGTTGTGAAAGGCGTGTGTTTAAGAAACCAAAATCTCATCGTGGAAGGGTGCAAAAGTGGATCTGTAAAATACAGCAATACTGTATTGTGTATCTACAGTAGTAAGAGGTAAAGCAAACAACTGTTCTTTTACATTTGAATGTCAGTTTTTGCCTTCAAATGAGGCATTTATATAATACATTCTAATTATATTCGAATAGTGGCATTCAATCTGACAGCCCTAGTAGACAGTAGTACTTTTGGTGACCTTCAAATCTTGAAATGATGTTATTTTGGAGAAATTTAGATGATTATAATTGTGGAGATTTGTTTGATGACCTATTCTTGGGAAAAAATCCCTTCTAATTTTCTTTCTTACCGCATTAACAATTTTTTTCCTTTAAAACCCTTTGCATTTATATGGAAGAAAAAAAATTGGATTTTCTGCTCTCTATATTTTCGTTTAACATTTTCCTAGGTTTTTGTATATTTTTTGACTCTTACTGATACAAAATTTTTGTGAGAAAAAAAAAATATCGTACAAACATTTTACCACATCTTTGGATGTGCCTCCTTACTGTTGTCCACTACAGTTTAATTCTAATTATTTTTGAAGTACTCTGGCAGCTACTCAACAAAAGAGCAAAACGAATACCAGCATTCCCCTAAAACAAGAATGGAAAGAGTGTAACCTTTTACTTTTCTTTTTGTTTTAATTTGTACACTTCAGACTCAGTGACATTTCCCAGTGAATTGTAAGCTGCAATGAAACAATCACCAAGAATGTTCCTTCTTTAATAAATTATTAGAAAGTAAACTTCAGAGAGTACTCTGCATATCATTAAATTCACCATCAGTCAGCTACAGGGAGGTTAGTGAATATAATAGCCTGCACTGCAAAAGGAAAGTAGTATTTGACGTTACAAATGAGGGAATGAAAATTTAAGTTGTTTTGCCAAAATTAAAAACCCGAATTATAGAGAATGTTTCTATTTACAGCACTAACCCAATGGATTTTTTGCTCATTTCATTGGTCTTTCAGGTAGCTTATTATCCTTAGAAGAACTGCTTGCCTTAGCCACACAAAATAGTAATCATGTGACTGTAACAGGCTTACCCTTTTAATAGGCTCCCCTGCTGTTGGAATAAAGTTTGTCCATTTGAATAGTAGAGTGCCAGCTCATAATTTGACTGAATTTGCTTCAAACATCTGGGCACAATTTTTTCCAAACTACAAGTGAACCAGTGTTTATTTTCTCGTCTTAGCACATATTTGTTTATTCTTAGCATTCTCATTACTGAGTGATGCAGTGCCTGATGCACAAAAAGTTTCAGTTGTCTGACCATTGCTTAAAAAACTCAGAACTTGACCCACATATGCTTAATAATTAAAGTTCCAATACAGATTTACCATTTCTTTGCAAACACATGTTGTAAACAACATTCTCATATCCTCTAATGAAGTACATTCCACAGTAATTACACTACTAGATGTAAGCACAGCGATACTATTGACTATTCTTTTTATTACATAAACCAGAAAATTACATTGGGTCTCTTGCAATGACCTTGCCTTGTTTACTTCATATTTATCAAATTGATTTCAGTATGTATAGAAATGTGCTAACAGTACTCTGCCATTGTACTCAGAAGTTAAATATGGTGTCTCACAGGCCATGATACGCAGGCCTTTACTGTTTTCACTTTACATGCTCCCATTTGGAACTATTATTAGAAAACATTACATAAATTACACACCAACTTTACCTTATGTTTAGACTAAATTACATTTCTCAAATGGTATCCTTAATCCTTGTGTCAGTGAGTTAAATGAATGATGTATGAAAACTATTTGTCTCAAAATAGAAAGAAGGAAATATTATTTATTGGGGGAGGGGTGGTAATTATGCAGACAGCAACAACATTGGTCTTAAATGGCCAACACCCTGCTTACTTATCTGAAGTTATAATTACTTACAAACCAGAACACACACTAAGATTTCAAGATGTCGGCCATCTTATAATTCCAAAGATTAACAAAATAACAATGAGAGGTCATGCTTTTAGCTACATGGCCCCAAAGCAGTGGAAAGGTCTGCCTGCTACTATAAGAAGTGCCCCTTCAGTCTCAGCATTTAAATCCAGACTGAAGACCTACTACTTTAGTTTAGCATACCCTGACTAGAGCTGTTGATTAGCTGTACATATTGTATCTTTTTTGTTAGCCATTAGTATTAAAATATAAGTAATATGGTATTTATAAATTGTTACTGTTCTTAGCTATTCATACTAAAATATAAATAACGAGATATTTATAAACTGTTACTAACCTGCCCCGGTTCAATTTCTCTTATTATTCTCATGTGGCACTTGGTGTCACTAAACCACTGCAAAGTTGTTTTCCAGCCATTGGAAAAGTCATCTCAGATAAAGGAGCACTGGAATTATGGAGCAGAATGGTCCTTCATCAGATTGGCTGACCCAGCACTGGCTCAGCTGTAGAATGGCCAGTAGGTGGAAGGTGGCTAGTTGGTCATGGTCTCCCGGACTGTAACTGTGGCTGGCTTGTCTCTGGCTTGTTTTTTACAAACTGTCTGTGGTTCTACAATTAGCTGTTATGCAGATATTGCTGTTTTTAATTTATTTTATTTAGTTTCTACTTTGTAATGTTAAATCTGTATCCTATTGTACAATAGTTCTATATTTTCTGAGTGACATATTCTTTTCTCTACTCATTCTTTTGCCTTGAGAGTTGTCATGGTGCTCTGCACCTGCAATTGGTGAGAAGCACTGTACAAGAACAAAGTAGTTTTTGCTATTGTATTTCTGAGGTGGCAATGATATATTGGCCATATAGGTCTGTGAAAAGGATTACTAGTGTGCTGTCTCATGTTTTGTATTTACCACATTTTTTGACATGCATTGCATGCCCAATCTACTTGAAAGGGGATCTCTCTCTGATTTGCCTTTCCCAAGATTTCTTCCTTTTTTCCCTACAAGGTTTTTTGGGAGGAGTTTTTTATTGTCTTCTTAAAAAGTCAACTCTGGGGTACCATCAAAATACAGTACCTGCTAAAGCCCACTGAGGCATTTCTTTTTTGATTTTGGGCTACATAAGAAATGAACATGTTGTTGTTGTTGTGTCACTTTTTAACTCAGTTGGAATCTCTGTCAGTTTTACTGAATCGTCACAGTGTCAGATTGTGGGTAGCGTGAATGTGACTGACAGAATTAAAGTGAATAATAAAATAAAAAGCTCACTTTTACAAGTACCATAAATTTACTTCAGATGTTACAGACTCAAATAAGTCAAATGTATGCTTTTATTCTATAATAGTAATAATAATAGGTGCTCACTACTCAAAACAGTAAATGCATGAAGGACCCAGGATCGAACCTGCAACCTCTCAACTTGGATACAGCAGTTCTTACCACTGCACCAGCCAAGCAGACATATATATGTGTGTGTGTGTGTGTGTGTGTGTGTATGTGTGGTACTCTATCCCAATTTCTTTTACTTTGGTTAAATTCTAGAAAAAAAGCACACTTTTGTGAAAGTGTATTTGATATTTGGACTTCAGTCTTCACACATTATACACTTCACGTCAGCATTTTGCCAGTTATTAGTTTCTGTTCTAGTTATGTGTTCAACTTTTCTTGCCTTGCATTTCCTGTCATTCTACATTTACCCAGATCGTTGTAAACACGGAACACATCTGGAATGTATGTGTTCCAAATAACAATATATTATTTACCCTATACAACTCCAGGCATCCCACACCCAGATAAACAGACTTGAGCTGGGAGACCTTTGTGTACGACTAAAGCTACATCAGTAGGGGATGGGATAGCAGGCTGCCTGCTGCTGGTGCTGACTGACACATTTGCAAAATAAAAGATGCTGATGAGAAGGTATGAGGGAATTTAAGGTGTTCCAGGAATTACAAGCATTTTTTGTAAGCTTCAGGTATTCTAGTGTTAAGGTGGCCCAGCATTATTACTTTTTTGTAGGTTTCAGTCTCAACTTTTAAATTCAAGCTGAAGATCCACTATGTTAATCTAGAATACCCTGATTAGAGCTGCAGATTAGCTGTGCATAATCCATCTCTGGATTCTCTTTAGTAATTTGTACAAAAATATAAGTAATATAACATTTAAAAAAGTTTCACTTCCCGGTATGTTGTTGTGGCACTTGGTGCCATTGCTCTACTGCCAAGCTGTTCACTCATGGAACACTAGGTACTAGGAGCCTTCAGATTATTGGATGGAAAGATTCTGTTATCAGATTGGATGGCCCAGCACAGACACTACAATAGAAAGTCCAAGAGGGTGTGGCTAGTTGGGTGACATCTCCAGGACTATGACTGGATCTGTATTTGTCTTGACTTTTTCTCTTACAGTTGACCTTGGACCACCCCCAGAGGGTTCATTTTCTCCAGCAATGCTGATGACTGGAGTTTTTGTTTTTGTTTTCCTGTATGTCAATAATTAATTAATGAACAGACATTGTTGTTTTCCATTTATGTTAATCAATTTCAGATTACTTTGTTTTCATGCTTATTTAAACAAATCAGTGTATGTATGTGTACCGTAACAGCTATTTGCTAGTTATTTAAGTTGTATGTTTGCATAGTCTGTTGGGAGGTTCTTACAACCCCCAAAAGTTGAATTGGATTGGTATATTCTAACTATTTCTAGCCTCTGTGACTATACATTATACTCAGTCAGTGACCTGCTTTGCCAGGCGTAAGACGTTGAGGGCACATGGTTTAGAACCGTGCCTAACATGCCTTGGGTGCATTTAGTGCCAAGTAACATGAAAGATTATGTACTTTATTGAATGTGCAGTGCTGTACGTTTAAAACATGCAGGAGAAATAGTAAAGCATCTTTAAGTATAAAAACCACTAAACTTTTTTTCTTATTGTTTCCCTTATATTCTACACGTGTAACAACATTTTTCTTTATTCTTGTGTGAATTGTTTGCTTTGAATTTTCACTAAATATTTTAAAACAAACTTTTGGACTGAGAAATTTGTTTCGGCGCGTGTTTTACCCATGCTTGGACCCGCCTTTCACTCCTGCAGCGACACTAAAGTTTAAAACCTTCCTAAAATTAAAAGAAAGAAACCTGTGTGTTTTAAGCCTGACATCAGCTGTGATGGAAGAAAACAATGACAACCTGAAAAGACTCGACAATGTACTTTTAATCTTTGTCTTTGATCGGAGTAGAACATTTAAGAGAATTGCTAGTGCTCCTTGTGTGACTTTATAAATAAATTAATGGACCTTAAATACCTTAAGGGGAACCTGTCCTGGTGCATGATTGACATGACATCTGAACCTGGAAGCCCGAGGAGATATTAAACTCCGCACGGAAGCCTGAGTGGCTTGAGTGGATACCCTGATGATTATGACATAACAGAGGAGGATCATCTCCAAGACAACAGTAAGCAGTTCAATGTACCAGGGTTCATCTCTGGACACATGACAACAGCCAACCCTTCAGTAACAGGTGTTGATCTTTAGTCGGAAATAGACGACAAATATGGACAGTTATCCAGATTGATGAAGTACATAAAGGATTTACAAAATAATGAATCTAACTGTGAAAAAATAAAAACAATTATCGAGAATGATTTCTTCAACCTGAGAATGGAATATAAAAGGTTAAGTGATGCATTTTTATCTATGCAAAGCTACAAAGATGTACAGAAAAGGATACATAAGGATATTGATGCTAAACTGAAGACTCTATGTACGTTTATGGGAAATGTGATGGATTGGGTTTTGGAAATACGTCAAAATAAAAGCCACAACGAGGTGCAATCTGACTTTTCTGCAAACCAGTTCAAGGACTACAGATTTGTTGACGATGTCACCCCTGCCGCCAGTGTCCCTCAAGTCTCTGCAAAAACTAAAAGTCGAAGAAGCTCAGCAACTACTTCAGTTAGTGTCTGCAGAATTCTAGAAACAATGCACGCCGTGCTGTTAGCCAGAGCTGAGACTCAAAGGAGAGAACAGGCTCTAGATATAGAGGAGGCCCAGTTGAAAGCCAAAAGAGAATTTGAAGATACAGAGCTTGAATCTTCTGTGCTTGGCAACTTTAGAACAATTTCTATCTTGTCTTTCTTAAATAAAATTCTAGAAAAAGCAGTCAATCGATTAAACGATTACTTGAATAAACATCCTATTCTTGACAAATTTCAATCAAGTTTTAGAACAAATTATAGTACAGAAATTGCACTGGTTAAAGTAGTAAAATGATATGACAGAGGCCATATATATGTTCTTTTTCTATTAGACTAGTGCAGTATCTGACACCATAGACCACAGTATTCTTATAAATCACCTTAGACAATGACTGAGCTTATCTGGCAGGATCTTAAATTGGTTTCAGTCTTATTTAACAGGTAGAAAATCCTTTGTTAGGGCGGCATGGTGGCGCAGTGGTAGCTTCCCGGGTCCTCCCTGCGTGGAGTTTGCATGTTGTCTGCGTGGGTTTCCTCCGGGCGCTCCGGTTTCCTCCCACAGTCCAAAGACATGCAGGTTAGGTGGATTGGCGATTCTAAATTGGCCCTTGTGTTTGTGTGTGTCCTGCGGTGGGTTGGCACCCTGTCCAGGATTGGATTCCTGTGTTGGCTGGGATTGGCTCCAGCAGACACCTGTGACCCTGTGTTTGGATTCAGCGGGTTGGAAAATGGATGGATGGATAAAAATCCTTTGTTAGTTGTAGTAATTGTAGTTTGGAGGTCCATGATATTGTATATGGTGTACCAAATGGATCTATTCTGGGTCCACTGCTTTTTTCAGTCTACATGCTTCCATTGGTCAGATTATCTCAAAACGTAAGGCTCTGCAGGCAATACACAGCTTTATTTATCGACAGCGCCTGATGACCCTGACACTCTTGGCTCTCTGATCTAATATCTTAACACTAGTTCCAAATGGGTGAATAGTAACTTTGTTAAATTAAATATGGATAAAACAAAAATCTTAGTGATTGGCAAATATGGAAATAGCAAGCGTATTACAAATAAACTAGATCATTTAATTTTAAGTCAAGGAAAAAGGTAAAGAATTTTGGGGTAATCACTGACCCCGACCTAAACTTTAAATCACATATTCCTTACTAGGAATGCACTTTTTCACTTAAGGAATTTAGGAAATTTTAAACTTCTTATAAAACTACAAGATGCTAAAAAATTATTTCACTCTTTTATTCAAGCATTTTGTATTCAGTTGCAAATAGTTCAAAATGCAGCAAACAGAATCTTAACTAGAAAAGGAAAATCTGAGCACATCTCACCAACTTTAGTGTTGCATTGGTTAACTGTGTCATTTGGAATTGACTTTAAAATGCTACTAAATGGTGCATAAAGCCTTAAATAAGCCCTAAATAATACTTGTACACTCCAAGTCGTAACCTTAGATCTTCTAATGGTGGTCATCTTATAATTCCAGGAGCCAAGTTTACAAGATGTGGTGAGGCAGTTTTTTGCTGTTATGCACCTAATATCTGGAATACTTTACCAATAGAAAATGGCCAGGATAATACTATGGAACTTTTTAAAAAATTGGTAAAACCCATTATTTTAATTTGCTTTTTCATAACTGTATTTCAGTTGTACTCCTAATAGACTATATAGGCATAGAATTATCCTATTCTTTAGGGATTTGCAATCTTTACTAATCTCTACTTTTCTCTGCTGTCTTTGCCGGTTCTTCTATAGTGGCATTTTGCACCAACACCACCTGATCAAGGCATCATGGAGCATGGAATGAAGGCGAGTTTGTCAACTGTCCACAAGACCAACTTCATCGAATCCTCTCAGACAAAGCTTTGAAACAAATAGAGAATGACTTATGAACATTTACATTAGTAAGAATGCTCAGTAGGGGCTGGGCAGATTTTTTGTCTTGGAAATCCTGCAGCACTTGGTTTTTTCCCCAACTTAACTGGAGTTAACTCTTCTACAACTTATATATCTGTTTCAAGGTCATATACAGTCAGGTATATAAGTATTTGGGCAGTGACACAATTTTCATAATTTTGGCTCTGTACACCACCGCATTACATTTGAAACAAAACAGTCAAGATGTAATTGAAGTATAGACTTTCAGCTTTAATTCAAGAGGTTTAACAAAAGTATTATATGAGCTGTATAGAAAAGACATTTTTATACATGGTTCCCCTATTTTCAGGGACTCAAAAGTATTTGGAAAAACTAACATAATCATAAATACAATGATCATTGCTGCGGTGGGCTGGCGCCCTGCCCGGGGTTTGTTTCCTGCCTTACGCCCTGTGTTGACTGGGATTGGCTCCGGCAGACCCCCGTGACCCTGTAGTTAGGATATAGCGGGTTGGATAATGGATGGATGGATGGATGGATGGATAATGATCATTTTCAATATTTGGTTAGAAATCTGGAACCCATGGCAATGTCCAAGTGCTGGATTCCTCCCTAGTGATACTTTGCCAGGCCTTTACTGTAGCTTTCTTCAGTTGCTGCTTATTTGTTGGACTTGTCTTCAGCAAATGAAATGAACGGCCAATTGGGTTGAGGTCAGTTGATTTACTTAGTTATTGAAGAATATTCCACTGATTTATGTTGAAAAGCACTTGGTTCACTTTTGCAGTAGGATTTGGGTCATTTTCTGCCTGTACTGTGAAGCATTGTTCTATCAGTTCTGCAGCATTTGTCTGAATCTTAGCAGATGGTATCCCTGTACACTTTAGAATTCATCCTGCTTTTTCTGCCAGCAGTCATATCATCAAAAATCACTAGTGACTGACTTCCATTCACAACCCTGCATGATCATGCCATAAAACTGCCTCCACCATGTTTCACAGATGATGTGGTATTAATCGGATCCTGAGCCATTTCGTCTCTTCTCCATGCTCTTCTCTTTCCAAAGTTATGGTATATACTGATCTTAGTTTCCTTTGTCCAAAGAAAATTGTTCCAGAACTGGACAGTATTTAAAAAAATGTTTTCTGGCAGTCTAATCTGCCCTTCGTATCCATGAGATTATACCAGTGGCTTGCACCTTGTGGTAAACTCTCTGTCCTTACTTTCATCAAATTTTCTCTTGATTGTAGACTTTGGAAATGATAGGTCTACCTCCCGGAGAGTGTTCTTAATTTGTTTAAATGTTGAAAAGTGGTTCTTCTTCACCAAGGGCAGAATTCTGCAATCATCCAGTACAGTTGTTCTTTCTTTTTAAGAATGTTCCAAATGGTTGAACACCCCTTGTGTTTCTGCTATTTCTCTAAATGGTTTGTTTTGTTTTCTCAGCCTAAAGATGGACTGTTTTTACTTGCATGGACAGCTCTTTGGACCTCATATTGAGAGTTCACAGTGACAGCTTCCAAATGCCAATTCCACACTTGGAATCAATTCCAGACCTTTTACCTGTTTAATAGATAATGAAATAATGAAGTAATTGCTCCTATCTGGCTATGGAACAGTGTGTCAGTCAAATGTCCAAATACTTTTGAGCCCCTGGAAATGGGGGAGGGGGCTATGCAGAAAAATGTTTGTTATTCTTAAATGGCTCATATGATATTTTTGGTAAACCCATTAAATTAAAGCTGAAAGTCTACACTTCGATGACATAATGATTGCTTTATTTTAAATCTATTGCGGTGGTGTACAGAGCCAAAATTATGAAAATTGTGTCACTGTACAAATACTTATGAACCTGACAGTAGATTTGCTTTTTCATTGTTTTCTTCATTTATTAATGTTTTGGTCTAATGTTAATTGTTTTTTTTTTCTTGTAACTTTCTTTTTGAGATTTTGTAGAGCACTTTGAGCTATATTGCTTGTATGTAAATGTGCTAGATAAATAAGTGTTGTTGTTACTTGGCTAAATTACAAAGGAATGAGTAAAATCTTAGATCTTCAATAAAAAGGAAAACAGGCTTTACCCTAGCCCACAATGAATAAATAAAGCTTATCCTAATAAGAAAATATCTGGAGCATAACCCAACTCACTTAAATATAGCAAAGCTCTTATTTTGCAGCTGATCACTGAGCCACCACACTACCCTTCATCTGGCCAGCTGTTCCCCTTCAGTGCACTTTGGCTATACATTACAATTGATCAGCTTCTTCTTATGCAAAATAACACATTGAAAATAAATATTATGGATCCCATAATTTGTCTTCCCCCAATCCAATCAATGTGAGAGCCGGACAACAGCTTCATTGGAGTTATAATTTGCAGTGTGAGCTGACATTAAACAAAGCCATATCACTAGAAAGGAGTATTGTCTTGTATGTTATATCTGTATAGATTTGGGTTCAACAACACACTGCAATTACTAAGGAACTCTTTCCCAGGGAGTGAGTACCCCCTGCTGGACATAGTGCACAGACAATATAGAGTAGCAGCTGTTGAATTTAAAATTGGTAAAAAACAAGCTAAAGTCATAACCGGTAAGGCAACAGTTTAAACAACAAAGCCCAGAATGTTAGACAGGAACTGTAGTCAGTGAACTGAGGCAGGAGATTGGAAGCTTGAATAGTTCACATTACATGGCAAAAACAAAAGACATAAATCATAGTCAAGGACAGAAAAGAGTTCATAGCCAAAAGGTAATTAGAGCCAAAGTAGACACTAAAGAATTGCTAAATATTTTAAGTTGTATTCATGAAGTTGAAAAAATGAGTCTATTGAACCCCCAACTTTTAAAGTGTCGCATGTATGGTATCACAGTACACAACCCACGGTAACATACCCTCCAGCAACCAAAAAATGCATCGATAATGGCAAACTCAAAAAACAGCAGCATCCAAATGAAAAACAAGACAGCGCTGTAGATTAGCATGAATTATTTATAACAATGTTAAAAAAAATAGATTGGTCTAAAAAACTGAGTTTAAAATATTTTTGAAACCAAGGATTTCCTTCAAAACCATGATATACCACACAGTGAGTCCTCATGTCTATCCAGTTTGTTAGGATTTGAAGTGCATGCTGGGCAAAAAAAGCAAAGCAGAGCAGAAGCGAAAAGAACAAGGAGAGCACAATATAAACAATGTGAAGCAACTTTGCACTCAAAGTTGAAAAGACTCCTCTTTCATCACCTTTATTTTCTGCATGACTGTTTTTATTAAGATTTTTTTTTCCAAATACATTTTCTAACATTTTAAGTATATTTTCAGATATATTATCTCTTTCTTAACATGTTTTTTTACTGTGTTTTTATTAATTTTGCTTTATAATAATATTTTTTATGCTGTTTGATTTGGTCAAAGTATATTGTTAAGAGCACCTGTTGTTGGTGATTGCCTTATTTCCACAGGGGTTAGCAGCAGAGAAGAGACATCTTCAAAAGAAAGCAGCTCAGTGAGCAGGCACCTACTTTGGTGATTGGAGGAGATGTAGCTCAGGTCTCAAGACAACTATTTGATCTGCTTGTGTAAAGCTAGTAAGTCTCCTTGCTTGAGGTTGCTGTCCACTTGCAGATAAGGCTGTACATGTGGGGTGCTATAAAGCAGTTATATTGAGGCAAAATGTCACAACAACACATTGGTCTACTATAATGAAGACTGTTCTTTTTCATGGTGAATTTTGGAAAATCCTTTATAATATTCAATGTAGAGTGTCTCCCATGGGCAATTAGAAGGTAGGATAGGTTGTAATTTTCCTATTGCCAATACTTGAGAAGAATTTGCTGTTGGAAACTTCACATTCCAACACAAAGTTTTGCGCTTCCTGTCTGATTATTTCCCTTCATAAATGAAATTTGAAAAGTTCTAAAGTTTTATTGACCTCCAGGTAACCAAACATAACAGAAGAGTGCGCCCATTCTAATAGTATGAAATTCATATGGAGCATTTACCTTCAGGTCTCTTGAGCAGCCAGTACATCCATCCATTATCCAATCCGCTATATCCTAACTACAGGGTCATGGGGGTCTGCTGGAGCCAGTCCCTGCCAATGGCAGGAAACAAACCCTGAGCAGGGTGGCAGCCCACCACAGTGCACACACGGGACAATTTAGAATCGCCAATGCACCTAACCTGCATGTCTTTGGACTGTGGAAAGAAACTGGAGCACCCGGAGGAAACCCACACAGACATGGGGAGAACATGCAAAGTCCACGCAGGGAAGACCAGGGAAGCGAACCTGGGTCTCTCAACTGCGAGGCAGCAGTGCTACCCACTGCGCCACTGTGCCGCCCAGCCAGTAATCATTTACTAAACTTTTAGGACAATCCACAATAATAATACCTAAAATCTTTTATGGAAACATCATATTCTCTGGCTACTGTGAAAACTCACCGTGTTCATATAATGTAAACAGTGCATCTGCTTTCCCATTTTTACTTCCCATATTAATGTATACATGATGGAAAAATTAAATCTGCAAAAGAAAAGTGCTTGTCTTTCTTGTCTAGCTTTGTCCCAAATTATATTACAGATAACTTACGTCTGGTATTTCCAATGAAACTTTGGATAAGTTTACAGTTAGAACAGGTTCTTTTAGTTGATCCAACACCACGACTCTTATGATAGATGCAAGTACTCAAATCAGTTTTCCTGGAACACAGTACGAATGCTCACGGCATTTCTTATATTTTGTAGCTGTCATCTTCAAATAGCCTAATGACAAAATGAGTGTGAACAACTGCTAGATTTTATTAGCAACAGGTCAGGAGAAACATGTGATTTTTAAAACAGAAACATTACAAACTATTGTCATTGCAGCACACAAAATGGCCAAAGTGGTGTGAGGGCTCCAAAATATAGCCACAAATAAATAAACAGTCATTGCCAGAAATTCATAGCCTAAATCTCTAAACTGACACAATACAATACAATACAATTTATTTTTTTGTATAGCCCAAAGTCACACAAGAAGTGCCGCAACTGGCTTTAACAGGCCCTGCCTCTTGACAGCCCCCCAGCCTTAACTCTCTAAGAAGACAAGAAAAAACTCCCAAAAAAAACCTTGAAGGGAAAAAATGGAAGAAACCTTGGGAAAGGCAGTGGGTGTCAAAAGAAGGGGCTCAATACAATACAATACACAGAACAGAACAAATCCTTAATACAGTATAAAAATAAAAGTTGTAGAAGTACGGAGTAGAATTTAATAGTAGATGATATCACATAATATGATTTGGATTTGTTTAGAGTCCTGGTGACCTCATCCATCAAACTACATCCCCCATTTGGCCATTCCACAGCTGAAATAGCACTAATCCGATGAAAGGACCCCTCTTTTCCACGATTCTTGCAATCCTCCATAATGGATGACTTTACCTTAGGCAGGCAAAACAACTTGGCAGGTTGAGTACCGAGAAGAGAAACAGAATAGGTGTGGGTTAGTATCCAATTATAACTATCCATCCATCCATTATCCAACCCGCTATATCCTAACAACAGGGTCACAGGGGTCTGCTGGAGCCAGTCCCAGCCAACACAGGGCACAAGGCAGGAAACACCAATTATAACTATCATGTTACTTATGTTTTAGTGCTAATGACTAACAACAGAGATGCAGTCTGTACAGTTAATCAGCAGCTCTAGTCAGGACATGCAAAACTGAAGTAGTAAGTCTTCAGCCGGGATTTCAAAGCTGAGACCGAAGGGGCATGTCTTATAGTAGCAGGCAGACCATTCCATAGTTTAGGGGGCCCTGTAACTAAAAGCTTGACCTCTGTTATTTTATTAATCCTTGGAATCATAAGCAGACCGGCATCTTGAGATCTTAATGTGCACTCTGATTTGTAAGTCATGTTAAGTTCAGACACGTAAGCCGGACCTTGGCCATTTAATGCTTTATATGTTAAAAGGAGGACTTTGAAATCTGCCCTAAACTTAACCGGGAGCCAGTGTAAGGATTTAAGAACTGGAGTTATGTGTTCGTATTTTCTTGTTGTTGTAATAATTCTTGCAGCAGTATTTTGGATTAACTGGAGGCTGTATAAAGAACAGTTTAAACATCCAGTGAACACCGCATTACAATATTCAATCCTACTAGAAATAAATGCATGAATTAATTTCTCAGAATCCTGTTTATTTAGAAAACGCCTTAATTTCCCAACATTTTTATGATGGAAGAAACATGATTTAGACAACTTTGTAATATGCGCTTAAAATGACATACTAGAGTCAAAGATAACTCCCAGATTATGGGCTGATTGAGTAAAATTAATGGTGATTCCAACTGAATTAAATGATGACAGAATATTGTTATGATGAGCGTCATTCCCTCCAACAATTAACATCTCTGTTTGATCTGTGTTTAAAGACAAGTAGTTCTCATCCATCCACTCCTTTAATTCACTAACACAACTAATTAAAGACAACATCGGAGAAACTTCATTTGAAGGTATAACTGGGTGTCATCTGCATACGAGTGAAAATTAACATTATGTTCCCTAATGATAGATCCCAGTGGAAGCATGTAAATTGAGAATAGTAAAGGTCCCAGTACTGAGCCCTGCGGGACACAATATCTCACTTCTGCGTATAATGATGGAGTCCTGTCAGCACATTCCCGTACATATTGGAATCGATTTGATAAATAAGAACTAAACCAAGCAAGCACAGTGCCTGTAAGCCCAACATCATTTTCTAGCCTGTGCAGTAAAATAGAATGGTCACTGGTGTCAAATGCTGCACTTAAGTCTAACAACATAATTACAGTGGAGTTTCCTTCATCAGAGGATATCAGAATGTCGTTTACAGCCCGCGTTAGTGTTGTTTCTGTACTATGACCAGTGCGGAAACCAGACTGGAATTTCTCAAATAAATCGTAATGCATCAGGTGTGACTGAAGCTGATTGGCGACTACTGTTTTTAGTATTTTAGAGAGAAAGGGTAAATTTAAAATAGGCCTATAATTATTTAGAATGTGTGAGTCTAGGTCTGACTTTTTAAGTAATGGTTTAATGACTGACACTTTTAGTGCATCAGGCACTGTGCCATGCAATAATCAATATATATAATTCAGTAAGCAGCCGATCATGGTACGCAAGACAGAGACCATGGGATACGCATGACAGAGCCCCGCCCGCCAACTCTATCCCTCCTCCCGTGTCATGGGATATGCATGACAGAGCCTCACCTGCCAAGTCTAACCCTCCTCCCACGTCCACCCTCGCTCTCGAGGCATGTGCACTGCCTGCTCATGTGCCTGCACACAACACCTCACCAAACACAGCCTCAGTCACTTTCGTCTCTGCTACAGTCCACATACACCTCTGAGCCACGTTGACTTTTCATTGTTCTTTTTGGTTCCGGCTGCTTTTCTATATACTAAGTTGACCATAGCACGCAAGACAGAGACCATGGGATAGGGATATGCACGACAGAGCCCCGCCGGCCAACTCTAACCCTCCTCCTGTGTCATGGGATACGCACAACAGAGCCCCGTCCACCAAGTCTAACCCTCCTCCCGCGTCCAGCTTCGCAAACTGTTTTACACGCTGCATACAGCGGTTCCCATCCGCGACAAACATGCTTCTTCTTAGATGGTCCTGCAGGAACAGGGAAAACCTTTGTCTACAAAAACCGGATTCATACCATACTAAGAGCATAGTGTTTTTGTTGGCTTGCCCGCCTGCCTGCCCGCCTGACTGTTACCAGCATTCACCGCAATTGCTACCTACACAAACTGTCCTTATTCCCCGGATTTCCCTGACCCATCAGATTCAAATTTGCCTTTTACTTTTACACACAGACAATTTCCTGTTAGATTGGCCTTTGCAATGACAATTAATAAGGCACAGGGCCAAACTTTCAAAAAGATATGCCTGTATCTGCCAAAACCAGTTTTCAGTCATGGATAATTGTATGTTGCTCTCTCCAGAGTTCCATCTTTTCATTCACTCACAGTCGTATCCTCAAACCCACCCTGTTTGGACAACTGTGTCTTTCAGGAAGTGTTCACCCATCTATAAATAATTATGCGGCGTATGCGCAGGTTGGATAGTAAACTATTGATTATGGTTAGAATAGGCGCTGCAAGAACATCCATTGAACTTTTTACTAGTTTTGTTGGGACAGGATCTAGGGAACAAGTAGTGGGCTTCATTGTAGAAATTAAAGTTAAGACTTCCTGCTCAATTACAGGATTAAAATTACTACACTTGTTCACAGTTTAAGTATATAATCTTGGAAAAAGGAATAATGGTGTACCGCTGGAATTTATAGGCCAGTTTTTGTGATACAAGGCATAGTGTTTCCTGGGAGGCAGCCTCTGGCAAATAAGTAATGATTCCTGTTCTGACTAGGAAAAGGGGAATCACTTAAAAATATAAAAAGTTTGGAACAGTAGAAAGAATGGAGTCAAGGGTAACGCAAAGGGCAAAATTGAAGGTGAAAAAATAAAGCTAAATCACAGCTAAATCGCAAACCAAAAATTGGAGTCAAAAAATGGAGCTTTGTTTTACATAATCAGTAAGATCACCAAGAAGTATTTCATTAATTATAGTCCAATTTCAGATACTGGAGACTGTTTTGGGATGACATCACAAATGGTGCAGCCCCAATGTATCATAGGAAAATCCCAGTGGAAATGGATGACACAAAAACCACAAAATGGTAGTGCCCATAAGGAAAACAAAATGGCATGAGGAAAGACAGTAAAAATATAAAAATTTTCTAAATGGGCATCCATGTACTTGTAGAATTAGATTCCTTGGATTGTAAAACCCCCAAAACGACAGAAAAATAGTTTTTATGGCTTCATGCAAGCCTGAGGAAAATTAACAAACAACAACTCAAATCACAACATTTACTAACAACTTATTAATTAATCACTGAAATTCTAAAATGGTAACCTGATACACTCAAGAATAAATGTAAAAAATGATTTTACAATAAAAACATACACGAAAATTAAGTTTATATATTTGGGTTTGTAAATACATTTTGAAGGCCCATAAACTGAAAAATATATGCTAATAACAATACAAGTGTTTTTCCAAGTCTTAAAAACCAAAAGATGCTGCAAGTGCTCTGACCAGGATTTACTGTATAATTACAAAGGCATTAAGATAAGCCAAAACAAAATAACTGGTTCCATCACTATTGAGGCTCTTAAGAACTGAAAAATAGCAGGAGCTCAATTAAGTCCAAATGGCATGACTACAAATTAGCAGAGTACAAACAAGGTACAAAATGTGTATACACTCATCTAACAGCTGAGTTACTGGCTTGTCAAGATCCAGAGGAAATATAAAAATTAGATTTACAGCAAGACACTAAAGACATCCTTGCAGCTATTGTGCCTAGACAAAATAGCCTCTGCTGGATAGAAGAGAGGGAGAGGAACAAGAGGTCCAAGCAAAAGAATATTTTGATGAAGGAAAGGGATGTTAATGTGAAAGATAGAGGAGAAATTTAGCAATAGACATTCAGACAGCCAAGGCTTGGGGGCGCTCCTGAAACATATGAAAAAAATATATTGGCTCCTTAAGGCGACTTAAGGTGTGGTCACCTTTTGAGCTGTGCGGAGAGCACAGAGCGGATCAGCAAGCGGAAGCACAGTGCAGATCAGCAAGCGGAAGCACAGAGCGGATAAGCAAGCGGAAGCACAGAGCAGCGGCGTCTCCCACAGGCACGTAGCCCTTCGCAAGCACCCGAGCAAGTTCACCTGAGGTAAAGCCGACTGCTGACCAGTAGAAATAACTGGCAGTAAGTGAGAAATTAAAGTCGATCACTCAGTGGGTGGTGGAAACTTAAAGCTGATGGTCTCTTAGTGATTCAGCTAAACACGGAAAGCGCCGAAGCACCTATAAAAACGGCAAAGATGACTTCAACACTTAACGTAAGTTCTATCTGCTCTCTGCCCGTTGAGGGCATGTTTATATGTTGTGTGTCCTGCAGTATGTACAGTTCAGGTTTTCTGGCCGACAGTGTAGATAGCTTCACCTGCCAAAAGTGTTTAGTTAATTTAGAGTTGGTCGGGAAAATACGCGAATTGGAGGACTGCGTTAGGAATCTGATAGCTATTAGGCAAACCGAAAATTGGATTGACTCGGTTTGTTTAGACAATTCGGCTACTTCTGATTCAGATTCAGTCTCTCCAGGTCCCACTGTAGTCAGTTCGCGGCCAAAATCAGCAGCACCAATTCAGCCACAGGGCGAGTGGTGAACAGTAAGACGGGGGTCTAAGAATCCAAAGTGTAGTCCCCCGGCACCCAGGTCACCAGTTCGGACCCAAAACAGATTCTCAGCTCTCCGCAGCGTGCCTGTGGAAACTGAGAATAATAAAGTGTTCATAATTGGCGATTCCATAGTGCGGAATGTTAGAATTCCAAACTATGTTAAACCAGCAGTTAATGTTAAGTGCCTCGCAGGGGCCAAGATTTCTGGCATAGAGGCCGCATTGGACCGTGTCGCCGACGATGAAGTATCTACCTTATTGCTGCATGTCGGCACTAATGATATTTATTTACAGCAATCTGAGGTATTAAAGCGGAACTTCATCTCTCTATGCACTAAAGCTAAAAGAAAATGTCGGAATTTAATTGTATCTGGTCCCTTACCAAGATTATATAGAGGGGATGTGATTTATAGCAGATTGCATTCCCTTCACTGCTGGCTAGAAACCTGGTGTGCAAATAAAAGCATAGCGTTTGTGAACAATTGGGATGATTTTTGGGAAAGGCCTGGATTTTTCAGAAGAGATGGTCTTCATCCTAACTGGAGGGGATCTTATGTATTATCCCAAAATATGGCAGCAAAACTGCCTGGTTGACTGATTAGTGCACCATCCAGGCCGCAGTCATGTGATCTTAAATCACAGGCTGTTGTTTATCCCACCTGTTATTTTCCTGAAGCTGTTACCCTAAACCCTCGTGGGGCTTCCAGCAAATTTAGTCTTGATACAAACCTTAAATTAATTGATAACCAAAAAATAAGCTGTATAATTAGACCAAGGGATAAAACCAGACCCTCCACCAGGGGCATCTGTAATAGAAATTTACTTCAAATTAAAACAAAAAATATATCACCGGTTCAGAAAGAACCATGCAGTTTTAAATGCTGTTTATTGAACATTCGCTCTCTTGGCACTAAAGCTGTTTTGGTAATGATATTATATTAAGTACAAAATCTGATCTGTGTCTTATCACTGAAACCTGGCTTAGTAAATATGACACTGTTCCCCTATCTGAGGCGTCATCAGATGGATACTCGTTCCTTCATAAGTCTAGAGATTCTGGTCGAGGAGGAGGCCTTGGAATAATTCATTGTAACAAAATGCAAATCACTTCTAAAAATGTAGGCAACTTTACATCCTTTGAGGCATTCATTTTAAATATTAAAACAGATTCCAACACAATTATAGTGCTCGTCTAAGGACCACCAGGGCCATATTCATTGTTCATGACTGAATTTAGCAACCTTTTATCTGATTTGGCTATAAATTATGATCACGTTTTACTGATGGGGAATTTTAATGTACACATTGATGTGGAAACTGACACTTTTAGCAAATGTTTTACTTATTTGTTAAATTCAGTAGGATTTTGTCAGATTGTCAAAGGTCCAACTCATAATCATAACCACACATTAGATTTAATTATAACTTACAAAGTTGAAATTCAAAATTTAAATATTACTCCATTAAATGAAGTTATTTCCGATCATTTCTTAATTACATTTGATTTAGTCCTGCCCTTGCCAATGCAGTCACAGATTAAAACAAAGACAGTGTGACATCTAGATTGTAATTCTGCTTCAAAATTTATAGATATCTTGAGTAAGTCAAGTGTAATTGTGGAAAACCATTTAGATCAGTTAACATCAAATGTAAACGTGGAATACAATTTAGATCAGCTAACATCACATTATAATGTGACCTTGAGAGATGCTCTGGACACAGTGGCTCCCCTTAAAACAAAAGTGATCAAAGCACATAGAAACTCTCCCTGGTTTAATGAAAACACTCACGCTCTTAAATTAGAGTGTAGAAAACTGGAGCGCAGATGGAGAACAACAAAGCTACATGTCTTTCAAATTGCATGGACAGAGAGTGTTAATAAATATAAAAAAGCTCTCTTTAAAGCTCGCTCAGAATACTATTCTACATAAATAGATAGCAACAATAAAAATCCTTGGGTACTGTTTAGTACAGTGGCTAAATTAACAAATGGGAATTCAGATCAACAGTGCAAAATACCAACAGATATTAGCAGTACAGACTTTATGAACTTCTTCAATGAGAAAATTAAAAATATAAGATCTCAGATCTCTGCATCACAGTACAAACCACATACTAGCTTAGCAGACCCTGTCTCACATTGCATTCAGCACTTTAATAATTTTAATCCTGTAACTGAGCAGGAAGTCTTAACTTTAATTACTAAAATGAAGCCCACTACTTGTTCCCTAGATCTAGTGCCAAGAAAACTAGTAAAAAGTGCCATGGATGTTCTTGCGGCGCCTATTCTAACCATTATCAATAGTTCATTACTGAATGGCACCGTACCTGATGCACTAAAAGTGTCAGTCTTTAAACCATTACTTAAAAAGTCAGACCTAGACCCACACATACTAAATAATTATAGGCCTATTTCAAATTTATCGTTTCTCTCTAAAATACTAGAAAAAGTAGTCACCAGTCAGCTTCAGTCACACCTTACACATTACAATTTATTTGAGAAATTCCAGCCTGGTTTTCGCACTGGTCATAGTACAGAAATGGCACTAACACGGGTTGTAAATGACATTCTGATATCCTCTGATGAAGGAAACTCCACTGTAATTATGTTGTTAGACTTACAGTAAGTGCAGCATTTGACACCTCTATTTTACTGCACAGGCTTGAAAACGATGTTGGGCTTACAGGCCCCGTGCTCGCTTGGTTTAGTTCTTATTTATCAAATTGATTCCAATATGTACAGAAATGTGCTGACAGTACTCCATCATTATACACAGAAGTTCAATATGGTGTCCCGCAGGGCTCAGTACTGGGACCTTTACTGTTTTCACTTAGCACTTTACATGCTTCCACTGGGATCTCTCATTAGGGAACATAATGTTAATTTTCACTCGTATGCAGATGACACCCAGTTATACCTTTCATTTAAATCAAATGAAGTTTCTCCGATGTTGTCTTTAATTAGTTGTGTTAGTGAATTAAAGGAGTGGATGAATGATAACTACTTGTCTTTAAATACAGATAAAACAGAGATGTTAATTGTTGGAGGGAATGACACGGATCACAACAATATTTTGTCATCATTTAACTCAGTTGGAATCCCAATTAATTTTACTGAATCAGCCCGCAATCTAGGAGTTATCTTTGATTCTAGCATGTCATTTAAAGCACATATTACAAAGTTGTCCAAAACATGTTTCTTCCATCTTAAAACTGTTAGGAAGTTAAGGCACTTTCTAAATAAACAGGATTCTGAGAAATTAATTCATGCATTTATCTCTAGTAGGATTGACTACTGCAATGCGGTGTTCACTGGCTGTTCAAACTGTTCTCTATACAGCCTCCAATTAATCCAAAATGTGGCTGCAAGAATTATTACAAGAACAAGAAAATATGAACACATAACTCCAGTTCTTAAATCCTTACACTGGCTCCTGGTTAAGTTTAGGGCAGATTTCAAAATCCTCCTTTTAACATATAAAGCATTAAATGGCTAAGGTCCGACTTACTTGTCTGAACTTATCATGACTTACAAACCTGAGCGCACATTAAGATCTCAAGATGCCGGTCTGCTTATGATTCCAAGGATTAATAAAATAACAGTGGGAGGTCGAGCTTTTAGTTACAG
>JANRMT010062840.1:24444311-24460951 GCA_026402145.1 Polypterus bichir lapradei | reverse complement strand
TAGCCGCGGAGCTCAGCTCAGAGCGAAATGAGGTAAATGGGAGGGGATATGATGACGTGACTCCTCCACCCGCCTTAACTGTCAATCCCCCACAAACACAGTCTCTCGGAATTTGCATAAGCACACCCCTTCACCTGCAATTTTAACTTAGTTACAAAGTGATCAAAACTCTCGTTTATATCCTGCGTTCTCTCATTAAACTTGTATCCCGCATTACCCGTGGGCATGAAAAACGCCAGCGGCAGCCTGTCTATTAACTTAATTTAAAGTTTAGGTTTATACCTTGCTTTGTTTCCGAAGTAGCTGCAATGATGAATATGGTAGTATATGTCACTCGCTCGCTTCTTATTGTTTCGCTGCCTTCTCAATTATATAATGCATGTTTTCTTCAGCGTATTTTGGAGCTCTTCCTGGTTTTCTACATAGTGCGTTGACAGTCAGTTCGCGTGATTACGTGGGCGGCGTGATGATGTCACACGAAACTTCGCCCCCATGGCGGTCAAGCTCAACTCCATTACAGTAAATGGAGAAAAATACCTTCCAGTTATGACCATTACGCGTAGAATTTCGAAATGAAACCTGCCCAACTTTTGTAAGGAAGCTGTAAGGAATGAGCCTGCCAAATTTCAGCCTTCTACCTACACGGGAAGTTGGAGAATTAGTGATGAGTTAGTCAGTCAGTCAGTGAGTGAGTGAGGGCTTTGCCTTTTATTAGTATAGATACCTTATAAACAGTGGTAATTCAGTGGAATTAGGCATTCGGACAGAGGCTACATCTTAATAATACAAAGGGGAAAGTAGAACAATATATTACTCTACCAAGATAAAACAGGGTCCATGGGTGCCACTAGGGGGAGCTGCAGGAACAGACCATCCTCACTTTAAAGAACTTCTGCCTGTTCCCGAAGTGCTTCCTGGATGTGATGTTGTGGCACCAGAAGTATGATGTATGGGTAGACAGAGTCGGGAGGAGAGTAGATGAGACCACGTGGGAGGTGAGGAAGGAGACAAGAAGATATGTATTAGTGGAATAAGATATGAAGATTGTGTATTATACTATTGTGGAAAAGATTTGGTGGTACTGTAAAATGAAAAAAAAATATCTTCTGTTTGAACCCTGAACTGTTGTGTACAGTGATCCCTCGCTATATTGCGCTTCAACTTTTGCAGCTTCACTCATCGTGGATTTTAAATGTAAGCATATCTAAATATATATCACGGATTTATGGTACATGCTTCCTCAGTTTGTTTGCCCAGTTGATTTCATACAAGGAACGCTATTGGCAGATGGCTGAGAAGCTACCCAATCAGAGCACGTATTACGTATTAAATAAAACTCCTCAATGATATACGATATGCTTCCTGTGCGGTGCTTTGCACACTTAAAAGCTCTAGCAGCACGTATTGATTTTTGATTGTTTGCTTTTCTCTGTCTCTCTCTGACATTCTCTGCTCCTGACGCGCACTCCTTTGAAAAGGAAGATATGTTTGCATTCTTTAAATTGTGAGAAAGAACTGTCATCTCTGTCATGTCATGGAGCACAGTTTAAACTTTTGACTAAAGGGTGTTCTTTCATGTCTAGAGGGCTCTAATAATGTTAAAAAATGTATTTAGAAGTTAAACAGGTTTTCTATGCTCTAACTGCGAAAATATTAGATTTATAAATAAAGAATCCTACTTCGTGGAAATTAATTTATCGCGGTAGAGTCTGGAACGGATTAACCGTGATAAACGAGGGTTTACTGTATAACTGTGCGGAGAATATTTATAAACAGTGTGGGAGAGTTTATAATGGCTTAAAATATATAAAAATAACCATACAAACATATGGTTTCTACTTTGCGGATTTTCACCTATCGCGGGGGGTTCTGGAACACAACCCCCACGATCAAGGAGAGATTACTGTAGTTGTGTTTGAGGGTTTAGAGCTACTTTGAGGGTTTAGAGCCCCCTACTGGTCACACAAGATGTATAAACCTTGAACAGAAACATATACAAATTTTTCTTAAAACATTTTTCTATTTATTTTTGTGTAAACTGTTTTTTTAAGTTTTACTAAAATTTCAAAACAAGGACAATTAAGCTGTGGAATTATTCACATGCATACATGTCAATGAGTCACACTCATTGCCCAAACACAATGAAAAAGCAGAAGATGGGGAATTTTCGGAAGCCAGACGCACGCGGGTACATTTTTGTTAAAAAACTACCATTGTAGGGCTTTTAACTGGAAAGTGCATCTGAAGACTTGTACTCAGGAATTTGTCAAAAAAGGAAAAGAACTGTGCCCTAGATGTACTGTGCTGTAGTTTTTTGTTTATTCACAATCAGGTCTGAAAGCTAAAGATGTTAAACTGGAAATTAAGGGGACTGTGACAGAACATACAGGCATCACAGAGGATTACTTTTGTCATTGGCTAAGATAAGAGAAGTTTGACTTGCCATTATGAATATAGTGATTATGACATAGCTGCGGTAGAGAAGCTGTTGCCTGAAAATTCTGTTCAGTTACTTGCACAGCTTTAAAGATGTCCGAATGGAACCCGGAAGCAATGTGAGTACAGATTCAAATGTGAATCAAATAAAAATCCTTGTGGATCATATAAAGAAAAGCCATGATCAGTTTTCTGATTTTATGACTGAAATCAAAATCCTTAAAGGTGATCGTATGAATTTTCTCACAATAGTGAAGCTATCTGAAGCAGACTTTCACAATATACAGGGTAAATTTCAAATGGTGAATGAAAGTATATAATCCTCATTAAATAAAGATAGCACAAAGAAAAAAAAAGTCAGTGATTTACATCCAAATTGATGATTTTAAATTATTTTGGTGTGATAACAATAACATGGCTTTATAAGAAAATGTAGACAATCCCACTCATTAACCCAAATCCAGTTAAAGAACAGCTAGCGAACTGACTTCACAAATTATAAGATCAGGATCCTCCAGAATGCAATAACCGTTAAGCTTCACACCTAAAGCACACATTTGAAAGTAAAAAAAATGCTTTTTTTAATCACAGCGAACCTCTGCTGTATCGGCAACTTCACTATCAGTCACACATAAACTGACAGAACTTGATAAAATTCTCCAAAGGATTTGAGAGCTTGAGTTGTTTAAAGAACACATGCAAGGGCAACTACTGTCTAACACAGGTGCTGATGTTCAGAGTGAAAGAAATATATCTCGATCAGATCCTGCTGAAACAAATCGAAGGTCAGAGTGCACTCCAAGCAACTCCAAGCAACTGACATGCAGGTAAACAGACTTGAGCTGAGAAAACTGTGCGCCGGTGGGGGATGTGATAGCAGGCTGCTTGCTGCTTATCAACACATTTAAAGGACAAAAAACGCTGATGGAAGGCGATTTAAGGTGGGACGGATCTACCAGTTTTTTTGTAGGCTCTGGTAATTCTAGTGTTAACAAGTTGCCCCTAGCTGAGACATCGAAAATATAAATTTTTGTATTTCAAAAACTTAATTGTGCCTTTGTTTGGCAATTCCTTGGTTTTACTACATTCTGCAAGAATGTGTATGTTGCTGAAAAATGAATTTAAATGAATAAACAGCTGTGACAGTCTTTTTGACCAAGGTATCCTGAGACCCCTTTTCAATGGCATCAGTAATGACAGTAGTAGTTAACCTGTTTGGGAGAAATTTTATCTTTTCAGTCTTCTCTTTTCTCTCTGTGTATGTGAAACTCTGGAACAGCTCCATGCACAGGGTGTAAGGTGTTTTTAGCATGTCAATGCAGAAAATTATTAAATCAGCAAAACCTACAGCTCTTCCTATTTTTTCCTCAGTACTGCAGGCCATTGATCTCCACTCATATCTTAGGTCATGCCTCAAATCTATCAATGCTCCTCATTGTCTGATGATTTGATATGAGGAAAATTCAAGGCCTTTCTCATATTTGCTCTATATATTTTCACAACACATCTATAATAAGTCTTAAGCAGTTCTCTGACTTGTTTGTAATTCTGATTTCTGCACCGTCCACATCTAAACACTAGTGTGGAACAGTCTATAGCTGCAGGTGGAAGCTGCCGTCGCAGTACTTTGTATATAAGAACCATTATTTACTTATTTACTTTGGTTTATTTACTTACTTCCTACAGCATAAAGTCACAAGTAGAGTGCAGAGCTATAGCGCGTTTTTATGTGAAAACTGCAGTGTCAGATGGGGGAGTAGGATCGTGAATGTGACTGATAGAATAAAACTGAATTTAAAAAAAAAAAAAGCTAACCTTTACGAGTATACATTTACACCGGCTGTTACAGACTGAAATCAAATGTATGTTTTTATTCTAAAATAGTAAGAATAAGAGCAGTTCACTTCTTAAAAAGGACCCATCCGGGATCAAACCCATAAAGTTTTGATTACCAGTCAACAGTTGATACCATTGCGCTACCGAAGCGGTTGTAGTAAATGTGTGTCAATGTCGGGTTCTTTTTCTGCAGTTATATTCTTGAACAGAAGCGCACTTGTTCTGTTATATTTGTACCTTTTGTGAAAGTGTTTATTTGATATTTGGAAATCAGGCTTAACACATTATACATTTTATGTCTACATTTTGTCAATTATTACTAAAACATGATAAACGTTTCTGTTTTAACAATGTGTTTAATGTACATAGATTGTTGTAGATACGAAACAAATAATGTTCCAAATAATGATATAGTATTTATAAAAGGTGTGATTTTGCTTGACTTCTCACTCTCTACAGCTCCAAGCAACTGACACGCAGGTAAACAGACTTGAGCTGAGAAAACTGTACGCCGGTGGGGGATGTGATAGCAGGCTGCTTGCTGCTTATCAACACATTTAAAGGTCAAAAGATGCTGGCAGAGAGGTGAGAAGCGATTTATGGTGGGACGGATCTACGAGTTTTTTCGTAGGCTCTGGTAATTCTAGTGTTAAAAACTAAAGAAAAAGTAAAATGTCAGACATATTCTCTACAGTATCCAGGCATTCTGCATATCAAAAAAGAGAAGGGAGCTACTTACAGTACAACTACAGCCACTAATGAAGAGACCGAGAAGGGAATTTATCCCTTCACTGGGGCTGGTGAAGAATATTCGTTATATGTGGTCCCTGTTAAAGTAAAGTGTAAGAAGCATGAAAGGTATGTAGAAATATATGCCTTTATAAATTCTGACAGTACAGTAACGATCTGTACCAAAAATCTTCAAAGACAGTTAAACCTTCAAGGAAGAATAACTCAGGTTTTCCTTAACAGTAGAATTCCTGAAGCCTACGAACAACTCCTAATCCTGGTCCACCTTAAATTCCTTTGCACTTCTCCATCAGGATATGTTGTTTTGTAAATGTGTCGATCAGCACAAGGAGCAAGCAGTCTTCTATCCCATAATCTCCCAACCATCATACCGCTGCAGTTCAAGTTGCAGAGAAGATTCTCAGAGCTCAAGTCTTGTTTATCTGGGTGTGAGGTGTCTGGAATTATATAGGGTAAATAACATATCTTCATTTGGAATACAAACATTTCATGTGTGTTCCATGTCTACAACAATCTGTGCAAATGTAGGATGAAACGAGAGGCAGGAAATGTTGAACACATAACTAAAAAAGAAACGTTTTTCATATTTTAGTAATAATTGACAAAATGAAGACATGAAGTATATAATGTGTGAAGACTGAAGTTCAGATATCAAACAAACACTTTCATAAAAGGTACAAATATAACAAAACAAGTGTGCCTTTATTTAAGAATATAACAGTTGTCACACACATGTGAATAGGAGGCAGCTGAAGGGTTTAACAACTGGTAGTAACATATCTGTCCAGGGGGCGGCGGGGTGCACTGACTCTTTTTCTAAGTCTCCCGCAGATCTTTCCCGGGAAATACAACCAGGAGCCGCTACATCAACAGGGGACACATTTCCAGTCCCAGCCCCGAGGACGACATCATCTCTGGTCCCGACCCCGAGGACGACATCATTTCTGGTCCCTGCCCTGAGGATGAAGTCATTTCCTCCAGACTCCAGATTTCCTTCCTCTGGATTTTAGTTCTGTTTTGGACTCTGTCTTGAAAACACTACTCTCTCTAATTTTCTTTTACTTTTGCAGCCAGGAACACATTATACGGGTGGCTGTCCTAAACCTTTGCAATGTCTGGTGTCCTTCCTTATTACACCGTATAAAAAGAAATTGGGTTACAGTACAAAATTGACATGACCGCTTGAGTGGTGCAGCGGTAAGAACTGCTGACTCATAGTCAAGAGGTTCCTGGTTCGATTCTGTGCTCATCTTTTTTGAGTAGTGAGCTGAGCTGCTCTTATTATTACTACTAGCAGAATACCCGCGCTTCGCAGCTGAGAATTAGTGTGTTAAAGAAGGTATGAAAAAGAAAAGGAAAAATTTAAAAAATAACGTAACATGATTGTTAATGTAATTGTTTTGTCATTGATATGAATGTTGTTCCCATATCTATATCTATATCTATATCTATATATATATATATATATCTATATATATATATATATATATATATATATATATATATATATATATATATATATATATATATATATATATATATATATATATAGCAAAATAACCGCGCTTGGCAGCGGAGAAGTAGTGTGTTAAAGAAGGAAAGAGAAACAAAAGGAAACATTTTGAAAATAACGTAACATGATTGTCAATGTAATTGTTTTGTCGCTGTGATATATATATATATAGCAAAATAACTGCACTTCGCAGCGATGTCGTGTGTTAAAGAAGTTATGAAAAAGAAAAGAAAACATTTGAAAAATAATCTAACATGATTGTGAAAGTAATTGTTTTGTGTATTTGACGGCAGCGTCACGAAGTTGTTTTCGTCTAGCTGCATTAGAAAATGTACCACGACATCTGACACGCCTCCTTTTTACTGTTTTCTCACAGCTTGGATTGCTGCTGTCATAATGGTTTTGAGTCTACATATATATATATATATATATACATATATATACATACATATCTTCATATCTATATAAATATATACATATGTATATACATTAGATATCTACATATACACATATACATATCTATATATATATACATATCTATCTACATCATACATACACACACATACATACATACACACACACAAATTATATATATGTGTGTGTGTGTGTATATATATATATATATATATATATATATAAAATGTAGATAGGTGTGTGTGTATATATATATATATATATACACATACATACAAACATACACACAGGTATATATATGTGTATATATATGTATGTGTCTATATGTGTGTGTATAGCTTTGGTCACTGAGTGCAAGGGAAAAATAATAAAATATAGTCTATTAGTTATTAAACAGTAAAACATTAACGTTTTAAGAAGTACAGGTACATTGAGCACTACTCGAGTGGTTGCGGGTAAACTACATTTTAAAAGACGGTATAACAGAATAGGTAAGTAGTACTAACAGCAGCTAAAATGTATATGGATCATCTCTCGGTAGTTGATCCCTTTTGAAAGGCGCTACACGACGGCTGTGGTATAGAAATTACATTTTCTATGTGAACGTTCAAATTTCTGCCTCTGATAATGTGCCTTAACGGTATTACCAGTAATTAAAGAAAAATTGTTTTGTGTCCTCTGCAGTGTTAAGAGAGAAAGGCTTTCGTTTGGGATAAAATGAAAAAAGGTGTAAAGAAAGGAAAGTTGCATTTTTCTTTTATATAGTATAGAGAGATGTGTTCGGTGACGTTATGATCGCCTTTTGGGGACAGTCGCGGTGGGTCTTTTGTAGACTGGTGAGACGTCTCTGCCATTAATCGGCTGTGATGGCATTGTCAGTCCTTCACTTGTGTGCGTGTCTTCATAATCCGAGCTGAGGACCTCATAATCGTATACGTGCAAAAGAAAGTGTGAATCGCCTTAATATTATTTTGCCGCGGTGTAGAAAAGGGGTCCCGTGTTTGCACTTGTCTGGGCTATAGCTCAGGGGGAGGATGAAAAAAATTAAAAGTGCTCACTTTGATTTAAGGCAGAAGCGCAGTCAGCGTCTCAAATCCCGGCACAGCTATGCACGCGCACTGGCTGCTCGACTTTTGCTGGGAAGGAGACCCCAGTTTTTGTACACACGTTCCACAAATGAGACACACGGGTTTACCGGCAATGTCAGTAAACATATACTCAGCCTCCCATCGGTTTTTAAAGGCTCTATGTTCAGAATCACCTTTTCTCTTTGGCATCGTGTGGGCTAGCTTGGCAATAACTTGTAGCATCATAAGCTAGACTTGATTAACGTGGTAAGTGTTCGGCAAGGCAGCTGAAGCGCTGGATTATGGGATCTGTAGTTTATTGTGTTACCAGCGCTTCATATCCCCGGGCCATTAATAACAATAATACAGTATATAAAATGATCTTGCGGGCCGGATATAATTACACGCCGGGCCGGATGTGGCCCGTGGGCCTTGAGTTTGACTCATATGGACTAAATAGAACTTGAAAAGAAATATTTTTTGGAATGTGATCGCGCAAGTCAGATCTAGTTGACGCGCACTACAGTACATCGAGCCCGCGTGCTATTGTGGTTTTGCTTGTGTGCTTCAGTAAGTTACTGTCCCCTCGCTCTTACTTTTTTACCGTTCATCTAATGAATACACTGAGTATGGCTTTACCAAAACAATCATTGATCGCGAATAAAGTATCCATTATTCATGAAGCTTCAATAGGTGATCTGTCTTTCTGCATTAACCGCATGCGTTTTCATACGTCTCAAACTAAGGGGATGCGAGGTTAAAATAAATCAAGAAGCGCGCGTACATACTTAGTGAATCCCCTCTCGGGAATCGAACCTCAGACGTGGGCGCTACAGGCGAATGCTCAACTATCATGCCACGGTGTGTGGTTTATCTGTTTGAGCGTAGCAGTGTAA
This sequence comes from Polypterus bichir lapradei, assembly GCA_026402145.1. Classification (NCBI taxonomy): domain Eukaryota; kingdom Metazoa; phylum Chordata; class Cladistia; order Polypteriformes; family Polypteridae; genus Polypterus; species Polypterus bichir. The sequence continues at coordinate 24,452,039 of JANRMT010062840.1, read as the reverse complement.
TTCGGTTTTTGTTCAGCACTCTTTGGAACTGTTGCTTTTTGTCTGCGCACTGCGTCAGTTCACATGAGCCGCTGAATATGGTTTTATATGTCACTCGCTCGCTTCTAATTGTTTCGCTGCCTTCTTAATTATATAATGCATGTTTTCTAAAGCGCGTTTTGTAGCTCTTCCTGGCTTTCTACGTAATGCGTGATTACGTGAGAGGCGTGATGATGTCATACGAAACTCCGCCCCTCCAGCTGAACTCCATTACAGTAAATGGAGAAAAATAGCTTCTAGTTATGACCATTATGCGTAGAATTGTGAAATGAAACCTGCCCAACTTTTGTAAGTAAGCTGTAAGGAATGAGCCTGCCAAATTTCAGCCTTCTACCCACACGGGAAGTTGGAGAATTAGTGATGAGTCAGTCAGTCAGTCAGTGAGTGAGTGAGTCAGTGAGGGCTTTGCCTTTTATTAGTATAGATTACAGAATAAAAACATACATTCCATTTGAGTCTGTAACATCTGGTGTAAATTTATGGTACTTGTAAAAGCTTTTTTTTTATTATTCAGTTTTATTCTCTCAGTCATGTTCACGCTCCCCCCAATCTGACACTGCTAGATTTCAAATAAAGACGTGCTATAACAGAGGTGAACTCAGATGAGGCTGAGTGTTCTAGATTAGAGAAAGAGAACAGAAGCCCTCCCCACAAGAAACGTGCACTCATACATAAGAACAACACAGCTGCACCAGGCATAAAGGCGAAGGATGGCAGCGTTTGGATTCAAAAAACAGGTCGGGTGTCGTCCTGCCAGTCAATCTGCCACATGCATGTCCTTCAAAGAAAAAGCAGGGTTTACAGAGCTTGTCAAGGTGTCATTCAAAGTCCTGTTTGTGATTATGTTTTGTGATGGTCTTTATATGAAAAACATTTATATGTTACTTAACACTAGAATTCCTGAAGCCTATTAAAAACCTTGTTTACCCAGCCCACCTTAAATCCCTTCACACCTCTCCATCAGCATCTTTTGTTTTGTAAATGCATCGATCAGCACAAGCAGCAAGCAGCCTGCTGCCCCAACCCCCACCTTGACGGAGCTCAGCTCGGGCAAAAAGTGCTCCAAGCTCAAGCCAAGGTTCTTGGAGTTGTTTTGGGTAAATAATACAGTATATCATTATTTAGAATACATGCATTTCATGTGTGTTCTGTGTCTACTAAGATCTGGGTAAGTATAGGATGAAAGGAAATTTGAGGCAAGAAATGCAGAACACATACCTAAAGCAGAACCTTTTTCCATGTTATACACAGGGACGGATTTTCCTATAGGCTAACTAGGCTTCATCCTAGGGCCTCAAGATCAAGAGGGGCCTACATTCAAATTGTTAGCAATTTGAACAAACTTAAAAATGGGAGGTGAAAGGGCCTCATAAGTGGAATAGCCTAGGGCCTCTTTTCATCTAAATCCGGCACTGGTTATACAAATAATGACATGAAGTGTGTAATGTGTGAAGACTTTAGTCCGAATATCAAAGAAACACGTGTTTCTATTCAAGAATATAACCAAAGAAAAAAAAAAAATTTGATTTACATGTTGCTGTCAGTGAGTTAAAAACCCAAGCTCAAATGTACAGTAAATCAACAGGGAGTTTATAAGTGTTCTTGAATAGTGCACAGGTATTTTTATTTACTTATCTTCCTACAGAGTAAAGTCACAAGTAGACTGCACAGCTTCCTGTGTTCATTTGGCACAGGCAATGTCATTCATGTACAATACATGCGCAATGCCACTCATTATTTAGGAAAAGATCATAGTCATCCAATGGGAGAAAGACTTTCTGAGACTGTGGTCATAAAGCTTATGGAGCTGTTTCTGGACAATGGCAGAACTGTAACAACATTGTGTAGAGTGCTACAGGAGCATCCACCTTCAGCTAAAATCACTTCAGTACAAATGTACTTTGTCAGCATGCTGATAGCTCTGTTGTACGTGAGGAAGCATTCCACGGGTATATAGATGGATCTATAGTGTAGTTAAAAGAATATGCAGATTTGTGGATCACCAAGATGGACCGTAATATCGTGGACTGTTTGCAGCATTGGGAGCAGAAGTGGGATATGGAGCTGCAATCTATGGTGAAGCGCTACTTGCAGTTGTCCGTCACAGCCCGTCTTATCTGGGGAGTGTGCTGAGTATCGATCCGGTTTCTCCGCATCCCCAGCCAACTGTAATGCGCTTGCAATTCCCAGCAATGGAATGTACCTGTACCTCTGGCAATATAATTAACATAATTGACCCAGGGGATGCTTTTATGGAATCGAACCCTTTGAGTCTGGTGGAGCTGGTGGGATTTCTGAATGCTGCTCTGAAGGGTCCAGCACACAGTTAGTGGCAGGCAGAAAAAAAGAATGTACAGGACTAGGCTTCATTTCATGCTGCTTTTTTGGAGGAGTTACTGCCAACAGATTACAAAACAAAAGTGGAAGAACAGTTCATGGCCAACAGATGAAGGGTCAGATGAAGTAAATTTGTGACTTTGCTTATGACTACCGTGCACTCTGTTTAAAGTAGAATTCTGATATGGCTAAAAAAGATATAGTAAGATGCATTCTCAGTGCACATAACCCAAGGTTTGCTGGGGTGCTGCAAAGAGTGGTGAGCTCTGTGAATGACATTGTGAAGATAGGGTCCTTGAGAGAAAAGGACTGGGCCTCCATGAGGAATCTCCGGGGTCAAAATAAGGACCCTGGGGGCAAGGCAGTGACAGGTTCTAAATCTAGTAAATTTAAAGGCCATGCAACCAGTGCCAAGTTCACCACTGTTGGAGCAGACATTTCTTTATTGGTTATCCCAGTGAGCAATAGGAGTATTATTGGGGATGTTGTCGTGGACACTGGAAGCACCTTTACCCTGATAAGATGGAGATTGTGGGACCACATTAAACATCCCCATGAGCTTTTACAGGGGGTGCAACAGTAAAATTATTGACTTATGGAAGAGCATATGGTAATGTGGGCAGGGTCTCACTTCGGCTTAACCTGCACTATGTCTCATGGGGGGGAGTGGATGTGTACGTCCTGGAAAATGCACGCCTGACCATGTCACTACTCCTAGGACTAGATTCCATCATGGCCACTGGGATGATTATTAATCCTAGACAGAAGGAATACACTTTTTTCCCTGGGGGTATACAAGTTTGAAGAGAAGGGCCAAGAAGAGCTGCGTTGGCCAGCAGCATGTTTTTATTATGCTTGCATAATGCAGGATATCAACCCTGTTGAGTCCAGCATTTGTTTACAGTCAGCTGAAGTCTTGTTAAATAGGTGGCCAATGGTCTAGACAAATAAACTGTGTCATACAAACACGGTGTGACATTAAATCCACACCACAGATGGGATCCCTGTTTGTCTCCAAGCCTCCTTACAAGAAGAGACAAATTGCAGACTTGGTAAAGAAGATGCTGGCAGATGGCATCCTGGAGTTCACTTATTCAGCCTAGGCATTGCTGGTGGTGTTCTGATGTTATTTACCGGTTTTGTGTGGATTATAAGGCTGTTAATGCCAAGACCCACCATGATGCTTACCCCATGCCTCTGGTTCATGAAGTCCTGGAATTCGTGCAAGGAGCAGTGGTCATTAGTTCATTGGATCTACAATCTGGATGTTGGCAGGTGTGCCTGAGACAGGACAGTGTAGTGAAGACATCAGTCATAACCCTCAAGGACTTGCTCCATTTCTGTGTCATGCCTTTTGAGCTAAAAAATGTTGTAGCAACATTTCAACAGCTAATGGAGCAGGTGCTAAGGGGGCTGATTGGAAAAATCTGCTTCGTTTACATAGATGATATCATTGTCATTTCCTCGACCGTCCATCATCACCTTCAGGATCTCAATGCCAACTTTCAGTGGCTCTGACAGGCTCGACTTACCCTGAACATAAAAAGTGGCACTTCCTTCAGACCCAGATCTCTTTCCTCAGACATTTGGTGTCACTTGAAGGTGTGAGGGTTGACCCAAAGAAGGTGGTTAAGGAGTACCCCCTTCCTACCAATATCAAGTGTTGTTTAATGCTTTTTGGGTATGGTGGGGTGATATCACAAATATATTTTATTTATTTATGTGTATGGTCACCAGAATGTCAAGACGCAATCGAGAGGTTAAAGAAAACTCTGCAGGATCCACCTGTCTTGGCCCAGCCCAACCCACTGCGCACCTTCCAAGTTCAGACAGATGCCAGTGATCATGGACTTGAAGCTATATTAATGCAATTAAAGGATGGAGAAGAAAAGGTTATAGAAAATGCATCAAAGTCACTCCAAGGCCCAGAGTAAAAACTATTCAACAATAGAAAAAGAATGTCTGGCAGTGGCAAAATGGAGCTGGTACCTGGAGGGGGTTCTGTTTGAAGTGTACACAGACAACCATGCCTAAAGACATAATTTCGACTAACCAGGTGGGTTCTTCGACTCATTTTAACGTATTCTATCAGAAAGGTTGTGTCAATATCATTCCTGATGTGTTATACCGGGTTCTGGAACTGGGCTAAACATTGTCTGTAGCTGTTGTCTCAAGTCAGTGGACTGGTTTGCCTCTTGTCCTGCAGGACATAGCCTGAGCTTAGTCACCCAGTCCTGTGTGTAGGGTGGCAATAAAGGGGCCAGAGGAGAGGAAAGGGAGCATTAGCTTTCAGGGGTTATTATGTCGGTGTATCCCATCTAAGCTTGGGGGCACCCAATAAGAGCTTGTCCCAGAAGCATTGACTCTGCACTTCCTGAAATATTACCGTGCCAGCCCTTTCGGGGGGCACCTTGGTAGAACAAAGACTCTAAGATTTTGGAGTTAGTATTGTGGCAGACAGTTTGTTGAAGCATAAGGAATCATGTAAGAAAATGCTTGGTGTGTCAGCAGTATAAAAACCCACCTGGTTTACCTACAGGGCTCTTGCAATCCACATCAATGACAGCACCGAGAGAGTTTTGGGAATTGATCTCATGGGACCACTGCCTTAAAGGAAGAACAAGAAGGCCTTCCTGATGGTGGTGGTGGATTATTTCACCAAATGGTGCAACTGTTCTCCTTAAACCAATGCTAAAACAGAGCAGCTTTGTTACACCCTAACAGGTGAGATCTTGACCCAATGGGGGGTGCCAAAAACAAACAAATCTGACTGAATAAGTTAACCAGACCCTAAAGTTCATGATGGCATCCTTTGCCGGGGACCACCATCAGGAGTGGGATCAATGGTCCCAGAGCGCTGCCTCACTCCTGCGGTTTTGGCAGTGGGTCAACAAATTCCGGATCCCCTTGCAAAAATCACTTCCATATCTCCCCTGATCCTGACTCTGGTCCATATAACACCCTATACTGTCTTGTGTTGCTGAAGAAACAGGTTCAGGAGAGGATGATGAGATGTCAGGGTAGGCAGGGCAAGGTGAATAACAAGAAACATCAATCTGTAAAATACAATGATGGAGTCCTGGGGCCTCAGGCATAACACCGTGAGTAGAATTAACACTAAAACATGGCGTATGGACAAAAGTGGAAATGTGTATACGCACAAAAAAAAATGCATAAATCTGTGTGTATGACAACTTCCACGTTCTTCTGCTTCATAAATCCTGGTCAGTGTGAAAAGCAAACCTCGTGCACATGTCTGTTGCTCCACCTCGACTCCTCCCAGAATTACGCCTCTTGGAATATGCAAATCATTATAAAAAGCCCCTTATGTTTTGTGTTCTATGAAGGGACAATGGAAAAAGCACGGGTAAAAAGAAGAATTTCAGTGAATACCAAGTAGAGGCAAGGAAAAACGTACTATTTGTTGGGTTAAGAAGTGATATAAACAGCAAAAGGAAGTTGATCGAGTGACAGAGTAGCGGAGAAACTCGAAAGTTCCAGTTCAGAAAGTTGCTCAGTACCCGAAATAAATAAGAAGTGGTCAGATATCAAAATTGCCGTGAAAAGGCGTGTCGTACCTCAACCTCTGAGTGTCATATGGAAGCGTATTAGGGTACAGAGAAAAGAAAAAAAAGTGAGACACAGTGTGAAAAGAGATCGAAATTTCTACTTTAATCACATAGTTTATTTTGTCATTAAAGTAGAATGTCATAAACTGAGAAGCATCCACTTGCAGAGCCACAGCACCATACGTCACCACAGTTTCAGACCCGCAGTTTTAGACCCGGAAGTGACGTTACCTTTTCTAGGCAAGGCGAAAACAACGCCTCCATTTATCGAACACAACAACTCTCAGTTTTTAGCACGAGCGCAGCATTTTCGAGCACAAACAAAATATGACAGAAAACAGCACGGTATTGTTATTATTAATATTACTGTTATTCTTAACTATAATTATAAAACTGTACATTTTGCAAAACGTTTTTCAAAACAGTTTGAAAAGTTAACGTTACGTTTACATGTATATAATCTTTGGCTGCTGAGCTAACGGTTAATGACTGCAACACTGGTTACGGTGGTTTGCCTTGTAAATACTGGGGAAATGGACACTTAATGTTGCATTGTCAGCAAAATACGATAAAAATGCATTTTGCCCAAAGTTCAGTCTATGTTCTTGATGAACGGAAAATTCCCAGTACTTTAAGACGATATTTAACTTAAATTAAGATCTTTTAAGTTCTGTTTTATTGTTTGTTATATATTTTATAAATTTTATTCATCCAGCCATCCATCCATTCATTTCCTAATGAATGTTAATGTAGTGTTTATTTAACTTTTAATTCTTTTCTTTTTTTGGGGGTGGGCGCGACTTTTTAATGAAAATGAAACAATAAACATATTCCTGTTCAGTTAAGAAGTAAAGTTTAAGTCTTTAAATGAGAAAGTACTGTAGATTCCGTAATATAAGCCGTAATTTCGATCTACATTTTTGGCTTGGAGTTTGGGGGTCGGCTTATACAACGAGTATCGTTTCAAATTCAAGATTTCCAGCGCAATGTCAGTTTTGCCGATGAATACGGAAGTAATTAATGATGAAACCACAGCGCCATCTTTCAGATAAAGAAGTAACTTTGCATGCCGGTACTTTAAATTAAATAAAGAATTTATTCAAAAAAGTGTTTTAGTTGTTGATCTATACTAATAAACGGCAAAGCCCTCACTCACTCACTCACTCACTCACTCACTCACTGACTGACTGACTGACTGACTGACTCATCACTAATTCTCCAACTTCCCGTGTAGGTAGAAGGCTGAAATTTGGCAGGCTTATTCCTTACAGCTTCCTTACAAAAGTTGGGCAGGTTTCATTTCAAAATTCTACGCGTAATGGTCATAACTGGAAGGTATTTTTCTCCATTTACTGTAATGGAGTTGAGCTTGACCGCCGTGGGGGCGGAGTTTCGTGTGACATCATTACGCCGCCCACGTAATCACGTGAACTGACTGTCAACGCACTATGTAGAAAACCAGGAAGAGCTCCAAAATACGCTGAACAAAACATGCATTATATAATTGAGAAGACAGCGAAACATTAAGAAGCGAGCGAGTGACATACTACCATATTCATCAGTACAGCTACTTCGGAAACAAAGCGAGGTATAAACCTAAACTTTAAATTAACTTAATAGACAGGCTGCCGCTGGTGCTTTTCGTGCCCACGGGTAATGCGGGATACAAGTTTAATGAGAGGACGCAGGATATAAACGAGAGTTTTGATCGCTTTGTAACTAAGTTAAAATTGCAGGTGAAGGGGTGTGCTTATGCAAATTCCGAGAGACTGTGTTTGTGGGG
>JANRMT010062840.1:24419096-24443911 GCA_026402145.1 Polypterus bichir lapradei | reverse complement strand
CCCCCCAGCCTTGACTCTCTGAGAAGACAAGGAAAAACTCCCAAAAAAACCTTGTAGGGAAAAATGGAAGAAACCTTGGGAAGGCAGTTCAAAGAGAGACCCCTTTCCAGGTAGGTTGGGCGTGCAGTGGGTGTCAAAAGAAGGGGGTCAATACAATACAATACACAAACAACCGAGAACGTTAGTAAGCGTCAGTCAGAGCCCAGATACATGTGTTTGTGGATGTAATTTCGGTCATTGCAGTGATTTACCTATATACAGTATATAATTCACTAAGACCATGCAAGCAAGACACATAATTGCTAATGAAGGAAGAGAAGGTAACGAAAGCGATCACAATCGAAACGAAGATGGAAATTGTGTGAAAATATGAGAGTGCTGTTCGTGTGACCGATCTCGCTAATATGTACAGCATGTCGAAATCCACCATCTCGACAATTTTACACAGAAAAGATTTGCATAAAGAGGCTCCTTCTAAACAATAACCACCTTCCGTTTCATTCTCCTCCTCCTCCCTTCCTGCAGCCCAAAGATGTCAAATTTAATGGTGAGTACAGTATGAAATTGTTGTTTCTACAATAGAATAGAATAGAATGCCTTTTATTGGCACTATACACATGTACAATGAGATTAAAAGCAGCTCCTTCAGTGCAGACATATGTGTAGAATACAACAAGTAAATAAACAAATAAACAAATGGTGAGAAAAGATGCAAAGAAGTTGCAAAAAAAAGTTCTGTATAGGGCTTGTATGGTTGTTTCTTTAGTCTTAGCATAACGCCGGATCTGCGGCCCTGCATCTGTTTCCTTTCTCTCCTCCATCTGTGTCGTCTCCTAGACCCGACAACAATCCACGGAGAGCCCACTGGTCTCGCTATGTTGTCTGGGATGTTGTGCGTGTGATGAAAAACACTCGAAACAGATGTCTGGCTCTGGACACTGATGTCTATAAGGTTCTGACGGGTGTAGCGGATGTTCGCCAAACCGATCGTGCACAAACAAGCAAAAAAAAAGTACAAAAACAACAAAAAAGTGCACTGAGAAGGAGAGCCCTGAGCCGCTGCGACCATGCGCGCCGCCATGCTCCTAGCTTAATCTAGCCTACTTATGGTAGGCTAGGCACTTTTTATAACTTTTTGGTTAGTACATTAGAAAAATTATTGGTGTTTTGGTAAATTATGCACATTATACAACACTTTTTTATTATGAAAAGGTTAAGTAAGTGTTGCAGTGGGAGGTTCGGAATGCATATTTCCATTATTTCTTATGGGAAAAATAGTCTTGACTTACAACCAACTTGAGTTACAACCAGCCCTCACGAACGAATTAAGTTCGTAAGTCAAGGGTCCACTGTATTGCGTATTTAAGTTAATCATATTTATAACGAGTCTCCGGAAATCCTCCCGCCAATGTACCGTATTTCAATAGAAAGATTTCATTTTAACAAACTTCTCCGCAATCACTTCCTGGTTTCCATCAAAAATGCTGGCAGTCTCAAATTCTCACCGATAAACATGATAAATATACCTATAAAGAAACACTTTTAAGGAAATTTAGAAAATTTTGCTGGGAGAAAGGGGTCGACTTAAATACCGGTCATCGGCAAATACATGTAATTTAGTAGGTAGAAAAGGGGGTCGGCTTATATTCCGGGATCTATGGTAATCTAGGGATAAGCTTCAAAATTCTACACCACTTTATAATAAATTATGTTTTCTTATTTAGCCAGTGAAGTAGTGTCAAATGATGTTGCTTTTAAGAAAGCTGAGAAATTAAAATCCTTTGCCCAAATTGAATGTTCAGAATTTGGTGCATTAGTTAACAAGTCTAAATCTTCCTTCATTTTGTACTAAATTTGTGAAAGATCTTTTACTTTCTCTTTGGTAAGCCACAGTTTAGTATCATAAATTAGTTTTCAAATCTTGGATATGTACCTACATTATTTATACTGGCTAATGACCTCTTCTTAAGGTAAAAAAAATCTTTATAACTGTGATCTATCAAATTATAGGCCAATTTTTTAATCTTTCTTATATTTCTAAAATTTTGAGAAAGCTGTAGGTAAGTGGTTCTCTATATTTTTGCAAATAAAAGTAATCTCTTGTAACATTTTTACCCAGGTACTGCTTTAGTCAAAGTATTCAATGATTTGCACTCCACTGAACATGGTTGCATTTTTAGGCTCATAGTATTACATCTACAGTAAGTGCCACATTTGATGCTATAGACCATGATATTCACCTGATCAACTACATGAACCATCTCAGTGTTCTAAAATAGAGGTTTACCTAGTAGAAAGTAGATTCCTTGAAATTTTCATTTGTTGAATTCTAACAAAACAGAAGTGCTAGTCATTGGTTCGAAAGCTGCTAAAAATGTTAATCTGAATGTAACATGTCTATTGATGGCACCCCTATCACTCACAATACACTAATTCTAAACTTGGGTATATCTACAGTGAAAATGATGATCTTTCATTTGATACACATACTAAACATGTATCTAGAGTAGCCTTCATTTTACTTAAGAAATATTGCAAAACTTAGATTATGTTAGCATTCCATGATGCTAAATAACTTATCCGTGCTTTTATTACTTCTACATGGATCACCGTAAGGCTTTGCGGCTGATAACAGACTTAATTTAATTCAAAATACAGTGGCTGACGAGCTTACAAGAGCCAGGAAATATGAACAGTATATATCACCCCTGTTTTGCTTTCTATTCATTTTCTTTCTACAAATTTTGTATTTCGTATTGAATTATTAGGTACTGGTGATCACCTGTATCACTTTGTATAGTTAAGGATCTCAATATTTTGAGTTACCTTTTAATTTCTTACAATCACTCTTACAGGAAGTGGGATATCTTGTTGTCTCTAGAATTAATGTAGCCAAAGCTAAAGCCATCCTGCTTTTTTTGTCATTTTTATAGAAACACATAACTATTTAATTGGGGGAGTCAGTACCACTGCTGACTCAATGGAACAGATATTGCACCTTGTTCCGTTGTCCTTTTTGTAGTGGTAATGTTTTTAAGCCCTCCAAACTGGAGAAATAAAAAAAAAATTTGAGGAATCATTTCAAGAAGGCAGTTCTCAATGAAGGTAAGTTCATTTGAGAGTTTATTTTTAATGTATGTGCAGTACTGGTACAGATGTGGTTTATACTGCAGGCCATCACAGCATTATCACTGCCCCTACTGCCAGACTACAATATTTAGGAGAAGTGACTGAAAATCACTTGCTTGTTTGTAAACACAAACAGAATGCTTTTTCAACCACCAAAGAACCACTATAAATAAATTGCAATAAGTAGAGTGTGCACTGTACTGTATGCAAATAGATTAAATATTAATTTGAAATAATTATTTTGTGTACTCCACATTATACTCAGCACCTTGCCTTGGATGCGCCATTTGACTTCACAACTGTAAGCTTTCACTTATGTCTCTGATTATTTGTTAATATCTGTTACTGGTTTTAATGTTCTTAGTTTTTTCCCTCTGTATGGCAGTGTGATTTACCCGTGATCAGGAGGTGGTGGTGCTTTATTCTATTGTAGAATTTTGCTGTTGGAAGGTCTCTCTTTCTCTCTCTCTCTTTCTCTCTCTCGTTCTCTCTCTCTCTGTGTGGCTAACGTGTGAATATTTCTTACAGGACAAAGGCGTTCACTAAAGGAGCACTGGAGAGTGCCCAGAGCAGTGAGGAGGTATATATGTAATACTGTATCTAATATAATTTAAATAGGCATGTAGAAATACATGTTTTGTTTAATTCTCTTTGTGGTCTTTATCTAAAGGAACCACTAATAAAAAAGTACCTCCACACTGCAGTAAAATGGTTGCGCCAACATAGACAGTTGTTCAGAGGTGCCGTGTCTGAGCTCCATTTTCTGGAGATGGAGGAGGAGGACCAAAGCCGAGCTCTCCAGGACATCATCAATGCAGTCGAAACTGAAGATTTAATTTTGGCACAAGAACCCTTTTTATTTATTTTTCAGTTTAGGGATGATAAGGAACTTTTCACTCAGGAATGTCAGGATAAAATGAAACTTAAAGTAAACTGCATATATAATTAATCCGTATAATTATTGTCTGTTGCTACATTGATTGTTACTTGTATTTTATTGTGCATTAACACTAGAATTACCAGAGTCTACGAAAAAACTCGTAGATCCGGCCCACCTTAAAACCGTTCACACTTCTCAGCCAGCTTCTTTTGTATTGTAAATGTGCCGATTAAGACGAACATTTTTAACCATGGCCGCGTCGCTGCCAGCCTACAAGCATCTGCTTTCTGCGTGCTGGGGCATTTTTCATTTTTTCTCTTAAGTAAATCGTTAAGTTTAAAATGTCGCAAACCAAGTGTATGTGTGTACTGTATAATATTAACACAAAGAGCAGCTTACTACTGAAAACGGCAAATATAGGAGTGAGTGGGAATTGAACCGGGGACTCTTTATTACACTTGGTTTGCGTCTGTACTTGCTCTGTTACTTAGTGTCAGATCGGGGGAGGGGAGGGGTTAGAGTGCGTGAGCTTATTCAGTGCAAGCAGGAACAATGCACATGTTGATCTGTTGTTGATCAACAGGCAAAAATAGTGACCACTTGATAACAGTATTAGCTATAATGAATGAAAGCATGAATTAATCAACAGAAATAACCGCGATCGACATTTTAAACTTAACGAGAAAAAAAGAAAAATGCCCTAGCATGCAGAAAGCAGACGCTTGCAGGCAGGCAGCAGCGCGGCCATGGTTCAAAAGAAAAAAAAGTAACACTTTCTCCCTAGCGGGGAATCGAACTTGAATCTCGGTAAACATGCTGCACTCCGAGAGGAAAATCGTAGCACTACACCACGGAAGCTGTTGTGAGGTTTCTCAACCTTTTGTAAAAGTGTTTATTTGATCTTTGGAAATCAGGCTTCACACATTCTATAGTTTATGCCTACATTTTGTAACATTTATTACTAAAATATGACAAAGTTTCTGTTTTAACAATGTGTTTACACAGATTACTGTAGAAACAGAACACACATGAAATGCATGTGTTCCAAATAATAATCTATTATTTCCACTCTAAAACTCCAGCAGTTGAGTCACTCCCAGATAATCAAACAAGGCATGAGCTGGGAAAACTTAGTGAACGTTCTGCGATGGTGGGGGATGGAATAGCCAGCTGCTTGCTGTTCGTCTTAATCGGCACATTTAGAAGACAAAGGACGCTGGCGGAGAAGTGAGAACAGTTTTAAGGTGGGCAGGATCTACGAGTTTTTTCGTAGACTCTGGTAATTCTAGTGTTAATGCTCTGTTGATTTCAGTTTATAATACTTTGAGTTTTCTGTTTTCATTTGATGGTGGGTAGTTTTTGAAAATAAACAATTTAACTTAAAATTTAACAATTTTTTTGGGTCTGCTGCTCATTTTGAAATATTGATATTAGTTCTTCTTACTTATGTTAGTATTTTTGCCACTTAGTGCTATCTAAAGGCTCTTTTAAAATAATTTTAAAAAATATTTAATCACAGAGCAAACACGAAAATTAGTAAAAATGTCTCCTTTTGGAAATAATGTAGTGTTTTTTTGAACCCTTGGAGGACAGAACATTATTTTGGTACAGCAGTGAAAGATTTGAGGTCTTGGACATTATGAAGATGCTGCTGTGCAATAATGTAATATTGTGGTTTTATAAGTCACTACACACATTACTGAAGTACACTCAATGGTAGTTTTAGATAGCCACACACTTCAGTCCTTCACAAATACAGTAGTTTACAAACATCATATTTTAATTTCTCTTTGAGAAGCATGAAAGATAATTGTTGTGAATCTCAATTTATGATTACATTTTTTCTACGTATGTACTATTGAGGAACTTTTTTTTTTTTTAAATGAGATGGTCACTTTATTTTAACAAGCAATGTAAATAACCTGTTTACTCTTCACCCTCAGATCACATTCTGTGTGTTTATCAAGCAGAACTTAATATTTTCATTTTCTACACAATCATTCTCTTTAATAAAACCCTTGTGTGCGTCCAGTTATCTGTGTGTGTGTGTCTTCTGGTGAAGTGCACATGTGCGGAGCCGCACCGTGCACCGCCCATTTGCATGACACCGTGGACTTGCATACAATGGAAGCTGGGCACACAATGAATGGCGTAGCCTCGGTCGCGCATGATAAACAACACAGTGAATGGCATAGCCTCGGTCGTGCATGCTAAGCAAATAAAGATGGAAGCCGCGCACATTAAATCCATTGCTGGGGAGACGCTACACATAGTGTCCCGCGCATTTGCTGGGGAGAGTGCTGATTGGGTACTCGCGGGCGCGCACATAAAATCCATTGCTGGAGAGACGCCACACATAGTGTCCCGCGCATTTGCTGGGGAGAGTGCTGATTGGGTACTCGCGGGCGCGCACATAAAATCTATTGCTGGAGAGACGCCACACATAGTGTCCCGCGCATTTGCTGGGGAGAGTGCTGATTGGGTACTCATGGCATCGCACATAGAATCAATTAATGGAGAGACGCCACATATAGTGCCCCGCGCATTTTTACTAACTATCTACTAACAACATGACACCCTAAAAAAAGGATACGTCAAGTGGGACAAAAGACACTGACACTCAAACCCTTTTTAAGCAACATCTCCTGGAAAAACGGTCATCTCAACAAGTAAACATTAACAAAAGAAAGGCTGAAAGACAAAGAAAAATAAGAGCACATAGATCGATTGAAGACAAAGAAAATGAGCGTCATAAAAATGCTACAAGAGAAAGACTCAGAAGAGCAAATAGATCAATAGAACAGGAAAATGAGCGTAAAATAAATTATCAAAGAGAAAGACAAAGACGAGCAAATAGATCTTTTGAAGAACAAGAAAATGAGCGTCAGAAAAATGCCAAAACACACAGAGCTAAGAGAGCAAGTCTTTCTGCTGATGAACGAAAATCAATGCGTCAGCAACAAGCTAAAATAAAGAGAGGCATGATAAGAGATCTTCAAACAGACACAACACATCAATCAACAGCCACAGACGACAGGATAAATGACATAAGACAAACACAAAATCGTAACAGGGATGCCGAAAGACAAAAAGCTAGGAGAGCAAGTCTTACTCCAGAAGAAAGACAATTACAACGTCTGCGACATGCAAAATTACAGAGACTGGCCCGGAGTAAGCGAGTGCAAACAAAAGAATTAAGAGCCACAATAGAAAGAATGGAACTTATAAATGATATGGTGAATATTAATGAGGGTAACATCATACCCCACACATGTGGAGATTTAAATCACATATGCAACTTTTGTCAAGCAAAACGTTTTGAAGCAGAAAGACCATCTGATCAAAAATTTACACAGTGTTGCTCAAAAGGAAAAGTATATCTTCAACCAATTCGAACAAATCATTTCATACAACAGCTCATGACAGGTCAGCATCATTACAGCAAAAATTTCATGGATAATATAAGGTCAATAAATAGTGCTCTAGCATTTGCATCTATGGGAGCTAACATTTCACCTCCTCCTGGCTATGGGCCATACTGTTTCCGAATCCACGGTTCAATTTGTCACAGAGCAGGAACACTACATCCTCAACAGGGCAAAAACAGACAGTTTGCACAATTATACATTTTAGATCCCTCTGAAGCTGCAGAGCAAAGAATGCAAATTTCTGCCAACTCAGGAATAAATTCAAAACTTATGCAAACATTAAGTACATTTATGGCGCAATTCAATCCTTTTGCAGAGGCCTGCAAAATGTTGTACCAAGTTGATAAAGAATATGAGGAGGAAGCCACCAAAACCGGCAATGTTATTAAGGAATTGTCCATGACAATAGTACAAGATCGCAAAAATGACCAAAGGCGCTATAACGCACCTAAATATAATGAGGTTGCTTTTATTTTTCAAAATCATGATGGAGAACCACCACTTGAAAGAGATCTTCTTATACACTGCAAAAAAAGTGAAGATAATACAAACCAAAGAACAACACAAAGAATTAGTGTCCTTGATCCTAATTTGGAACCCATGGTTTACCCATTGTTATTCCCCTATGGGGATCAAAGCTGGGGAATTGACATACCTTTGCAAAACAGCCCACAAGCTTTATTAACTTTAGCAAACCAGTCACGGAATCCTAGAGTTAGAGTCACTCAAATGCAATACTATGGTTACTGTCTTTCCATCAGAGAGGATTTTAACCCCTTCTTAAATGCTGGCCGCCTTACACAGCAATATATAGTTGATGCATATGTAAAAACAGAAGCCAACAGACTCAATTATATACGTCAAAATCAGCCTAAATTGCGCGTTGAAAAATACTCAGGATTAATGGATCATTTACTTAATGAAGCCAATAAAGCAGGCCTGAGTCCTGGAAAAATGTATATTTTGCCTTCTTCATTTGCAGGTAGCCCCAGAAACATGCTACAAAATTATCAAGATGCTATGGCAATTGTCAGAAAATATGGAAAACCTGATCTTTTTATTACAATGACATGCAATCCCAAATGGGAAGAGATTGTAAATAACCTTCAACATGGTCAACCTGTTGATGGACAACCACATTTAGTTGCAAGAGTATTTCACCTAAAACTGAAAGCTCTGATCGATGATATCTGTAAAAAACATATTTTTGGAGTCCTAAAAGCAATAGTCTACGTGATAGAATTTCAAAAGAGAGGTTTACCACATGCTCACATACTTCTCATTCTTAAAGAAAGCTGTAAACCAAAAAATGAAGAACTGATAGATAAAATTGTCTCTGCTGAAATCCCTAATATAGAAATCACTCCTCGCTTACATGCAATTGTAACAAAACATATGATTCATGGACCATGTGGAGCACTCAATCCTAATTCTTCATGCATGACAAATGACAAATGCTCTAAGGATTTTTCGAAGGAATTCCAAATAAAAACTATTGCTAACAGCAATGGCTATCCAAAGTACAAGAGAAGAAATACAGGCCAAAGTATAATTCTTAACAGAAAGAAAATTGATAACAGTTGGGTTGTACCATATAATCCTTACCTAGCCTTGAAGTACAATTGCCACATTAATGTTGAAGTTTGCGCATCAGTTTTTAAATATGTGTACAAAGGTCATGATTGTGCTAATGTTGTCATTCAAGAACAAGGTACTTTGAATCACGATGAAATTAAGACCTTTATTAATTCAAGGTATGTCAGTGCTCCAGAAGCAGCATGGCGCTTGAATGGGTTTGAAATGCATTATCAATCACATACCATCCATAGATTACCGGTGCATCTGCCTGAAGAACAATCAGTGTTTTTCAACCCAAATGACATTACCACAGCAGTACAGACAGCTTCAAACCGTGATACTCAATTGACAGCTTGGTTCAAATTAAATCAACAAAAACATGAAGCAAAGACCATATTATATTCTGACATTCCTTTGCACTATGTGTTTGACTCTGAAAATTGTACTTGGAAATTACGTCAACGTGGTGCAGAAAAAGTTATTGGACGAATGTATTCTGTCAATTTTACATAAGATACAGAGCGCTACTGTCTGCGTCTACAATTGCTACATGTTCCGGGTGCAGTATCCTTTGAAGATCTGAGGACAGTACATGGAAATGTCTATCCCACTTTCCGAGAGGCCGCAAAAGCTAAAGGACTTATTAACGATGATGAAGTGTGGGACAACACTATGGAAGATGCTGTCCAATTCACAATGCCTAAACAACTTGGGGAATTATTTGCATATATCTGCATTTTTGCATCATTACAAAATATGACTGATCTTTTCCTGAAATATGAGCAATACCTTATTGAGGATTTAGTTCACAAACATAAACAACACAATGATGATTGCACAATATGTCGTAACATCGCACTTAAAGAAATATCCAACATTCTGGTACTACATGGCAAAACCTGTGAAGATTTTGGATTTCCTTCCACAATGCCAAATACTGATCTACTTTGGAATACGTATGACAAGGAATTTCAAAAACACACAGCTGAAGAAATGGAGAAAACATTAAACAGACAACAAAAATCAGCTTTAGAAAAAATATTGCCTGCAACCAAAAATGACAACCTTTGCCACCGTTGTTTTTTCTTAGATGGTCCAGGAGGAAGTGGTAGAACCTATCTTTACAAAACCCTTCTCAGCACAGTTCGTGGACAAGGTAACATTGCACTCCCTGTAGCCTCCACAGGTATAGCAGCCAATCTTCTTGAGGGTGGAAGAACATACCACTCTCAGTTCAAATTACCTGTTCCGATACTTGACAACTCAATATCAAATATGCGCCTCAATTCTGCTGATGCTGAAAATTTGAGATCATCTACAATACTCATTTGGGATGATTATACTATGGCCCCCTCTACAGCTCTTGCAGTAGTCGACAAACTGCTGAAACAAATAATGGATAATCACAAACCCTTTGGAGGAAAAGTTTTCTTACTTGGTGGAGATTTTCGGCAAACACTTCCCGTGGTTCCTCATGGCGACCGGACAAAAATTGTTGAAGCATGTATAAAGTATAATAAACTGTGGCAAAACTTCCAAGTACTTAACCTTACAAACAATATCCGTTCAGTTGACACTGAATTCAGCAACTGGTTGATCCAAGTTGGCAATGGTGATACACCACACATTGATGGTTTGCCTGAAGACATAATTGAAATCCCTTCAAAAATTTTATGCACAGGAGATATCATCAAAGACTTATTTGGAGAAAGAATTCCTGTTGCTGAAGTCTCAAAGATAGCAAAAAAATCTATTCTTTGCCCAAAGAACTCTGATGTTGATACCATAAATGAAGAGGTGCTAAACATTTTGGAAGGAGATACTGTGACATTCCTCAGCTCAAACTCAATTGATGACTCAACTGAGCAAGATATGCAGAACTATCCTATTGAGTTTCTTAATCAGCTAACTCCAACAGGAATGCCGAGGCATAAACTGAACCTTAAAAAGGGAGCAATAATTATGCTCCTTAGGAATATAAACACTAAAAGAGGATTATGCAATGGAACCCGCCTCTTTGTTAAAGACTTGAAAAGAAACCTCATCATTGCTTATGTAATAACAGGTTCAGCTGAAGGGGACATCGTCTTTATTCCCCGTATTGATTTGGCTCCGTCCTGTACTAATTTACTCTTTACCTTAAGAAGGCGACAATTTCCTGTTACATTAGCCTTTGCCATAACAATTAATAAAGCTCAGGGGCAAACCTTAGAAAAAGTTGGCATTTACTTGCCACAACCAGTATTCAGCCATGGTCAGTTATATGTGGCATTACCTAGAGTTAGAAGTTTTTCAGATGTTGTTGTCAAGGTTGTAGATGGTCCTGAACAAGGCAAACTGTTGCCAAACTCAGACAGAGTATTTACAAAAAATGTTGTCTATAATGAAATTTTATAGAAAAATGTCATGAGGTAAAAAAATAAAAACTTTTTCCTAAATATCTTCTTCAGATATTGTGTATTACAGATTGTTACAAAGTTTTACACTAAGGCAATATTAATTATACTTACTGTATTATCATATATGTTTCTATTTTATTTTTATTATTATTTTACTTTAGGCTTCTTGCAAAAATATTTTTGACAAAAAAAAATTATGACAAGAAACAGAATGAGGTCAAGGACCCTTGCCATTTAATATAGGCTGTTCCTACTAATGTTTATGCAGTACTGTTCTAGCGCCCGTTATTGTAACGGGCTTAATGTCTAGTACTGTAATAACTGTACAGTTCACTCAGTGAGACACACAAACACACTCACTATGCATACACACTACAGGTGCCCCTGTGAATTGGACTGTTGAATTGACACAATGGCTGTGCATGCTGGGGTCTTTGGCACATGTCATCCCAGTAGCATGCGAGGTGTCACCAATGGTTTACCATGCCCCTCAAGATGGCTCTGTCTCCTTCTCCCTGTTCCAGTCTTGGTTCAAGGTTGTCCAGATGACAAAAGTATTTTTTATGAGATGTTCAATATGTTGAAAAAATTGCCTGTGGCCAGCATCCAGTATAATGTTTTGTCTAAATTCTCCACTCTTCTTTTTGTAGCATTACAATCCATTATCATTTCTGGCCATAGAATCTCCTGTCTCTGTGCAGATCACATTGTGCACCAAGGATGTGTCATTTGTTTAGACAAACGTGAAGGTCTTCACTGGCCTATTCTGTGTGGCCAGCAGTTGAGATGGGAACTCTGGCTTATTTTTCCTTATTGAGCTAAGCATTGTTACCTTCATCTTGAGGAGCTCCTGTCCCAGTTTGTGTAAAAGTAAAAGTTATTGCATATGGCGTTGTGGCCATGCAGCTTATGTCATGTCCAGGGTAACCCTCAAGCCTTAATTTCTCACAGGATTTCCTCCATCTGACTTCCCTTTGTTAATAAAATGACATCCTCTGCTCTTCTGTATCTCTGTGCTTCCCCTTGAGGATGTTATTCATAGCTTTGGACTGGGTTATCATTTTTATGCAGATGATGTTTAGATCTGTTTCAATGTTTAAAGTGACACTTCATCACAACCTTTTCAGCTCACAACTTGCTTCAGTGAAATTAAATTAAAATTAAAACCTGAACACAGCAAAACTCTTTAAAATTAAATTGCAACATAACTGAACTCCTGCAAAGTGGCACTAAAGTGCAACTTAAGAAAACAAGCTCCTCTTCAACCATTCTGGGTGATGGTCTCATCAGACGTTCTTTTACTGCAAAGAATCTCAGTGTCACTTTGATTCCTCTTTTTCTTATTTCACCCATGTAAGCCACATTAAGAAACTTCCACCTATGTCACATTTCTTATGTTTGCTCATTCCTATCCTTTTCTAATGGTGAGAATCTTGTCCCTGCTGTTATCATATCTAGCATTGATTATTGTAAGTCACTGCTGTCAGGTGCCACTTCTAATCGTATATCACAGCTCCAGCTGATTCAAAACTCATCTGCAAGAGTCCTGACATGGACCACCAACAGCGAGCACATCCCAGCCATACTGAGAAAAGAGCGCTATATAAATGTAATGAATTATTATTATTATTATTCTGCTGCACCTTCACTGCTCTCTGTGTCTTACAGGATTGAATATCAAATTCTGTTATTGACCTGCCCACTATGGTCCTCTCATTCTGTGACCCCCATTAACCTGCACTCTGTGGGTAACAGCAGGGCCTTCAGCTGTATATAGCACCCTGACTGTGGAATGCCCTCCCAAAATTAATGACATTAGCTGACTCAATTCATTTGTTTTTAACTCATTTGTTTAGGAAGACATTAAACAAACCTGACATTCGGCTTCTTCTTTCAGTTTACCCCCTCTATCTGTCCAGGTACTCGGGGTTTGCATTATCACAAATTATGTTATTTGTTCAAAAATTTGTTGTACTATTATATGGTGTATTTTACTCTGGATTATTGTCTTTTATTCTATTTGAATGTTTTCTATATCCTGTATTTATCTTTATTTAGTGGAGATATTCGTAGTCAATGTTATATAGGTCTTGTTGTTCTTTCTGAATTTTGAGCATAGGAAGGGTGCTATGTAAATACATTAGGGTTATTAATGGTATTTTTTTTTGTGGCTTATAATAATAAGTGACAAAAACTAGAGCAGTTCTATGTAAGGCAATTAATATATAGCATAATTCAGTGTATAACATGTATCTTCACATACATGTTTAAAAATATTAGATTGGCTAAAATGTTTATTCTAAATTGGTTTAGAACAATATTGCACGCATGCATAGTACATTTTAAAAAATGTAATCACTTTTATTATTAACGTTTTACTAAAATCTAACGTGGTGAAAAACATTGTAATTATATTCTATATTTCGTTTCATGAATGTAAACGAAAAACTATTCTCAGATAACACAAATCTTAATGATTTTAGTTTTGTCGACATGTTAAATGGTTCCCACAGACCCGAACACAACGTAAATGTTAATAGTGTATTTCACAGAAACGATACGTATTGTTTAGTTTGATGTATGACACAACGTGATGGCAGAAACCCTCCGAACTTCACAAGGATGTGTATTATTTAGTTTGTTGTACTATTTTTCCTTCTCAGTTTTATCTTTTAATTTCTGAACGGGTCCTTGACCCGACGTTACTTTCCGGGTTTTGCCGAGACTGGCCGAAACCTTCCGAAAGTAATGTTACGAAATCAGTCCTGAAACGTCACTTCCGGGTCTGCAACTGCGGATCTGAAACTGCGGTGACGTATGGTGCTGTGGCTCTGCAAGTGGATAGTATTGCATAAACTTCATCTTAAAATCGTTTAATTTAATAGCTTCTCAAATCCCATCGTAACTAAAGTAGCAGGTTAAATGATTTGTATTCTATGTACTCTTATGGGTGTTATATGGAAGCGTATTAGGGTACAGAGAAGAAAAAAAAAAAGTGGGACACAGTGTGAAAAGAGATTGAAATTTCTACTTTAATCACATAGTTTATTTTGTTATTAAAGTAGAATGTCATAAACTTCATCTTAAAATCGTTTAATTTAATAGTTTCTCAAATCCCATCGTAACTAAAGTAGCACGTTAACTGCTTCGTATTCTATGTACTCTTACGGGTGTGAATCAGTACGTGCTTCTCAAACAGGATTTCTCTTATGCCAACAGGACACAGAATACATTACATTCATGATGTTACAGCTCTCTGAACAATTTAAATACTAAGATGTATACTTGATATCATTTTCATGAAGATAGAAATTAAAGCATGTATAAAACATTGAGGCACATTGGCGCAGTGGTAACAACGAGCTGGCACCCTTCCAGACATTGCTCCTGCCTCCCGCAAGATGCTTGCTGCTGTGGACGAAGACTTCAGACAAGACAGCAGGTGTGGTTATAAAGCAGCTTTATTTTGCAGAGTCACAGTAAGAAGAGTTTTAGAAAAGCAGACAATCAATAATACATGACAGCGTCAGGGCTCTTCTGAACCCCATCTGTTGGGTGGGGCAAGTTTTTATACCCCTAGAATGCGTGATTTAATATCATTATGAAATGTAATAGTTGACACTTTTATTATACACAATCCTTGAGCCCCTTCAACGCCCCTTGTAAAACTTGATTTCTTGGCCCCGTTTGTTATGGCGTTCAGATGTAAACTAAGGGAAAATGTAATAAGGCAGACTCATGTGTGGAATGCTCAGACCTTGAGTCCTTTGGACAAATATTTTTCTGTTTTGCTCAGCAAAGCATGCTTTTACATCAGACATGAATTAGTACAAGGGAACGAAGAGAACATTTGTCTTCCACATTCCCCCCTTTTTAGCAAACAAAAAATATTTGATCAGGGGAGAGTTGAATGGGAAAAGGTAGGAGAGAGGGATGGAGTGGAGTGGGCGGAGGAGTGTGGGGTGGCTGTGCTGATCTGAAGCATTTTTTCTTCGTGTAAAAAGTAAGCCTTTGCCATAGGGGCAGTAAAATACTTGGATACAATGTATCTTATCAAGGGAACAATACAGCAATACAGCAAGCAGGGAAAGCAGGAGAACGATAAAAGCAAGTGTAAGAGAGATGAAAACTGACTTAAGCCATTTAACCAGGTTGAGTGGAGGTGTGTTCTGATTCAGGACCCACAACAGTGGCTAAAGCTAAGCTAAATGAGCCACCAGAAACCTGCAAACAGGAAAAAAGCACAAGAAGTCCCCGGCGACTTGAAAATAAATTACCCTAAAATGTTCAAATATTGCTGTTCTTATAGCTGAAAGTGCATACAATTTTTACTATTATGTTCTAGAAAATAATCTATAGGAAGAACAAAATCCAGCTTTCTTTCAAGCCGTGCTTTATATAGCATCTTTCATACATTTATCAGTCCATCCATTTTCTAACCCGCTTCAGTTCAGGGTCATAGTCATCTGGCACCTATCAAAGTTGTGGGTACTGGAACCCTTGAACTGGATGCCATCCTATCACAGGGCACACTCGTTCACATGTCCATAAAGAAACACCAGGCAAAAGTAAATTATCCAGTTAACCCAGTTTTTACATCTTCAGGATATGGCAGCAAACAAGAATACCACAATCAAGGGTGCCATCTTTTGCAATGTGAGACGTGAATCCAAGCAGGCAGTCCCTCAACTTTAACAGCGTGTGGTGTCGACAGCAAAACTTGGAACAGTCCTCTCCACCGAGTGTGACGCCAATGTTTCCTTCGAGTATCTCTAACCAGAATCCAGGTTCCTAACGGAATCAGGGAGTCCTTTGATGGAGGACTAGTTCTCTAGGCCTGATTCACCTGCTCGTGGACTTCCTTCAGAGAAGCTCGGAGACCTGTAAGACTGGAAAGAAGATCGTTGTCCACAGTATGCAGTGTAACATTACCTATGACCATGCCGACTGGCATAGGCCGTCCGGTCAGAATTTCGAATGGCAACAGCCCTAACTGCCGATGTGTTCTTCCCCTTAATCCCATCAAGGCCAGGGGTAGAGCATCAGGCCAAGTTAAATTTGTTTGCTCACAGATTTTAGCCAATTTAGATTGCAAGGTACCATTGCATCGTTCCACACTACCTCCACTCTGGGGGTGGTATTTGCAATAATGATGCACATTTATCTGGAGCCAGATGGTTAATTTATTTATAACGGAATTTACAAAGTGTGTGCCATTATCAGTTTGTAATTTCTGCGGTATGCCCCATCTAGGAATGATTTCCTTTATCAAAGCTTTTGCCACAGTTTTGGCATCTGCATGTTTGGAAGGGAAAGCTTCCACCCATCGGGAGAACACATCAACAATTACTAAACAGTATCCGTACCCCTTTGATGGTGTTAATTCAATGAAGTCCATTTGAAGGTGTTCGAATGGACCCATTGGGTTAGGTGTAACGGCGGGACTTACCTGAATACCCTTTCCTACATTAAATTTCTGACATACTGCACAGTGTTTACAGAATTGCTCTGCATATCTAGAGAAGCCTACTGCATCCCAATGTCTCTCAACCTCTTGAACTATTGCATCCTTTCCAGTGTGATCCAGGCCATGTGCAATTTTTCCCATACCTGGAAAAGAAGCTTTAGGAAGGAAAGGTTTATTAGTTTGCTTATGGGTCCAATGATCCTTCCTTAGACCAGTTTCTTCTTTCTTTTTCTGAAGCTGAACTCTGTAAAGAAATGACTAAATTACTGGAATCTCTGTCATAAAAGTCACTGGAATAAAGAAATTGGGGTATTATCATAAGCAGCTTGTTTCGCGAAGTGATCGGCCAGTTTGTTTCCTTTACTAATGGGATCTTGTTTTTCAGTATGGGCTTGGCATTTAACTATAGCCAATTTTGATGGCTTAGTTATGACCTCTAAGAGGGATTCTTTAAATTTTTGATGCTGAATGGGCTTGCCAGTACTGGTCTTGAATCCCCTGAGTTTCCATAATGCCCCATGATCATGGCAGACTCCAAAAGCATATCTGGAATCAGTATAGATAGTTACAATTTTTCCCTCTGACAACTGACAAGCTTGGGTGAGAGCTATCAACTCAGCTGCCTGCATGCTTAAACTTGAAGAAATTCGGTTTGCTTCCAGCAGGTGGTCACCTTTGACCACTGCATAGCTGGTTGAAGTTGTTCCATTTTCCAGTCATAAAGAACATCCATCCACAAAAATTATCTCTCCTGTTCCTAAGGGTGTTTCCTGTAGGTCTGGTCTAGGTTTTATAACCTTAATTATTTCATCATGACAGTTGTGGGGCTCCCTTCCTTTTTAGTTGAAAGAAGAGTAGCTGGATTTAAGGTGGAGCACCTTTCTATGGTAACGTTTGGAGTGTACGGAATGAGGCACTTTTACCACTAGGGGGCTCATGAGCACTATATCTGTACTGGCTAGCACGGCCTCTGTTGTGGCTGCTACAGCTCTGAGACAGGTTGGAAGTCTCGCATCCACTGGATCTAATTTTTTCAAAAAATAGGCTATTGGCCTTTGTTTTTCTCCATGGAGTTGTGTAAGAACTGCATTCATATATCCCCCCTTTTCATCCACGAACAGAGTGAATGGACGATCATATTCAGCAGTCCCAACGCAGACGCAAACAGTAGTGCACATTTTAAGTCACTTAGAGCCTTCTCAGCTTGATCATTCCATGCCACCTGACCAGAAAGGGGGAGATCAGGGGTGTTCGCTAAAGTTCGCAAAGGCTGTGCTCTTTCAGTGAATTTAAAATCCATTGCTGGCAGTAACCTAAAATGCCCAATACAGACATAACCTGTTGTTTTGTAACAGGTCTAGGAAGATTTTGAATGGTGTTTATACGGTCGCTAGAGAGAGCTCTTGTTTCGCAAGAAATGTCATGACCTAAATATTTCACAGTTGTTTGAACTAACTGCAGTTTTGTTTTAGAAACTTTATGGCCATTTTCTGCTAAAAATAATAACAATTTCTGAGTATCATGTGCACAATCTTCTTCCGTAGTACTACACAACATTATATCATCCACATACTGTATCAATACACTGTCTTTATCTGGCCAAAAGCCTTCTAAATTTTGAGCAAGAGCTTGTCCAAATACACAAGGAGCCTCTGTATATCCCTGAAGCATAACGGTCCATGTCCAACGGTGGTTTTGGAAAGTAAAAGCAAACCAGAATTGAGAGTCGGGGTGCACAGGAACAGAAAAGAAAGCGTTAGCAAGGTCAATAACAGAGAAATAATGGGCGGATGGGGGTATCGTAGAAAGAATAGTGGAAGGATTAGGAACAATAGGTGCCCTAGGAAAAACTGCAGAATTAACTTGTCGAAGATCTTGAACAAAACGCCATGAACCGCCAGCCTTTTTAACGGGCAAATTGGGGGAGTTGACTGGAGAGTATTTAATTAGAATGATTGCTCCACGTTTCACAAGATCAGAATGTACGGCGGAGATGCCAGCCTCTGCTTCTGGAGACAGAGGATACTTGCAGGCGGAAGGAGGATTTTGGGTAAAACACCAGTGGCTCACAGTGCGCTATCCTTCCATAATCATTTTTACCCTGGGACCAAAGTGCATCGGGAAGTGAGGAAAGCCAAGAAGGATATGAAGTCTGTAATGAAAATGTGGAAAGGGTGGGATGGCATAATGAACGGATAACTGGAAGGTCATCCCGAAGTAAAACCTTAGTTATCAAATGATCTGAAGTATCAAAAATACCCGGAGCAACGTGTAGCCAGTCCATCCTATTGAGACATTGTTCCACCCATTCACCAATTTTGACCCAGCGAACGGTGCTAGATTTGGCTAAGGAAACATGGGGAACTGAACCTCCTAAATAGAAAACGCTTTGTGAATATGTGAGGTGAACTGACGGAGCGGCTTTGGTGGATGAGAAAAAAATGCAAGGGATAAGGAGGGTCTCTGGGCTAGTACCTGAAGAGAGAAAAGATTCTAACCAAGGTGTGTCCACTTCAGAAGGGAAGTACTGGGCAGTACAGTGGAGGGTGTTGGGAACTTGCAAGTGGGGAAAAAGACATAAAGAAAAAGAGTGTAGGGCTTAATGGTGTGTGAGGAGATGTTCAGGGTCCAGGCTGCAAAAGAGGGCTTAGTGTGGGGGGAAGTTTGGCACAGGAGTTTAGGAATAGTACAGTAAAACCCTTGTTTGGTTAGAGAAATAGAGAGGGAGAGGTTAGTCATCAGATCCCTTCCTGACAGATTAACAGGGCAGAGCTGATTTAACAAAAAACCGGTGCATCAAAGTGGAACCACTGGAATGAAGCTGAACCCGAAGAGGTTTAGACACCAGCAAAACATGTGGCTGTCCAGAAGCAGTAAGCACAGTCACTGTATCTTTCAGACAGGGACCTCCTGCAGCGAAAGAGTGGAACGAGTAGCTCCAGTGTCAACAAGAAAAGCAGTTTCAGTGCCATTCACCAGCAAAGTCAATAAAGGATCTGTGTCCGCATAGCAAGTGAGCAAAGGCAACTGAAGAGAGTGGCTGGGGTTCCCTGCGAATTCCTAGGACCAACAAATATCCTCAGGTTCAGGTAAGGGAGGCAGGGGAGGAAACTTATGTGGGCAATTGCGGCGGAAATGTCCTGTCTCACCGCACCCGTAACAGTCATAAGATGTAGGTGCTTGATCTGAGGGGAGAGGCGGCTGAGCAGACGAAGAATTCAGATTAGGAAGCAAAAATCCACGACCTCTCCCCCGGCTTCGCCCCTGTCCTCAGAAAAATCCACGTCCTCCATGTCCTCAACCCCTGCCTGAGGCGGCTCCACCTGCATAATTATTCATTTGTGCCGCGATTAACTTGGACTGAGTATCTGACTCTTTTTGCTTAGTCTGTCGTTCAGCATGTTCCACGTGTCTTTTAACTTCATCAAAAGTGGCACTTTCCCATCCAATACAGGACGTGCATACCTTATTTTGGATATAACTTCTGAGTCCTGACACAAAAGGAGGAACTGCTGCCTTGGCATGGTCGTCTGGGCTGTCTAAAGCAGAATGGTTTGTCATCAAGTCCTGAATGCGGTGTGCCCATTCATCTACCATCTCATCTTTCTTTTGTTTGGCAGCTGAAATAAGGGACCAGTCGGTGCCCTTTTTATATTTTGCAGCTATTGCAGTTTTCATGGGTTCCCATTGGGCAAGGAAAGGACCCTCATTATTTTGTCCACGAGATAATGCCTCATTTCACTGCCACTGTACTCCATTATGCTGCCCATGGTTGACAGTAGCCCAAGTGGTGCCCAATTTTCTGCGTAGCACCTGGGTCCACTCGGCCACACTGGGTTTGTACATGTTGTCTAGTTGCTGCACCTGTTCCACAAACTTCAACCCACCGATTACCTTAGGATCAGGCAATTTGGACACTACGTCTCTCAGCTCTTGAATATCCCAGTTATGATGTATCATTACAGTAGTGGGGTTATCATTTCCTGGGGGTAGTGTGGGATCGTGTTGGGGGTTAGGGACCTCAATTAAAGGGCATGAAAATGTGGGTGCTAAAGGTTTTGGGGACTTAAACGGGGTAAAGTTTTCAGGGGACTTATCTCGGAGGGTCTTGCTTCTAGTACGTTGTGAAATGGAGGGCTTTTTGTGTGAGTTAGAAGAGCCTCCCATAGCCCCTAACAAGTGGCCGCAGTTCATCATCCGGATCCGTAAGTGAGGAGGGGTCGCACTGATATTGTTCATCAAAGAAATCATCAGTAGCTGGGGCATCGGTAACCACAGGAGCCGTTGGGGCAAGGAGTGAATGTGGCGGTGGAAGGGGTTGTGGATAAAGTGTTGGGGAAGAGAGCACGGGATATAAAGGGTCTTTTTTATCACTCCTCTTCCTCCTTCCTTCAGACTGGGGTCCCGAATCAGCCTGCACTTTCTGTAAAGCTATAAGCAGCTCTTCCTTTTCCTTTCTACTCTTAACTTCTGCAGCTAAAAGTTCATTCCGTTTCTGTGCTGCTTCCAACGTACAGTCTTTAATAACCAATTCCAATCTGTCATACATATCCATCCGATAAGGACCTCCATTACAACAACCCTGCGTATTTCTGCACAGTATTTTTCTAATTTCCTGTATCTCACTCATATCTCCGGTTCCTTCCACTAGCCATCTACCTCCACTGTCCTTATTCCACTTCCTACATACCTTTTTTAAATCTAATCCTGTGTTCTTTTCAATGAGCTTTCTAGGGGACCCGCCTTTCGATCCCGACGGCACACTAGGAGCCTGGTGATCCTCCAAAAATAATCCTTCTAACATTAGGTTTTTAGGACCCTGGGGGGACTGTTTGACTGGCTTGCTGATTGTTTTTTCCATAATGAGCGGCAGGATATCAGAGAAAGTGACTCAGCCCTCGATAAACCCCGTTCCACCCGCCGTCCGCTCATATCCCCGGATTACAGCTTCAGGTGACTTCGTGTCCGCTTATTCGCATCAGCAGAATCTTACATCAATACGCCCCGTGGAGTCTGGGATATGGTGGTTTTAACCTTCATCAGATGGTTTGTATGCGTCAATCTGCCAGGGTATTGTCTCCATCACCTTAACAACCCGTTGAGACAAGAGTATGACTAGACAGCGGATGACAAACTCGACCTCCCGTTTATTTAGACACACATTCTCTAAATATGCCCTTTCACCCCCATTCCTCTAATTATTATAGGAGCGTGCCACTCGCCCCTTTCTATACCACATCACAAGGGGTGACTAGCTAACATTCACACTGTGCCGTTTTCTGTAGGGTCCCAAAGCCACTTTCCGTGAGTCCCTAGAACCCTCCAATGGGTTTGATACAGTATGCTCTCTTATTCTTTATTTTGCATATGCTTTCTATTTTTTTTTCTTTCTATATTCGTATTACTTCCGGCACACCAGTCAAACTAACGGGAATCCCCCGATCTACTCACCGTGACTCCGTCCACCTGCCTGGAAATGCCCGTCAAGTCGTGCCTCGTATCGGCTAGGAGGAGGTCAGGGACTCCCCACGCAGGAAATGCCCAAGGCAGGCCAGTCCTAACTTTTACCGAAGCTGGACCCGATCTGGCCGGAAACGGCTCCACTACGGTCCTCTGGACGATCCTGCTCGAGGAGTCGTCTGCCCATCTCCTGCCCCATGTTTGGGTGCCAAAAAACTGTGGAGGAAGACTTCAGACAAGACAGCAGGTGTGGTTGTAAAGCAGCTTTATTTTGCAGAGTCACAGTGAGGAGTTTCAGAAAAGCAGACAATCAATAATACATGACAGCGTCAGGGCTCTTCTGAACCCCGTCTGTTGGGTGGGGCAAGTTTTTATACCCCTAGAATGCGTGATTTAATATCATTATGAAATGTAACAGTTGACACTTTTATTATACACAATCCTTGAGCCCCTTTAATGCCCCTTGTAAAACTTGATTTCTTGGCCCCGTTTGTTATGGCGTTCAGATGTAAACTAAGGGAAAACGTGATAAGGTAGACTCATGTGTGGAATGCTCAGACCTTGAGTCCTTTGGACAAATATTTTTCTGTTTTGCTCAGCAAAGCATGCTTTTACATCAGACATGAATTAGTACAAGGGAACGAAGAGAACATTCGTCTTCCACACTGCCCAGTGCACAACCCTCAATAAAGTAATCTATTGCAGCAGTACTGTCTCTTTCAAACGTACTAATGCCCAATTACTGTCCTTCCTTTTCTTTCTTCAAATAACCAATCGGCAAACAATCAGCTCTTTAATAAATGTCATGCCATCTGTAAGCTTAGAACGCCGATTCTTCAGAACTTTTAAGGAACATTGAAATATCTTCATAGTACATGTTTAATTATTCCATCCATCTATCCATCTATACAGCCCCAGCAAGTATATGGCGCGAGGCAGGAAAAATCCCTGAACGGGGCGCCAGCCAATCGCTGACACTGTGCCACCAAGTCCCAGTATATTTAATCATTAACAGTATACATTATTTAAATGAAGTTTAAAATGTGTCTGTATAATGTAATATATATACTTTAATGCATTTCATCTTTAAAATGATATCAAGAGCTCCACGAACACAGCGCATGGAAACCTAAATCGACTTAGAAGCCACTCGTTATCTGTAAATACGCGCTCTCAATTGAATTGAATTCCTTTATTGTTATTGTATGGTAAAATGAAATTCAATATGCAAATACTCCATACACTTATTGTCCTATAAAATGGTAAAATAACAACAACAATAATAATAATAATAAGATGAAAAACAGTGAAAAATATACAATATGAAAGCATAAATGGCTCAGGTTGCAAGTTTACAGTGAGGCAATTGTACTCATAAGTACAAACAGTTCTAACTTGATGAACTGATTGAGTGCATTTATAGCTCTTCGGATAAGACTGTTTCTGAACAGTGAGGTCCGTACAGGAAAGGCTCTTGAAGCATTTGCAGAATGGGAAAGGTTCAAATAGACTGTGTGCATTGCTGAGATAGCATGTGCTAGAAGCTCTATCCCAATATTTCTCCCTGCTCATGACACAATCTGCGGTAGAGCTTTCAGACTCAGATGCTGTAGAGCTGTGCTTCCACATTCAGATACAGTAGGTTAAATACTCTGAGTGGTGTACTGACAGTGACACCGCTAAAGCAGCTGAAGTATTTGGAATAGTTTGGCCATTCTGTGCACCATTATATGGTTACAGGTTAATTACATTCAGATGCCTTAAACTAATAAACGATATGTGGTTAATTTCAGTGTATTAGATAAAGCTACATCAGGGATGTGAATCTAAAAAATAAAGGGAAACCACACAGAAACAGTAACACTGCTTTGACACTGGGTTACGCCAGATTGGAAAATGAGTGGAGAACTTGCATACAAAAGGGATTGAGCTTGGCTTTAGTGGCTTTACGGCAAGTTTAGTTTTTATACATTGCAATGTGAGCATGGAAACAGGTGTACGCAACATTTTTGTGCATATGTACCATTTATACATGAGGCCCCTGGTCTGGTTACACAGTCTGCCCCTCTCCAAGCCTATCTCACAATTTTTTGCAAAGCTTGTGCCAAAATTATTTGGACCTGCCAAAATCATTAATCATTTGGGCCTTGTGAACTTCTGCATTCATTTACATACTGATACAGTGGAACCTCGGTTCACGTACAACTCGGTTTACGACCAAAACGTTTGCCAAACTTTTGCCTCGGTTCACGACCACACACTCGGTATACGAACAAGCCAGTTTCCCTTTCGGTTTGTACATGTTCAGTCTCTCCCTGTGCATTTCCTGTGCAGCGAGCAAGAGAGAGAGCGCACACACACACACAGGCAGCGCGCCCACACACAGGCAGCCCGAGAGAGGCGCGCGCACACACACAGGCAGCGTGAGAGAGGCGCGCGCACACACACAGGCAGCATGAGAGAGGCGCGCACAC
>JANRMT010062840.1:24330024-24419086 GCA_026402145.1 Polypterus bichir lapradei | reverse complement strand
AGACACACACACACACACAGAGGCAGCGCAGACACACGCACACACATACAGAGGCAACGTGCAGACACACACACCCAGGCAGCACGAGAGAGAGCTGAATGCATTAAGGTAGGAAGGCAGTTAAAGAATGCACTGGGCTTGATTTTGTTTTCACTTCTGTTTCCAGCGATTGGTTCGTAGCGTGCATTGTTGCAATATTATTTTTCTTGGTGGTTTATTAAATTATGAATTTTTTCAAATGTTCATTTTTTCCCTGTGCTTAAAACTCATTAAATAAAGTGCCTTTAGCCAGCGGTTGGTAGCGCTATAGCGTGAACTATTGTAGTGTTAGTTTTCTCTGTTGTTCAAGGTTTTCTCAGTGTTATTCATTTAGTTTACTATTACGCTGTGCATTCTATGGTTTAATTAACTATATTTGTGCTTAAAAAAATATATATATTTACATACAGTTCGTATGGTCTGGAGCGGATTAATTGTATTTACATACAATTCTATGGGGGAAATTGCTTTGGTTCACGACCAAATCGGTTTACGACCAGAGTTTTGGAACCAATTATGGTCGTGAACCGAGGTTCTACTGTACAGGAGATAAAACTGATTCTGTCCATGGGGCCAACATCAAGCCTTACTTTGGCCCCAAGAGTGGTGTGGGGTTGGGGAATATGTAGCAGGGCCACAGAGTGGGTTTTATGTGTGCGTACGTATGTCCTGTTGAGTGATTGTTAAATTTGAATAACAACAATGGTTGCGTGGATTCCTGTTTGTAAATTGGGGTCAGTATCTTTAAACTGGTTTGCAGTGATATGAAGGGGCTTGTGGGATTTGTAGTTTGTAGTTTGTTTGCACTGTACCAATGACACCGGAAGAGAAGGATGCGGCGGGACACTTTAATTGTATCATTTTCCAATTGACAAAATCGTCAGCAGCACCTAAATCCTTTTATTAACTGGGCATTTGTAGTAGAGAAGGATGATGCTTGGCCACTGGCTTTAAGGACAGTGTGGGTTCTTTTCCCTCCATTTCCAGTCAACCCCAAAAAGTGGAAATGTGCACATGCAGAAAAAAATTCAGATATACAAAACCGTACGTAAACCAACTTCTACGCACTTCAGCAGCTCCATAAATCCTGGTCAGTGTGAAAAGTAACACATGCGCCTGCCGCCCCACCTTAACTCCTCCCAGAATTTCACCCTTTTGAATATGCAAATCAATATACTATGTCAGTGACCTGCTCCTGTTTTTCTGTTAAGGTCCTTCTGGCAACCTTGTTGTGTC
Source organism: Polypterus bichir lapradei (assembly GCA_026402145.1). Classification (NCBI taxonomy): domain Eukaryota; kingdom Metazoa; phylum Chordata; class Cladistia; order Polypteriformes; family Polypteridae; genus Polypterus; species Polypterus bichir. The sequence goes on along the minus strand of JANRMT010062840.1, from coordinate 24,417,811 downwards.
TCATACTAACCTGCACTCTATGGGTGACAGGGCCTTCTGCTGTATAGCACACAGACTTTGGAACAACCTCCCAAAATTAATTAGATCAGCTAACTTCATTCATTCTTTTAAAAAATAAGATAAAACTCATCTTTTCAGGAAGGTTTTTTCCTTAACCAAACTCTCTGCCCCTTCATTCAGTTTACCTATCTGTCCAGATTCTCAGGATAATTTGTGTGTGTGTTATATCATAAATTATGTGATTTGTTCTGGCATTTGTTTTAGTATTGAATTTAGTATTATACTTTGGTTTATTCTTTCTTTTACTTCTTTTGTATATCCTGTGTTTATTTGTTTATTGTTCTATGCAGAAACTATTTGTATCATTTTGTTTTAAGTGCCTTGAGCATGGGTAAGGTGCTATACAAATAAAATTTATTATTTGTAGATGTGGCATGGACTGGACTGGCATTCAGGCTGGGAAGAAAACAGAAAGCAGACCCGGAAGGAAGAGATGGATGAACAGCCACTGTAAAAGAAGAAATATTGTTGGGGAGTTTTTATTCCCCCAGCACACTAGATGGCACTGGAAGTACTCCCAGGTCTATAATAAAAGGAACCGCACTCCCTTATCCAGGCAAGTCGGACCTGAGTGGTAGAGAGGCAACACTTGACAGGAAGAAGGCAGTTTGGTGGTGAGAGAATTATTGTAGAGAGAGAGAAATCAGTATTTTGTGCTTGTGTAACAATTTTCGGAGGTATTTATAATAAAAAACCTTCCTTTATTTGCACCCAGGAGTGTCCTTGTGTGTTCGTGTTAGGGTTTATTATTATTATTATTATTATTATTATTATTATCATTATCTGTATTATAAAATAATATATCATCAATGCAGACCGAATCATTAACATCTAGAATATCTTGAAATATGTTCTTTACAAAAAATTGAAATACTGCTGAATCATTTTGCCAATGTATTTGACAAGGCTAAATACTAATAGTGACCAGAACTGTTACCTAATTTTTAATTTTGATGAGCACTGAATACTTCTAAAGAAATGAATACAGTGAAGACACTAATTTGATTAAGTAAACAGCAAGTAAATGAAGGAGGATGGTTGTTCATTAATGTAATTTTGAAAAAGTCTAGGAGATCAGTACAAGGTCTTCACAATTTATCTATTTTCAAAATAGAAATAAATATCTAAAAATGGCTGACTACAAATAATGCTAGATTTTTTTTATAGAGCCATCCGTTGCTTTACTTTGAATACCTGAGAAAGTATAAATTCTGGTTCTGCCTAATAAGGCACCAGAAAGTTGATTTGTGGCACAATCATAATTTCTATGTGGTTGTAACATTGATGTTTTATCCCTGATAAAATATCATGGTAATTGTTTAAATATTGCAGGAATTAAAAACGAATATCTATTGATAATCAGCAACAGCTCTAGACCAAAATGGTCAGAAGATATTTGAAATGCTAGGGGGTGGAGGTGGTGTGATAAAGTCTTAAACATCCAAAATGTAACAGTATGCAGACAGGAGTAATTTATAGTTTCTAAAATAAATTTTCCACACAAAGCATTGGGCTGTTTCCAATAGGATTTAAATGAAAAATGCATTAAATCACCACAACAATTTGTTTCAGCAGTAGGTCAAGCATGACAGTTTATACATCCATTGACAATGGTAAATGTGACAACAGCAGGTATGATACACAATGATAAGGCAATGATAAGGTGGAAGCAACATATGCATTGAATCTCCTCATTGTGACCTCTTTCTATTCATTCCAAAATCCCTTTCAAGAGACAGCTGTATGAAGTAGGCTTTAATTTCATGCATTATGCTGATTCTTTTATTCGTAGTGGAGACCTTTTTCAAAATGCATAAAGCCATTGATACTCTAAATGTTAAGGCAAGTTTGAAGGCAGATGATCATGGTTACATTGCCTCAAGCATATTATGGTAAATCTCAAGTATTCATAAGATTCTTAAACGTGCTTAATCTAATTCATGGGTTTGGTCAGCTGGGCTATACTCATGCACACATCCACTATGTGCAGCAATAATGTATAATAATGTTAAAAGAAAAAGAAAACAATGGACTAGGTTGTAAAACTTGGCCAGTGAGGATCTTCTCATAAGATCTGTTTACTTAATGAGCTGCATTATGCATTACTGTGTTGCCTGTCTCTAGCCAGGATATTTTCCAGTTACTTAAGTTAGCATTCAATATTTGGTCAAAAGAAGAGTTGTGTAAAAGACCGGGGTACAGATCAGCTGGTTAAAATTAACTGACTGTTCAGTGCCAGGATAAATATAAAATTTCAATGATTAACTTCAAACTATTCTTTTTTTAGTCTCAGAAACAACATGGCAGACAGAACAGTCTTTCTAATGCATATTTAACCCCGACTGACCACATGTGATGAAAAAGAAAGCCATTTTTTTTAATTGGTTATTTCCAAGGAAAAGAGTGAGCTAGCACTACAGATATGAATTTACTCCAATAGACACATTTACTGTAAACCTGACTTTGTTCCAAATACCGTAGATCCCGGAATACAGGCCAACCCGGTATATTAGCCGAACCCCTTCTCTACCTACTAAATTACATGTATTTGCCGATGACCGGTATTTAAGCCGACCCCCTTCTCCAAGCAAAATTTTCTAAATTTCCTTAAAAGTGTCTCTTCGGGTATATTTATAATGTTTATCGGCGAGAATTTGAGACTGCCAGCATTTTTGATGGAAACTAGGAAGTGATTGCGGAGAAGTTTGGTAAAATGAAATCTTTGTGTTGAAACTATATACGCAAATACGGTACATCGGCGGGTGGATTTCCGGAGACTCGTTATAAATTTGATTAATTTAAATACGCAATACCGTGGACCCTTGACTTACGAACTTAATTTGTTCGCAAAGGCTAACCCATAATGCATTCCGAATCTCCCACTGCAACACTTACTTAACCTTTTCATAATAAAAAAGGGTTGTATAATGTGCATAATTTACCAAAACACCAATAATTTTTCTAATGTACTAACCAAAAAGTTATAAAAAGTGCCTAGCCTACTTCGATTAAGCTAGGAGCATGGCGGCGCGCATGGTCGCAGCGGCTCAGGGCTCTCCTTTTCAGTGCACTTATTTGTTGTTTTTGTACTTTTTTTTTTTTTGTCCTTGTTTGTGCACGATCGGTTCGGCGAACATCCGCTACACCCGTCAGAACCTTATAGACATCGGTGTCCAGAGCCAGACATCTGTTTCGAGTGTTTTTCATCACACTCACAACATCCCAGACAACATAGCAAGACCAGCGGGCTCTCCGTGGACTGTTGTCGGGTCTAGGAGACGACACAGACGGAGGAGGGAAAGAAAGCAGAAGCGGGGCCGCAGATCTGGCGTTATGCTAAGGCTAAAAAACAGCCATACAAGCCCTATACAGAATTTTTTTCTGCACTGAAGGAGCTGCTTTTAATCTCATTGTAGATGTGTATAGTGACAATAAAAGGCATTCTATTCTAGAAACAATTTCATGCTGTACTCACCATTTAATTTGACATCTTTGGGCTGCAGGAAGGGAGGAGGAGGAGATATTTCCACACAATGTCCATCTTCGTTTCGATTGTGATCACTTTCTTTACCTTCTCTTCCTTCCTTAACAATTATGTGTCTTGCTTGCATGGTCTTAATGAATTATATATATAGGTAAATCACTGCAATGACCGAAATTACATCCGCAAACACATGTATCTGGGCTCCGACTGACGCTACTAACGCTCTCGGTTGTTTGTTTACAATCGCGCAAGCGGATACACGTGACCGCATCCGTTTCGTAACGCAAGATGTTGGTCGTAAATCAAAACAAAAAATTTTATTTTAAACTTCCCGATAATTTATTATAAATTTTATTAATAAAATCAACAACTAAAACACTTTTTTAAATAAATTCTTTATTTAATTTAAAGTACCGGCATGCAAAGTTACTTCTTCATCTGAAAGATGGCTCTGTGGTTTCGTCATTATTTACTTCCGTATTCATCGGCAAAACCGGCATTGCGCTGGAAATCTTGAATCTGAAACGATACGCGTTGTATAAACCAACCCCCAAACTCCAAGCCAAAAATCTAGGACGAAATTCTCGGCTTATATAACGGGATCTACGGTTCACTAATTGACTTATTACATGTCATATATTAATTAAAATAATGACTACATTATAATTTGAAAAACTTTCTTATACAGTTAAGAAGATGCATTTTTGATTATATATATGTTAAATTTAAATTTTGCTGTCAGGAATAATAATAATAATAATAATAATAATAATAATGCTTTTTTCAATGTAAATGTCATAAAAACATAATCATTACAAGATCAAAATTAAAGATACATGGAAGCCCTGGAATTTTACATTATTCTGGTTCATACACTGAAATTAAAGTTAAATGTTCTTGTTTTACAATCAACAGATTGTTAATCCAACATCTTGTGAGAATCTGACAAACTGCAATATATGAGGTCAGAAGGCCAATCTTTATCCATTCATTTCTGCAATTTATTGTCTGATTATAATTGTATACACAAACATTGTAATGATTTACGTGACATAGTTTAAAGATGAAATCCGTTTATATTAAAAGGGTTGTTCACCTCTGAAAAACATTGCCTTCAACACCTTTCAGGGACTGCTTTTAACAACATGGTTATTGTTTTATTGATCAAGGTTTATTGCAGATTTGACACTTATGCTATGTGTTAATCGAATAGAATATAATTTTTCTACACATATTTTACAAGAATATGACTGCAATTAATTTAATAACTATTATTTTTTCAATGATATCAGCTTTAACGAGTTTAGTGGAGGAGTGCTCCATTTATCTTATAAATGTTGTCATCCAAGAATGCATTTCAGTTTTAAAACAGTGCATGACCCAGTTGGAGATAAATATAATAGACCAATAAGCCATTATCATCTATCTCCTTGCTGCTTTGAGTAGCATTAAACTAATTACTGAATGTGATAAAGATATTACACTCAAACTAAAAAAATATAAGCAACATTTAAAAGCAAGTATTCAGCACAGTAATTTAACAGTTCACACTGTAATTAGAATTCTGTTCCTTAACAGATGAATTTATGTTTGCATCTTTAATGTCTATTGCAAAGATGAAAAACAAAAGCTTTGCTAAATTATTTTGTACACTTAAATATTAATAATAAAATATAAAGTGGTCATTATTTTTACATCCATCCATTGCCTAAACTGAAGCATTACAAAAGACAGTATAGTAAAAGCAGGCAAAAAGTAACTGGTCCAGTATATAATGTTTGTCAGAACAAAATGTATTAAATTGCTTTGGCTCTCAGAGACCTACAACACTTGCAGATTGCATACATTCTCCAGAAAGACAAAAACAAACAGCCTAAAGCTACCATCTTGTTATTTGATACAAACTACTTTTTACTAAAGAGAATTATGCATTTGTGGATTAGGAGTTATAAATACAGATTAAATTAAAGTACAAATCTCTAATATAAATAATTTTGCTTTTTATTGTTTAAATTATCTGGTGTATTTAGGCAAAGCAATTCAATGACTTAAAAGTATAAGTTTGTCCATGTTAGTGTAGTTTACTTATAAAATGTATTTAAATAAGGAATCTCAATGTGGAGATGTAAATTGTGAAGTGCAGGAGGCACTCTTGGGCAGTCCAAATAAAAAGGGTAGTTATTGAGGCTGGATAGGACAACAACAAATAAAGAGTAAGATGAAGGAAGTAAGTACAATACATAACAAAACCAGCCCCGCTTGGGCTTATCCCTGCCTTACACACTACTTCTTTTTAATCCCACCTTTACACTCGAATCCTTTCTATCCTGAATCAGGAGATTCCTGAATTTGGACTTTCTCCTTTCTCAATCCAGGTGAGTTGTTGTCAGAGATCCACTCTCGACTCCAAATTCAACTGGCTGAGAGTAAGGTGTTCTTTTTAAAGGACAGTGTCCTTAAAGGGTCAGGCACCTATACATCTGGTTGGAGCATGGCTAAAGACCCCTGCTGCTTCTGAGTGGCCCGGAGGATTAAATTTTAGCCTCTTTTCCTTTTTCAGACACTTTTACTACCTAGCTTAGCCTCCTGTATGTGCATTAGTGCAGGCCAACTCTCAGGCAGTTGATCGACCACCCTTGGCTAACACAAGGACATTTTCTTGGCCTAATGTCCAGGCATTAATCCAAACTAACTCCTGAATGGATTCATGTCCTCCTGTCTGGTAAGTGCTACAGGCCGGCTACCAGGTGATTGTTTGGCCTTTGTCCAGGGAATTGACCAGACCAACTCCCAAACTAAAAAAAAACCCTGCTGGACTACCCCCACTCCCTGTTGCCCTTGGCAAAATACTTTACAGAAAAAATAACAAAAAACTAATAGAATCTCAAACAATTACAAAATAAAGATTTTGTGTTGAAAAGAAACACAATTGAATTTCCTGTTTCATAGCTGCTTCTTTTATGTAATTCAGCAACAACCACTTGCCAAAATTAGACAGGCTTCTCACATGCATAATCAATCTATATACCTTGCAACTATTAAAAGAACAAGGAATGACTTTATGGAAATAACTCCCTTTTCCCTTTACCTTTTTATACATAGTCACCAGGCATGCTGGTGCTAGGGCTGTAACTGGTTCTGTGATAGGTCAGTATAAATTTGAGGAAATTAAATTTTCCAATGCCAGATAAGAACATAAGTTCCTGCTGGAAGTGGAAGTGGTGTTTGAGCTTGACATGAAGGCCAGATCTGTTACTGAGCTGTTTCAGAGGTATGGTATAACCCTGTACCAGCAGGTGAGGTTGTGTAGAAAGTGGAAGTTTGACCCATGCTCCCAAGCCTTCAGCATCTAGGGGAAAGTAGGGTGATGGCTAAGAAAGGACTTTGCATGTGTTGGCATCCCTAAAGAAGTCCTAACAGGCCAAGGGATGCCCTTCACTTTGAAGACATTCAAGGGAGTTACCAAATTACTCAATATTAAGTATCTAAACAACTCAGTGTGTCATCTACAAACTGATGGTCTAGTCGAGCGGTTCAACCAAACACTCATACAAATGTTGTGCAAGGCAGTCAGCGAGGAAGGGAGGACCTGGGATCAGATACTCCCCTTTGTATTATTTGCCTATCAGGAAGTCCCTCAGGCTTTGCACAGAGTTTTCACACATTGAATTATTATAGGGATGACAAACCAGGAGTTATTAGACACAATTATTGCTGACTATTTGGTGAAACAACTGAATCATCATCCAGCTGATCGGGTATATCACGTGAACCTGCTGAAACCATGGAAGGATAGTAAACCCAATTTATACACCCATCAGCCCCGTTCTTTACTTTGCTCAGAAATTATCTCTTAATTTTGGTACCGATCTGACAGTCGAACAACAACAAGAGCTCAAAGCAACCAACTTGTCTATCCCAGAGGTGGAGACTAAATGACCTGGATGGTCCTCTCTGATTGAACACAACATCATAATTGAGCCGGGTAGTGATACGAGTACGTCTGTAGAGGATTCCAGAGGCAAAGTGTACAGAAGTAGAGATTGAGATCAACCGTATGCTAGATCTTTATGTAATCAGGAAGTGTTTTAGTCCCTGGTATGGCCTTTCATCTTGGTCCCAAAGCCAGATGAAGGTTGACACTATTACAATTACTTCTGTTGACTTAATTAAGTGTACTAATTTGACTCATATCACGAGTGGACAAATTCATTGAGCAATTTTAAAAAGCTCAATATTTGACCATATATGTTAAACATAACACAAGGGTATTGGCAGATTCCTTTAATGGATTCCACAAAGGAAAACACAAAGATTTTCACCCCTAGTGGGGACTGGCTGTATTATATCCTTCCACAGTGCTCCTGCGGCCTTTCAACATCTGGTGCAGCCTATAAAGATGATACTGTCATCTATGCTGGCACCTGGAAGGATAAACCCCAAGAAATGGTATTTTGGCTAACTGAGGCCAAATATTTGAAATGGTTCTGTCCAAAAACCAAGCAGCAGGTCCAGGCTTTCTTTTGGGTTAGAAGGGTACTACTGCCAGTTTGTTCTCCAAGAGGCAGGTGTCTTTGACTGATTTGACAATATGGTGATGTGGCATACAAAAGCAGAAGGTGCATCATGACTTGATAATGGCCTTTTACATCAGCACCACCTAACTTTTTTTTGCCCTTCGACACTGTGGACACAGGTCTTGGTGCTGTGTTTAGCCAAAGCATCAGTGGTGTTATACACCCCATCATGTTACCTATCTTGAAAACTTTTGAACCCAAAGCCAGGTATGAGGTCTTGGAAGAGGTCTCCTTTTTTCAATCAAGTGAGCTACAAACCAGCTTGGGTTCTACTTTACTGGCCACAAGTTCACTTTTGGCACCAACCATGCATGGGCTTCAGTGGGTGACATTACACAAAGAATCAAACCAATGCGTCACTTGATGGTTTCTGGACTTTTAGCCTTATTGGTTCAAAGTTCTTCATTGTTTCATTGCTTAGGTATCCTCCATGCCAATGGCAATGCTCTTTCTTGCATCATGTGCATGCAGATGGGAGGGAGCTTAAGGACCCTGGTGATGGTAATTATTTTGGAAAAGACATTTTCCAAATAGGCAGGATACTGAGAATTCTATTCATGCATTTATTTCTAGTAGGATTGACTACTGTAATGCTGTGGTCAGTGGTGGCTCAAATCATTCTTTATACAGCTTTCTGTTAATCCAAAAAGCTGTTGCAAGAATTATTACAAGAACAAACAGATATGAACACATAACTCCATTTCTTAAGTCCTTACACTGGCTTCCAGTTAAGTTTAGGGCAGATTTCAAAATCTTCCTTTAACATATACAGTGTAAAGCCTTAAATGGCCAAGGTCCTGCTTTCTTATCATTACTTGCAAACCAGGGTGCACATTAAGATCTCAAGGCACTGGTCTGGTTATGATTCCAAGGATTATTAATTAAAAGTGGGAAGCTGTACTTTTAGTTACCAGGCCCCAAAGCTGTGGAATAGTCTTTTTCTGCTACTATAAGAGGTGCCCCTCAGCTTTTAAATCCAGGCTAAAGACTCACCACTTCAGCTTAGCGTACCCTGAGCAAATTTGCTGATTAGCATCTCTGTTGTTAGTCAGTAGTACTACAATATAAGTAATGTGACATATATAAACTGTTCTGAATACTCATCTATTCTGTTTCTCTTTGCAGTATTCTCGTGTGGCATTTGGTGCCACTGCTCTACTGTGACGTAGTTTGCCTGCCTATGGAAAGTCATCTCAGATAAAGGAGCACTGGAATCATGGGGTAGAAGGGTCTTTTCATCAGATTGTCTGGCCCAGCACTGATTCAGCTATAAAATGACCAGTAGCTTACAATCATGCTTACTGTAAGATAGTTGGCAACGTGGCCGTTGCTGGCTCACAAGCTCAAAAAAGAAAAAAAAAGGCATTTCAGTTTCCTGCATGTACAGAAAAATAAACAAAAAACTTGCAATATTTTCATTTGAGTGGTACTTTAGCTGACCACAATGTCAATATTATGAGTACAGTCAACAATACTTATAACACTGATATTTATGCTCTACAGCACCACATGGCTAGTTATGAGTGTTTTTTAGCTCTCTGTGCAGCTGCAATCCCAAAATAAGGCTTACAGAAGCCCTCTTACTCCCACTCCCCTCTTTGGAAAACAAAGGACACACTCTGAAATAATAAAAAAAAACTGTTTACAAGATGTTTCTTTCTTCATGATGGAAGAAGAAAGTGCAAAGCATCTGATAGGTACATGGAAAACAAAAAAGATGTTCCTACTATGCTCGGAGATTTTATTTTATTTGTTTATTGCCAGCTTGTGGCCATTTGTTGCATTTTGTTTATGGTATTTTTTTCTGTCTTCATCTTTTGTTGTTTAATGTATTATGGCACACTGGTTAGCACTGCTGCTTTAAAACACAGATCTTATGTTTGGTAACCATAATCGGTCCAGAATACTTCTTCCTAGCCTTCAGGATCACACAAAAGACTGATACACCATTATAATACACTAAAAGCTAGTTCTGTTCCTCATTTCACATTTACTTCAATGAAATTTACTGAGTTCTATGAAGTTTGCCAACATTTCCATGATTCTGCTGAACTCTGTGTGGTTTGCTCATCATTACATGTCCCAAAGCAAAGTAGTCTCAAACTGGTTTCACGAACATCACATTGAGTTCAGTTTCTTCAGTGGCAAGATCTGAATCCAAAAGAAAACATTTGGGATATGGTTGAACAGGAGAATTGCAGCTGAATGTGGAGCTAAAAAAATCTGCCAAAACTGCATGATGCAATCACGTCAACATGGATCAGAATCTCAAAGGAATGTCTAAAATTTTGTGCAATTCATGCTATGAAGAATTGAGGCTGTTTTCAGATCAAAAGAAGGTCCTCCTCAGTACTGTATTAATATAGTGTTCCTAATAATTTGTTTAGTGAATGTATACTGTATATATTTGTTTCTGAGACAAAAAACACAATGTATACAGTGTGTTTCAAAAGATAACCATATTTTACAAACCTGAGTGATGCAAAAATGTAATCTGCACTAATAAAAGGCAAAGCCTTCACTGACTGACTGACTCACTCATCACTAATTCCCCAACTTCCTGTGTAGTTAGAAGGCTGAAATTTGGCAGGCTCATTCCTTACAGGTTACTTACAAAAGTTAAGCAGGTTTCATTTCGAAATTCTACACGTAACAGTCATAACGGTCGACAACGTCCGCCATGTTAAACTTTCTTATTTATGGCCCCATCTTCACGAAATTTGGTAGGCGGCTTTCCCTGCGCTAACTGAAACCGATGAACGTAGTTATTTCGGTGGTATGACACCACTGTTGGCCACCATATTGAACTTTCCAACAGTCTTTGTTGCCCTCACTGACTCACTGACTCACTCATCACTAATTCTTCAACTTCCCGTGTAGGTAGAAGGCTGAAATTTGGCTGGCTCATTCCTTACAGCTTACTTACAAAAGTTAAGCGGTTTCATTTTGAAATTCTACACGTAATGGTCATAACGGTCGACAACGTCCACCATGTTAAACTTTCTTATTTATGGCCCCATCTTCACGAAATTTGGTAGGCGGCTTCCCTGCGCTAACCGAAACCGATGTGTGTACTTATTTCGGTGGTATGACACCAATGTCGACCGCCATATTGAACTTTCTAATGTCACTAATTCTCCAACTTCCCGTGTAGGTAGAAGGCTGAAATTTGGCAGACTCATTCCTTACAGCTTACTTACAAAAGTTAAGCAGGTTTCATTTAGAAATTCTACGCGTAACAGTCATAACGGTCGACAACATCCGCCATGTTAAACTTTCTTATTTATGGCCCCATCTTCACGAAATTTGGTAGGCGGCTTCCCTGCACTAACCGAAACCGATGTAAGTACTGATTTCAGTGGTATGACGCCAATGTCAGCCGCCATATTGAACTTTCCAATGGTCTTTGTTACCTATGGGCCCATCTTCAAGAAATATGGTACGCGGGTTCCCAGCACTAACTGAATCCTACTTATGTACATATATACGTCCATAGCCTGCAGCTCGGTCGCCGTGTGAGGCGGCGTTGGGTCCCCCATCTCCACGCCTCCCATGTTGTTGGCTGCCTGCCTATATAAGGCCATCCGTCACTCCGGTCTCTTCATTCCCTTCCTTGCTTCACCATGGTATTCACGTCTCCCTGCTGATTACTGCAGCCTTTTTATTTAACCCAAGGCTTCTCCGCTGTTTCATTGTTCATTTATTATGATTATAGTTTTTGTAAAGGTATTTTAGACTTAGTTTACATTGCTCAGGTACCCATTTCCTTTATCGTTCCAACCGTACCCCCATTAACATGTCTATCGAGGTGATCACCATTGATCAAAGAACTGTCACTTACCGAGTGGTTTCCATGCCCGGAGATGGTGCCTGCCTTTTCCATTCTCTGTGTTACATATTGCACGGCCATATCAGGCTCACTCTTGATATCCGGAGGAACATTGTGTCTTATGTATTGAATGACTGGGACAGGTTCAAGGTGTGGACTGATGACGGTACAGGAGATAATTATACTACACAGGAGCACTATAAGAGTGAAATGCTTAAGCCCTTCACCTATGGTTCTGCATGTGAGTTGATGGCTGCCGCTGAATTGTTTGGTTGTCGCTTTCAAGTGTACCGAAATGGCCAAATATTTTACACCTTTGGATAACTGCCAATGCCTCTTAAACATCTTAGATTCACAAGTGACGATTTAAGTAGTGGACACTTTGATGTTTATGAATGTTTAAACTCTCAAAAGCTGGATGCGAAGTTATCGATGAAACCAGTTGTATGCTTACAACGCTTGACAGATGTCGAATGTCACTTCAACACAAGTCCTGCAAATACTAACATGATTGAAACAAACCATGAAACTCAAACCAATTATGACAGCAGCAATCCAAGCTGTGAGATTTGAGGCAAGATTGCTTTTCATATGGCCAACTGTACATTGCATGCTCAAGAGTAAGCTCAAAGCACAGCTTGGTAATATTATAACCGGAGGGCCGAACTGACAACGTGGCATACAAAGAGATCCTTAACAAATAATTATTGGTATATTTTCCCTCAGTTTAAAAAGGTTTACTTTTCTTCTTAATAAAAATTTTAAGGCAGTACTTCGCCACTGCGAAGCGTGGGTATTTTGCTAGTCTATGTATATAATTCACTAAGGGCACGCAAGACAGTGAGCGCAAGCAAGACAGAGAGCACGTGCAAGACAGAGAGCCCCGCCCGCCAACTCTAAGACCATGAGATATGCTCGACAGAGCCCTGCCCACCAACTCTAACTAAGGGCAAGCAAGACAGAGAGCGCACGCAAAACAAAGAGCCACGCCCGACAAAGCCCGCCCGCCAACTCTAACTAAGGGCAAGCAAGACAGAGAGCGCACGCAAGACAGAGAGCCACGCCCACCAACTCTAAGACCATGGGATACGCACGACAGAAACCGCCCGCCATCTCTAATCCTACTTCCGCGTCCACCGTCGCTCTCGATCAAACAGCAATAATTAGCAAACAAACAAAGAGAACTGGCAGTAACAGTGCAAAATTCACAATTGGTATGCCAGTTTGAAAAGATAAGTTTTGAGGGTAGTTTTAAAATGTGTTATTGAATCGAGCTGATGTATATGAGAGAAAAGAGAATTCCCGATTTGAGGAGCACTATGAGAGACGCTCCAGCTCCCATAGCACAGAGTTTGATTTGTGGTACAGAAAGTACAGCTGCAGATGAGAATCAGAGTGAGCGAGACGAGTGTCAGTCTGTAGGAGATCAGTGAGGCTGTGGAGAGCTTTAAATGTTAAGAGCGGTATTTAGTATTGTATTCTGTAGTTAACAGGGAGCCAGTGAAGTTGAGAGAGAATAGCTGTAGTATGTTCAGTGGATTTAGAACAGCAGGTTATTATCCTGGCTGCAGAATTTTGAATAAATTGTAAGCGAAGGATACGTGTTTTTGGGATGACAGATAGAATAGCATTACAGTAATCTATACATGAGGTGACTCGGACATTAACCAATACTTTAGTACTGTGTTGCGTAAGAACAGGACGAAGTCTAGAAATGTTTCGGAGATGGAAGAAAGCAGTCCGAGAAATGTTACTTTTACGGGAGGAATTATTTAATAATAATAGTAATTATTATTATTATTTAATAATTGCCATCATTAGTGTATAAATGGATATAAATAATTGCATGTAAACGATTCACCAAAATCTGTTGTATGTAAACGATACTGTTTAAAACGTTATTGTTTTTTCATCAGAAAACCCGGTTTCCACGTCTACCTGTATTAGTTTAAATGGCACTTTTACCACTCGCAATAGATAGATAGATAGATAGATAGATAGATAGATAGATAGATAGATAGATAGATAGATAGATACTTTATTAATCCCAAGGGGAAATTCACATAAATTCACAATAGGGCGGACGCGCTGACTTATCGTGTCGACTGGGCAACACAGCGAAAGCGGCGTCTATCTATATATGTCTATGTTTTCCGTAGCCTGCTACAGGAAGGTACTCTCTCGACCATTGGCATTGGTTTCGCTCCTTGCTATTTTGGTTATACTGCAACGGTGGTTTCCTAAGCCTTTGTTATACTGAATTCCTTTCTCACTGTTTTCCGTTCCTATTCTTACACCGCCGTATGCTACAGTGGGCTTCAGCTAGTAATGCATAAATGTCAATATCAGTGCTGCCCTTAGCCAAACTGGGGCTCTAAGTGGAATTTTACTTTTAGGGCCCATCTCCACCCCAACCCCAAACTCCCCAATCTGCCCCACCCTGAATTCACAACATCAGTGTTTCTTATAACAGCTTTATTGCTGTTTCACCAATAAATATCTAAATAAAAAAAATAAATAAAGAAACACACATCTCAATGTTAACTATAACTTTTTAATGTCAATAAAAACACATTTTTAAAAAATGACCAAACTTAAAAGTGAATGTTTACAAATTTTTTCAGTCTTTTTTTTTACTCAATATAGCCAACAGTATCACTTGTGACATGTAATACAACAACAAAAACAATGATTTGAATACTACCACTACTGTAACTAATAATAATACATGTGATAAAACGTGGGTGACACGTCCATCTAGGGTTGAAGCAGGAGATTATTTTAATCCACTCACTGATCTGACCCATTTTTATTCTTTCTGTCTGAATGACAGAATGACCCAATCCTAGCCGCTGATCCACAGCTGCTGGACCAACCAGATGTGGAGGACCATCTGTTTCTGAACTGAAGAAGGGAGCCAAGGCAGGGCAACTGATAACATTACTGCTTGTTTGCTGTGCCAGTGTATATCAAAGTGGTAGTTCCCAATTTCAATAAATACCTTGGCTGTTCGGCGGCATGCTGGCGAAATGGTAGCGCTGCTGCCTCGCAGTATGAAGACCTTGGTTTGATTCCCAGGTCCTCCCTTTGTTGAGTTTGCATGTTCTCCCCATGTCTATGTGGGTTTCCTCCTGGTGCTCCGGTTTCCACTCACAGTCCAAAGACATGCAGGTTAGGTGCATTGGTGATCCTAAATTGTCCCTATTGTGTTCTTGGTGTGTGTGTGTGTGTGTGTGTCCTGCGGTGGGCTGGCGCCCTTCCAAGGATTTGTTCCTGCCTTGCGCCCTGTGTTGGCCGGGATTGGCTCCAGCAGACCCCCGTGACCCTGTGTTAGGATATAGCGGGTTGGATAATGACTGACTGTCTGACCTTGGCTGTTCCTGTTTTGAATAGAATAAAACTAGATTCCCTGAAGGCCTTGGACTCGTCTTTCATGTGCAAGTCAGTGACTCATGCGTCACAATATATAAAATTATGTATACAGTAATGCAGGATAGGTACATCCCAAAGTTTGTAATTAATAGGAAATTAAAAAAAAAATTTGAAGAAGCTGCAAAGAAAAAAAAAACAGCATATATGTCAGAATGTCAGAGGGGGACTTTTTTTTACACTGGGTGGTTCCATTAGGCACCCATTGCTAGGACTGGGGGTGAGAAGTTAAAAGGCTTTCTGCAGGATGTAGGTATTTGCTGTATTGTAAAGGAGTCACCACTTTGAAGTTTTTGGCTGGTTGAAAAAGGCAAAAAAGGGACGGTCTACTGAGTCAACTGCCAAGACACTCGGACAGAGCAAAGGGGATCGTAGGTAGACGAGGGTACCTGGCTGGCACGACGTGAGGCACAAGGATGGCAACACCTACTTCCAGGGAGGAAGAGACAGCTCCACAAGGACACGCCGGTTGTGGGTCCAGCAAGAGAGGGAAACCGCATGAAAGGACCAAGCAAAGCTGGCAGATGAGAAATGAGGCGAGCCTAGGTCACAGCAACACAAGGAGCCCAGAGTGGAAAAAAAAAGGAACGGCAAAGAAACCACTGACAGGGATTCAACAGTTTGACACAACTTCTGTTGGGAAACGAGTGTCCGGTGAACACAGTGCATCGGTGGACAGTTGAACGATTAAGTGTTGGGGTAACAGTGCGCAAACTGGACTCTGCACCACTAAAGGTTGTATCCTCCAATTCTTGTTTTTAACAGACTTTTAGAGTGTGGACTGTGTGCTTTCCTTTTTTAAAAAAAGAATTTCGAACCTGATATTGTTAGATTTTTTTGTTATGCTTGTTTATTTTTTTTTTTAATTTACTTTATTGTCTTGTGTAATAGAAGTTATTGTTGCTTTTCCTGAAATTACTGTTGTGTCTTTCATTGTGTGTTTACCACCCAGCTTAAATAACCCTGTGTGCTATTTTCTGTAAATCTCAAGAGTTCCCAGTCTCTTAATAAAACTGGGTGGCGTAGTCGGATATATTAATAGTGTCTAAGTTAGATTTCCTGTGAATGTGACCAGACACCTGTCACATAATTTTTGGCAGTAGTCGGCAGGATTGGGCTTGTGAGTAACACACTTGGAAGTACTAGGCATATATATGTATATATTTATATTATATATATATATATATATATATATATATATATATATATAGTAAAAGATAGAGAAGGACACAGCATAAAGGTTTGGGGTTTTCCGGCCCCATATATTGTAGACGATCCACAATAAAATTAATGAAAAAAACTGGTCAAACATAAACTAAACAGTTCATATGCGCGACGCCGAAACATGGCGTCAGCAGCCATTTTATGAGGGAGGAGCCGGAAGTGGAGGAATGCTGGGAAGGAGCCGTGAGGGAGGATGGGATCGATGACGTCAGGACAAGATGGAGGAGGAAGGGCGGAAGTAACGTACTGCGGGCAAACCCGGCTTATGGTGGCGGAGCGTCTTTTTTCCTAAAAGAAAGCAGAGGGAGAAAGCTAGTACCCCGCCATTCCCTGCCGGCGAATGTCTCTCCAGGTGTGTTAAAATCCGTCTGCGGTCTCCTACTCGCGCGTGCGTGACAATATATATATACAGTACTGGCCAAAAGTTTGGTCATACCTCCTCATTCAATGTGTTTTCTTTATTTTCATGACTGAAGGCATCAAAACTATGAATGAACACATGTGGAGTTATGTACTTAACAAAAAAAGGTGAAATAACTGAAAACATGTTTTATATTCTAGTTTCTTCAAAATAGCCACCCTTTGCTCTGATTACTGCTTTGCACACTCTTGGCATTCTCTCGATGAGCTTCAACAGGTAGTCACCTGAAATGGTTTTCACTTCACAGGTGTGCCTTATCAGGGTTATTTAGTGGAATTTCTTGCTTTATCAATGGGGTTGGGACCAGCAGTTGTGTTGTGCAGAAGTCAGGTTAGTTGGACGATCATTTATTTTTCAACAGGACAATGACCCCAAACACACCTCCAGGCTGTGTAAGGGCTATTTGACCAAGAAGGAGAGTGATGGAGTGCTGTAAATGGTCATGAAAATAAAGAAAACACATTGAATGAAGAGGTGTGTCCAAACTTTTGGCCTGTACTGTATATATTAATCATTTTTATTTAGTTATTGATTTTGTGAGGGTAGTTTTACTGTGTTTTTTTTTTATTATCATCATGATGATGCCTATTTTTGCCGGTGCACCTTGGATTGCCAAGTTTAGTGGGGTAAAAGGTGATTTGAAATATGCTGAGTGGAAAGAACAGATGCAGGGGTTATTAGAAGCAGCTGAATATGGGGAGTCTCAAAAGGTCAGTATTGTAATGGGATCATTAACTGGGGATGCCAAACAGGAAGTCAGTGAGTTTAATGTGGAAGAAAGAGATAGGGTTACAAAGATTTTTCTTTTTCTAGATGGATTATATGGGGACCAAGTCCCATTAGCTACTCTGATGCCCCAATTTTATAGTTGTGCACAAAGGACTAACGAACCTTTTAGGGCATTTGTTCTTAGATTGAGGGAACTTTATTGCAGGTTACAACGGCATAGCCAAGCCCAAGCCCCCTCCGATATACAGCTGCGAGATCAGCTCTTGTTGGGCCTCCAAGAAAGTGGACAGCAACAAGCACTACGGACATTTGTATGCCACAACCCAGATAAAACTTTTGGGGAAGTGCATCAAGAGGCCCTGCTGCTGGAAGGGGAATGTAATTATACGGGACAAAGGGAAGCAACTTGCAGAGCTATTGGTGAGTTCTCTGCAACTAACTCTCATTCACAGGCAGACTGGAGACTAGCATTCAAGTCAGAGATTCTGGGTGACCTGAAAACACAAATTAAGAAATGGACTCAAGAGCTGCTGAAGGAACTGAGGCCAGCAGTTCCACAGGTTGATGCTGCCCAGCCGCTAGTACATTCTCAGCCAGATAGGAGGCCTCGCGCTAACAGCCGTTATGCCTGGGATACACAAGGTAGGCCTATTTGTAATCAGTGCAGACAAGCAGGTCATTTGGCACGGAACTGTCCATCCTCTAGTAGGTGCCCTACTTTAAACTTTTAAGCCCTGCAGCTGTAGGCCGGGTAGCAGAGTGATCACCGAAAGGCCATATCCCCTCTTATTGGTGAGTGTCCTGTGGTACAGGTCACCATCAAAGGCAAAACATTAAATGGACTGTTAGACACTGGATCCCAGGTTACCCTGATGCAAGAGAGCTTTTTCAAGCAACATTTTGCAGATAACATAGAAGTCGAGCAGGCCCCGTTTCTTCTAACCCTGAAAGCTGCCAATGGGTTGGATATCCCCTATACAGGGTATGCCACCATGGATTTTGAGGTGGCTACCGTGAAGTTACCAGCCAGAGGGGTTGTAATTGTGAGAGACGAGGTCCAGACAAGCCCATTGCTGATTGGAATGATCATAATCTCTGCTTGATGACATGCAGTTTTTCAGGCTCCAGAATCACCAGTTGTGCTGGCACAAGCAGCTCCCAGTATGCAAAAGGCATGGTCTAAGGACTTTGTTGTGTGTCAATGCACTGAGACATATCGGGAAAATGATGGATTCCGTGGATATGTATGACTTGCCGGCCACCGTGGTGTGAGGGTCCCTGCCAGAAGTGAAGTGGTGGTGTGTGGAAGAGCGTCTTCCTGTTGTAGGAGGATCAGACTATTGTGGGCTTCTGGAACCCCTGTTTGAACTGTCATCTTTGAGAGTTGCACCAACGGTTGCGATGGTAAAAACAGGCCATATACCTGTGCGTATTTGCAACTTGAACTCTTTCCCTGTGTTCATAAGCCGATACCAGAAGTTGGGCCGCTTGTTCTGGTTAGATGAGATGGAGCTCTGGGGTCCAAATGAAGTGGTTTTGGAAGCAATCGACATTTGGGTCATGCAGGTGCATCTGGTGGAGCAGGATATGGCTGATCAACCAACCATGAGCCCAGAGCTGGTTAATTTACACCAGCGGGGGGATTTGACCACACAACAACAGAAAGAGCTACAGGCATTACTACTGAAATGGAACAAGGCTTTTGCATTGAGTGATTGCATTTGGGTGTACTGACCTGGTGCAACATCGGATTCTGATAGGAGATGCCCCACCAGTGCGAGAGAGGTTTCGTTCCCTACCACCCAACATGTACCAGGAAATGAAGGTACTTTTGAACTAAATGTTACGAGCATTAGCCCCTGGGCTGCCCCAATTGTGATGGTAAAGAAAAAAGATAGTCGGTGGCATTTCTGCATAGACTATCGCAAGTTGAATGCAATGACTCATAAAGATGTGTTTCCTTTGCCTAAAATTGAAGAGACCCTGACCACCCTCACCAAAGCACAGTGGTTTTCCACTTTGGACTTAGCCAGTGGCAGGTGCAGATGGAGCCCCGTGATTGAGAGAAGACAGCTTTTGCCACATCCCTTGGTCTATATGAATTCAACTGTATGCCTTTGTAATGGTCCAGCCACTTTTGAGAGACTGATGCAGCAGTGCCTATGAGGTCCCTTGTCAGAATCAGCCTTGGTCTACCTGGATAACATCATTGTGTATTCACCAGACTTCTTCACCCACTTACGGCACCTTGATGAAATATTGATGTGCCTATGGAAGCATGGCCTTAAAACTGCACCCTACTAAGTGTAAACTGTTCCATAAGCAAGTGAAGTTTTTGGGACAAGTTGTCAGCCAGAAGGGGGCAGAGCCAGATTCAGAAAAGGTGACAGCGGTGCAAGAATGGGCTCCACCACAGACTGTGAGCCAGGTAAGAGCTTTTCTGGGCCTAGCAGGCTACTACCGCTGCTTTATAAAAGGCTTTGCGAAGATCACACAGCCTTTGACTACTTTGCTCACTGGAGTCCCAGCAGATAAAAGACTTGGCCTCAGAAAGATAAATTGGACACAGGAGTGTCAACAGGCATTTGATTTACTGAAAACTACTCTGACACAGGCCCCTGTCCTTGCATTTGCAGACTTTACATTGCCTTTTGTCTTATATACAGATGCTAGTCATCATGGACTGGGTGCAGTTTTATCACAGGTCCAGGAGGGCCAGGAAAGAGTGATTGCACATGCCAGCCGAAGTTTACACCCTACAGAGCGGAACGATTCAAATTACAGTTCTTTTAAATTGGAACTTTTGGAACTAAAATGGGCCATTACTGAGAAATTTAAAGATTATTTGATGAGGGCTAAATGCATTGTGTATACGGACAATAACCCTGTTGCCCATTTGCACACAGCACGCCTTGGAGCAGTGGAGCAAAAGTGGGTGGCCCAGTTGGCATCCTTTGAGTTCGAGGTGAGGTACCGTTCTGGTAGAGAGAATGTAAATGCTGACTCACTGTCCAGATTTCCTGTTAGTACCCATACAGAGATGGTCGTCAGAACAGAGGAGATCTTTGTGGTACCCTCACTCGATGAGGGGCAGCCCTCCATTGGTGCTAAATAGAGAACAAGCCAGGGCCAAGATTCAGAGCTCCAAGTGGTAAGAACCTATGTACAATAAGGACGAAGCCCTACCACTGCTGAGCAGAAGAAGCTGTCAATCCCAGAAAGAAAATGGCTACAAAATTTACAGAGGTATGTCTTGGTTGAGGATGTCCTGTGCCGCAGGACACTAGATCCTAACAATCATGAACCTAGGTTCCAGGTACTATGCCCAGTGCAAGAACGACTGGAGGTGTTGAAGGTGCTCCACGAGGCGGCAGGACATTCAGGAATATAGAGGACTTTGACTAACCTGCGTCATCAGGCTGTTTTTGTCATTTGTAGCCTGCAGAAGGATGGGACTACATGCAGGGCACCTTTACAACCCATCTCTGTTTCTTTTCTTTTAGAGGTAGTGTCTATAGCAGTGGTTCTCAACCTGTGGGGCGGGCCCCCCTAGGGGGGCATGAAGTAACAAAAAGGGGGGCGCAAAGATGTGAAAAAAAGAAAACAAGAACCAAAAATATGAAAAAAACATCTGTTGAAACCAAAACAAATTAACTTAAACTACATTCTGATACTAGAACAATAAATATGGAGTTAGATAAATGTCAATAAAAGTTAAGTAATAAAATATGCATCTACATTTCAAAAAAATGTTAGGGGGGGACGTGATTAAAACTGTTATGAAAACTTGGGTCGCAAATACTTAAAGGTTGAGAAACGTTGGTCTATAGATTTTCTCTCCCTAGGAAGGCCACAAGATTACTATCAGTACATTTTAGTTATGACTGATTTCTTTTCTTGTTATGCATGGGCAGTGCCAACACGAGATCAGACAGCACTGACTACAGTACGGGCATTAGAGGCCAATGTAATCCGACATTTTGGGTGCCCAATGCGTTTCCATTCTGACCAAGGGCCCAATTTTGAGTCCACCCTAATGCAACAGTTGTGTGAGCTGTATGGTGTAAAAAAGAGTAGGACTATTCCCTATCATCCAGCTGGTAATGGTATGACTGAAAGATTTAACCAGACCCTGCTGAGTATGCTAACCCTAAGTGAGGAGAAGAACAGTTGTTGGCCTGATTTCCTACCCCAGTTATTGTTAATTTATACTAATACTGTTCACAGTTCCACTGGCTATGCTCCTGCTTATCTGATGTTTGGTTGCCATCTGAGACTCCTGACAGGTGTGATTCTAGAGGTGGATAGGCTGCAGTCTGGAGGTACCAGGGAGGAATGGGTGAAGGAACACCATCAGAAGCTACTATATGCAAGTCAGATTGCTAAGGGAAAGATGGATAAGGCAGCAAAAAATTATAAAACTCAGTACAATAAGAAAACTCAGGCTGTTCCATTGCTTCCTGGATAATGGGTATGGCTGAGAAATAGAGGTAGACAAGGACAAGGGAAGCTGGCAGGTTGGTGGAACAAAGAACCCTATGTGGTGCTGGGCCAGGTAGGGGATTCTGGGGTGGTGTATAAAGTGAGAGCAGAAGGGGTAGGTAGAGAGAAAAAATGTGCACCATAATGCTTTAACACTAGAATTACCAGAGCCTACGAAAAAACTCGTAAATCCGTCCCACCTTAAATCGCATCTTAAATCCCTTCACACCTCTCCTCCAGCATCCTTTGTCCTCTAAATGTGCTGATAAAGAGAAGCTAGAAGCAGCCGGCTATTCCATCCCCCCACCAATTTAGAATGTGCACGAACTTCTCTCAGCTCATGCCTTGATTGAGTATCTGGGAGAGAAGTGCAGTTTTAGAGTGGAAATAATAGATCGTTATTTGGAACACACGCATTTCATGTCTGTTCCGTTTCTACAGTAATCTGTGTAAACACATTGTTAAAACAGAAACGTTTTTTATATTCTAGTAGTAGATGACAAAATGTAGGCATAAACTATATAATGTATGAAGCCTGAAGTCCAAATATCAAAGATACATTTTCACAAAAGGTACAAATATAACACAACAATTGCGCTTTTATTCAAAAATATAACTGCAGAAACAAAAAGCTGCCTTAACATGCGACATTGACAGCTGTTTATTATAAGTGCCTCTGTGGTGCAATAGAATCAGCTACTGACTGGCGATCAAAAGGTTGCAAGTTCAAACCTGCACCACTCTGTTTTGAGAAGTAAACTGCTCTTAGTCTTACTATTTTAGAATAAAAGCATACATTTGATTTCAGTCTGTAACAGCTATTGTAATTTATGATCCTTGTAAAGGTTAGCTTTGTTTTTTTTTTTTTTAATTCACTTTTCATTCTGTCAGTCGCGTTCAGAATCAATCCATACAACCCCATCTGACACGGCTGTTTTCACATAAAGATGCGCTATAGCTCTGCAGTGTACTTGTGACTGCATTCTCGTACCAATGTGTGCGAAATGACGTGTCTGCGTGCACTTTTCGTGGCATTACACATGTATTTTTTGAGCATGCCCCTTTGAGCATGCTCAAACACAGGAACATATATTGGTGTAAAAGTATAACAAAACAAGTGCACTTTTATTTAAGACTACCTGTATAACCGAAGGAAAAAGAAAGCAAGTTACAGTAGGCGATTGATACGACAGCTTGCATGGTGCAATGCTAAGAAGTGCTGATTTTCATTCCGTGCTATATAAAATCATCACATTCAAATATTAACAATTCCCACACACCCAAGGACCGTCCTTCCTACATTTACGACACGTGTACTTGTTGCAGTGTACATACCTCTCTGTGCTATGGTTCCTATTGCACTGAATGAGCACCTGACACTGTACTTTCTTCCCTGGGGGAAGGTCCCACATCAGAGAATTTCCAGTTCCTGCATAAATTCACACCCGATCTGACGCTGTTCATTTTCAAATAATATTGCATTAGTGCGATGATGTTTTCACATATATTGTCTCTTTTTTTCAGGTGTGTAATAGAAACCACAGCATAGAGAGAAGTGTGCACATTGCTTCTTATAGGAAAAGGCGATGGAAAAAGTGCACTTGAATAAAAGTGCACTTTTGTTATACTTTTACACCAACATATGTTCCTGTGTTTGAGCAACACGGGCAGATGGGGAGTGTCTGATGATTGCATATAGCGCCGAAGTTACTGCTCTTTACCATTCTCTCCTCTGCATGTCCTGGAGTACAAAAGAAACAGCATACAGCAACATGCGGGGACTGGCAGGAACACTCAATAAAACTGAATAAAAAGAAAATCAAGTGACGGTGAGATACGAAGAAGGCAGCTTCGCCAGCATTTGTGTGTCAGAACCCTTTTGGTATGCATCGTGGTACACTGCAGAGCTATAGCACGTCTTTATGTGAAAACAGCCGTGTCAGATGGGGTTGTATGGATTGATTCTGAAAGCGACTGAGAGAATGAAAAGTGAATTAAAAAAAAAAAAAAACAAAGCTAACCTTTACAAGGATCATAAATTACATCGGCTGTTACAGACTGAAATCAAATGTATGCTTTTATTCTAAAATAGTAAGACTAAGAACAGTTTACTTCTCAAAATGGAGAGTTGCAGGTTCGAACTCACAACCCTTTGATTCCCAGTCGGCAGCTGATACTATTGCACCACGGAGGTAGTCACAATAGATGGTTGTCAATGTCGCATGTTAAGGCGGCTTTTTGTTTCTGCAGTTATATTTTTGAATAAAAGCGCAATTGTGTTATATTTGTACCTTTTGTGAAAATGTTTCTTTGATACACTGTGTGCACAATTATTAGGCAAGTTGTATTTTTGAGGATTAATTTTAATATGGAACAAACACAGTGCTATCAGTCAATCCAAAATGTTAATAAACCTGAAACCTGAATGCTTCACAACGGAAATGTGAGTGTGAGCATCTTTAGGGGAATACATATGTGCGCACAATTATTAGGCAACTATTAGTGTGCAGATTTATTATGCAACTAAAGGAAAAATGAAAATTTTCCCATCTCACTTGTTTATTTTCATTTGTTATAGTGAGAATAATAAACAAACACCTCAAAATTTACAAATAAACATCTCTGACATTTCAAAAAAAATAAATCAGTCAATCAATGATCAATATAGCCACCCTTCTTTCCAATAACAGTCATAAGCCTTTCCATTCATGGAGTCTGTCAGTTTCTTGATCTGTTTACGATCAGCTTTTTGTGGAGCAGTGACTACAGCCTCCCAGACACTCTTCAGACAGGTGTATTGTTTTTCTCCCCCGTAAATCTAACGTTTAAGAAGTGCCCACAAGTTCTTGATAGGGTTTAGGTCAGATGAGGAAGGGGGGCCATGTCATTATTCCTTCATCTTTAAGACCTTTACTGGCTGGCCACGCAGTGGCGAACTTCGATGCAAGCGATGGAGCATTGGCCTGCATAAAAATCATGGTCTTCTTCAAAGATGTAGACTTTTTCCTGTATCACTGTTTGAAGAAAGTGTCTTCGAAAAACTGGCAGTAGGTTTGGGAGTTGATTTTGAGTTCATCTTCAATGCAAAAAGGTCCAACTAGCTCATCTTTAGAAATACCAGCTCATACCAGTACCCCACCTCCACGTTGGAGTGGAGCTCTGTGCCCATTACTGATCCACAGGTCCATCCATCTGGTCCATCAAGAGTCACTCTCATCTCATCGGTCCATAAAACCTTTGAAAAAAATCTGTCTTCAGATATTTCTTGGCCCAGTTTTGACGTTTCAACTTATGTTTCTTGTTCAGTGGTGGTTGGGTTTCAGACCTCCTTACCTTGGCCATGTCTTTGAGCACTGAACACCTTGTACTTCTGGGCACTCCAGGTAGGTTGCAGCTCTGGAATATGAAAGCACTGGAGGATAATGGGTTCCTGGTAACTTCACGTTTGATTCTTCTCAAATCTTTGGCAGCTAATTTGCGTCTTTTGTTCTCAACACGTTTCTTGCGACCCTGTTGACTATTTGCAACAAAATGTTTGATGGTTCTGTGATCACACACCAATATCTTAGCAATTCCAAAAATGCTGCATCCCTCTGAAAGACTTTTTACAATTTTTGACTTTTCAGAGTCAGTTAAATCTCTTTTTTGGCCCATTTTGCCCGAGGAAAACTAGCTGCCTAATAATTCTGCACACCTTGATATAGGGTGTTGATCTCATTAGGCCACACCCTCCCTCATTAGACAAATACACATCACCTGACGTGCTTAAATCCAATAAGCATTCAAGTTAATACAGCTTGGAGTTGGAATATACACATAAAAATGATGATATGGTCAAAATACTCACTTGCCTAATAATTGTGCACACAGTGTATTTGGACTTCAGGCTTCATACATTATATAGTGTATGCCTACATTTTGTCATCTACTACTAGAATATAAAAAACGTTTCTGTTTTAACAATGTGTTTACACAGATTACTGTAGAAACGGAACAGACATGAAATGCGTGTGTTACAAATAACGATCTATTATTTCCACTCTAAAACTCCACTTCACTCCCAGATACTCAATCAAGGCATGAGCTGGGAGAAGTTCGTGCACATTCTAAATTGGTGGGGGGATGGAATAGCCGGTTGCTTCTAGCTTCTCTTTATCAGCACATTTAGAGGACAAAGTACGCTGGCGGAGAGGTGTGAAGGGATTTAAGAAGCGATTTAAGGTGGATGGATTTACGATTTTTTTTGTAGGCTCTGGTAATTCTAGTGTTAAAGCCTTGTTGTTTGTCTTCACTAGGTGCTTCAGCTAACCCAACAGCCGAACCATCTCCTCCTGGACTTCCCATATATGGGTTTTGGACAATGAGAAACCCAGCCCCCAGAGAAAATGGTGATGTTCCAGACGGAGAAGCTCTGGAGTTGTGCAGATCAAGGAGGCAAAATCTAGGGAGACCCCCAGCCCATTTCAGAGAATAAGAAGATTACACCGATTGTCCGGGACTGACAATTGTTAAGTCTGGGGGAATGTCAGAATGTCAGAGGGGGACATTTTTTTGTACACTGGGTGGTTCCATTAGGCATCCATTGTTGGGACTGGGGGTGAGAAGTTAAAAGGCTCTCTGCAGGATGTAGGTATTTGCTGTATTGTAAAGGAGTCACCACTTTGAAGTTTTTGGCTGGTTGAGATTACAAACAATACCAAGTTGTGATAACAGAACTGCTCCTTCCTTCCTACAGACATCCTTGGAGGATGTCTGTATTTACCTGACTTGGAAATTAATGTTTAACAATATTAGCTTCTAATCAGCAGATCTGTACTCATTAATGGTTGGTAACAATACATTTTGTTAACTTCTGTTTTCAATAATTGTTAAACCCAGGAAATTTAGATGTGCCATTGTTTAATCCGTTTGTCCACAACTGATAATGGCAGGGTCTGAAGGAGATTTAAACTTCTGGGCAGGAGAAGGCAAAAAAGGGTCTACTGAGAACGCTGCCAAGACACTCGGACAGAGCACAGGGGCTCGTAGGCAGACGAGGGTACCTGGCTGGCACGACGTGAGGCACAAGGACAGCAACACTTACTTCCAGGGAGGAAGAGACAGCTCCACAAGGATGCGCCGGTTGTGGGTCCAGCGAGAGAGGGAAGCCGCATGAAAGGACCAAGCAAAGCTGACAGACGAGAAATGAGGCGTGCCTAGGTCACAGCAACACAAGGAGCCCAGAGTGGAAAAAAAAGGAACGACGAAGAGACACTGACAGGGATTCAACAGTTTGACACAACTTCTGTTGGGAAACGAGTGTCCGGTGAACAGAGTGCATCGGTGGACAGATGAACGATTAAGTGTTGGGGAAACACAGTACGCAAACTGGACTCTGTACCACTAAAGGTTGTATCCTCCAATTCTTGTTTTTAACAGACTTTTGGATTGTGGACTAAAAAAAGGAATTTCGACCTTGATATTGTTAGATTTTTTTGTTATGCTGGTTTATTTTTTTTTTAATTTACTTTATTGTCTTGTGTAATAAAAGTTACTGTTGCTTTTTCTGAAATTACTGTTGTGTCTTTCATTGTATGTTTACTCACCACCCAACTTAAAGAAACCTGTGTGCTATTTTCTGTATATCTCAAGAGTTCCCAGTCTCTTAATAAAACTGGGTGGCGTAGTCGGATATATTAATGGTGTCTAAGTTAGATTTCCTGTGAGTGTGACCAGACACCTGTCACATATACACAGAAGAACATTATTGACATTGTGCAAGCAGAACAAAACTACAATTGCATCAACCTCAAATGGTGCATTTATATAAAAATTAAAACCGCACTCTTTTATACAAAGAATAAAATAACAATAATAATATAAAAATATGTTATCACTTTAGTTTAGGTACTGCAAAAATGCATTTATTACTCAATTACTATTGTGTAATAAGACCTTAAGAAACAATTTTTTGGGTTTTCTTAACACTTACAAAACATCAGTAAAGTGTTTCTTCATCTCTGCAATATCACCTACTAACAGAACTTCACTTTGGAGTTGTCTGAGGAGGCTTAACTGAGACTCTTTTCTCTTGAAATTTCATATTTAGTATAAGACTGGTGAATCCTTCATATAAGCAAGTCATTTTACCATCCTGTCAGTATACTGCACTGCACAGAGATGAATAACCAATCTATCTAGGCTTTTTTATGGTCTTGTTACATAAGAGTAAATGAATAATAAATGCATTTTTGCAGTACCTAAATTAAAGTGTTACCAAAATTTAAAGTGATATGAAAAGTATAAAATCTAAATGGTACATAAAATAAAAACAATATAAAGTCCAACCACCATCAAGGTGCAAAAAGATTAGCAACAACAAATACAATAAAGTGCAGTATGACAGATATGAAATGCTGGTATTTGGAGTGTTAAATGACATGCATGGTTAGTATAAGAAATTGCACTTAATAAATTGCTGAAGGACATGTGTAACAGCCAATCTTAGAATGTTTAATATTAATGTTAAAATGTAATGTGTGACATAGAATCAATCTTCAACAACACACCCCTTACAAAGGCATCAGATGAGATGCAAGATGCTTGCTTGAATGCGTGTGACCTTGGGTGGAATAATTTATTGCAGTGGTACTGTCTCTGTCAAACATACTGACCCTCAATTCCTGTCCTTCTGTTTTCTTTCTCCACATAACCAATCGCCACACAATAAGCGTCTTTAATAAATGTAAAACCAGCAGTAAGCTTAGAATGCTGGTTCTTCAAAACTTTTAAGGAAGTTTGAAAAATCTTCGTTATACATGTTTAATTATTCGATCCATTCATTCATCCATCCAGGGTTGTGTCAGTCCCAGCAAGTATAGAGTGCAAGGCAGACACAATCCCTGTACGGGGTGCCAGCTCATCACTATTGCTGCACCACCGTTTCCCCACATGTTTAATTATTAACAGTATACTTTTATTTAAATGAAGTTAACAACTTATCTGTAAAATGCAATATACATACTTTAATGCAATTCATCATAAAAATTATATCAAGTATATGTCCTTGTATTCTAACAGCACACTGCTCCAAGAGGACAGCTCTTGGAAATCTAAATCGACTTAGAAGCCAGTCATAGTCATCTGTAAATATGCTCTCCCTTCTATTGAATTGAATTGAATTCTGTTATTGATATTGTATGGTAAAATAAGATTCAAACTCCTCCATAAACTTACTTTCCTACAAAATGATAAAATAAAATAATAATAATAATTTGAAAAAACAATGAAAAATATACAATATGAAAGCATAAGTACAATATACATGTATATATAGTTACATATATATATATATATACCATAAAGTGGTTCTGGTTGTGCAGTATTACAGTGGTAGTGCAAATTTACAGTGAGGTAATTATAATTATAAGTACAAACAGTTCTAATAGGAACACTTGATGGACTGATTGAGTGCGTTTATAGCTCTTGGGATGCAACTATTTCTTACCCTTGAGGTCTGTGCAGGAAAGGCTCTGAAGCATTTGCCAGATGGGAGAAGTTCAAATAGACTATATCATGGGTGAGTGGAATCCATGCAGATGCCAGCAGCTTTCCTAAGGCAGCATGTGCTCTAAATGTCCTCCAGAGCTGGAAGCTGTATCCTCTACTGTAAGCTGTAATCCTGTGTGCTCTCGACACAGCCTGTGCAGCTGTGATACCACACACAAGTACAATAAACAGGTTAAAATGCCCTCCTTGGTGCCCTGAGAGTAACAACGCTAAGGCAGCTATGGTATTTGGAATAGTTTGGCCATTCTGTGCACCCTTATATTGTTATTGAATGATTGCAATCAAGTGCCTTAAATTGGAAAATGATATTCAGTTAGTTTTGGTGTATTTGATAAAGTCCGTGTCAGGAATGTGAATCTAAAAAAGAAAGGGAGACCACAGAAACAGTACAATTGCTTTGAAGCAGGGTGCTACCCATTTGCTAAACCGAGCAGAAAAGGTTGTATACACAGTGTGAGGTTGCAGTGAAAATGTGCTTGGCTTTATGCCAAGTTTAATTTTTATACTTTTCGAAGTTATTGTGGAAATGGCCGTATGCAACATTTTTGTGTGTATGTACCATTTATACATGAGGCCCTAGGTTATTGTTGGTCCACAAAGTTGTCAAGCACTAAACCACCTACCTATATGTGACTTCATTGTGGTTTGCTATGAGTCAAATGACTGTTATGTCATCCGTAAACTTAAAAATAGTGTTTGAGTTGTGGATGAGTTGGCAGTCTTGTGTGAAGAATGCATGAAGGAGGGGGCCCAGCACACAGCACTGGGGAACTCCAGCATTTAACTGATAGTGCAGTCTGGTAGTCTTTGTGTGTTCAATGAGGAAGTCCAAAGTTACGTATGGAGAACAGTATCCCTAATGCATGGTTAGCATACTGTGTTAAAAAAAAACAGTCACTGATTATGTCCATAAACTCCTGCTCTTGTACTCCACTATTTGCAAAGTTAGCCCAGTTAATATTTCAGTAGTTAAAGTCCCTCATGACTATAATATCCACCTGTTAATTTGCCTTTTAAATATTACTAGTAGCATGTGGATTGAAATTGGTGCCTGCATTGGAAGGTCTATAGCACTTTTATGAAATAAAACCTCTTTCCTTAACGCTTTCTATATGAATCCAGATATCTTCACTAAGATGTGGCTCATCATACAGTAATCCCTCGCTATATCGCGCTTCGACTTTCGCGGCTTCACTCTATCGCGGATTTTATATGAAAGCATAACTAAATATATAACGCGGATTTTTCGCTGCTTCGCGGGTTCTGCGGACAATGTGTCTTTTTACTTCCTGTATATGCTTCCTCAGTTGGTTTGCCCAGTTGATTTCATACAAGGGACGCTATTGGCGGATGGCTGAGAAGCTAACCAATCAGAGCACGCAGTTAAGTTCTCCTGACTGAGAAGCTAACCAATCAGAGCACGCAGTTGAGCTCCTACGTGCTGAATGCAGTTTTAACCAGGAAGTCTCGTCTCGCTAATTCAGCATCAACGTGTTTCGCTGTGTAAAGAGTTGTGCTCTTTAGTGTTTATCTTTGTGCATAGTCAAGCCCTTCATTATGGCTCCAAAACAATCTGCTACTGCTTCAGGTGTCGTGCCGAAGCGCAAGAAGAAGATGTTAATGATTGCCGAAAAGGTAAACGTTTTGGATTTGTTGAAGGCTACGATTCTTTTTATTTAAAAAGTAGGAAAGGAATATAAGATCTACGGCTGCAGTGTCCTTTTAACCAGGGTGCAAAACGAGTTGTAAGTGGATGTAATAAGGCAGTAGTCTGGATGGAATCTGCTTTAGGGATTTGGATTGAAGACTGCCAGAAGAAGAACAACGGCAGTGCTACACAATCGCCTGAAGTGGCTCCTTTACAAGGGCTGTAACGCTCTCCTTTGTTGTGCAGTAAAATTAAAGTCATTGTTATCGGACAAGTCATCGTGTCATTGTTGGTGAGTAACCATAATTAATTTTCTTCTTACAGTGCTTAGTACATGTATGTACGTTTAGTGTCACTGTACACACATTTACTGTATACTATTTTTCTTGCATTGTACGTATTTATTGCTGGTGACCTGTCTATCGTAATGG
The DNA here is from genome assembly GCA_026402145.1 of Polypterus bichir lapradei. Lineage (NCBI taxonomy): Eukaryota > Metazoa > Chordata > Cladistia > Polypteriformes > Polypteridae > Polypterus > Polypterus bichir. Next base: position 24,385,949 of record JANRMT010062840.1, on the reverse strand, counting down.
CTGTAACATATGTGATATCGGAGACACTCAATATCTTTAAAATAATATTTAGGTTTTACTGTATATAAACAGTGTGTTTATATACATAATTTCAATGAATCTTACCTAATATCTAAGAGAATACAAAGGGATTATGCTGTTTAACTCTGCGGGGAATATTTATAAACAGTGCGGGAGAGTTTATAAGGGCTTAAAAAATATAAAAATAACCATACAAACATATGGTTTCTACTTCGCGGATTTTCACCTATCGCGGGGGGGTCTGGAACGCAACCCCCGCGATCGAGGAGGGATTACTGTACAACTAAATAAGACTTGCATTTAAATTCTTCTTTACATACTGTGAATAGCAACCCTGTCCTTTTATTTTCTTTCTATATGTTTTATTGTGTAGGGTCTTAAAGTGACCATACTTTCCCTTTACCAAAATGCCTCAAATCCCATACATTTACAATTCCGTGAACAGGTATATTATTTCAGTTTGGCACTTTCTCCCTCCTTCATTTCTTTATCTATGCGTTTAGGCAATTAGACAGACTAAAAACAGGCAGGGGAAAGAGCTACACTTTTAATTATGTATTATAGGTGATCACTTTTATCATAACTTGTGCCATATAAGAAAATAGAATGTGGCTTTTAAACCAAGACCATACAACCTGATAATACTAGATGTGTCATTTCAGGTGGCGAAATAACTTACAGTTCCATTCAAGTCTCTGCACAGGCCCAGGCAGTCTGCTTCCTTCCGGTCATCATCTGGTCTGCTTTCATCAGGAAGCAACTTGGCAGTGAGACAGCATGCCTTTGCAAGTCTCTGTCTGTTCATTGTCCTTGTGTAACTCCGATAAACACACCTTCATGGCCATTCACCAATGGAATAGCTCAGGCACAGCTCATAACCCAGATGCTTTGTTTAGGCAGGTTATGGCCTTCCTGGGGCCTCATGTATAAACGGTGCGTACGCACAGAAATGTTGCGTAAGAATGTTTCCCCGTTCAAATCGCGATGTATAAAACCTACACTTGGCGTAAAGCCACGCACTTTTCCACGGTACCTCATACCCTGTCGTACGCAAGTTCTCCGCTCAGTTTTGAAGACTGGTGGCACCCAGCGTCAAAGCAGTGCTACTGTTCCTGTGTGGTTACCCTTTATTTCTTAGAACCACATTCCTGACGCGGCTTTATAAATACACTGAAACTAACCGCATATTGTTTATTAGTGTAATGCATCTGATTATAATTAACCTGTAACAATATAATGGTCCAGGGAATAGCCATAGTATTCCAAATACCATAACTGCTTTAGCGTTGTAACTTTCACTGCACCTTTTTTTCCTTCTTTCAGCTGTTCCCGTTAAGGCCGGAGTTATACTTCACGCGACGCATGCTGCAGAGGACGCTCCTGCTACGCAAGCGTTGTAGTGTTTATACTTGCGCGCGTACTTTACGTAAATCTGGAGGAATCCACCAGGTGGCAGTGTGAGATATTATCACGGTGAGAACATGTTCAGCTTCTCTGTGTTGTGAATTGCCTAAAACACCTATTAAATTCCAATAACACCTTACCGCAATATCTCTGAAAAGGATGTTTATTGATTAAATCCATAAATCCAGGGATGTGTCCATTCCAGCAAGCACTGGGCACAACTGAGAAACAATCCCTGGACAAGGTCTCCGCTCATCGCAAGGTGAATACAAGCACTTGCATACACTAGCGTCATTTTAGCGGCACCAAATCTCCAAATCTGCATATCTTTGGAAGGAAACCGGAGCACAGTGTGGAATACAAGCAGGATATACCAGCAACATAACTCCCTGTGAGACAGCAGTGCTATCGCTCCGCCGCCATGTCACCCCCATGTGTGTAATTATTCCCCCCATGTGTGTAATTATTAACAGTATTCATTATTTAAACAAAATTATATGTAAAATGTAACATACACAATTTAATGCATTTAATCATGAAAGTGATATCAAGTACAAATCTAAAGATTCTAAATGTGCAGAGAGTTGAAATATCATACATTTCATTTTTCTGTGTGGTGATATATTGCTGCTTGCCGCAGCTGTCAGGTCCAAGAAGCTCGCAGCGATTAAAAACTGGGATGACGTTTACAACCGTTTGCTTTAATAATAAAGTAAACTACGAGGTTAAAGTGGGCAATTTGAGATTAACGCCGAAATTTCCACTTTAATCACAAAATACACATTTTCACCGTGTCCTTTATTTTTTTCTCAGTGGCTCAAATACAGCGATATACATTATGTTGCTGTTGCTAAGTTGCAAAAAAAAAAAAAAAAAAAAGACAGCACAAAGATGTTATGTGAGACTTTTAAAATGCATCGTGTCATTACAATCGGGAATATGCGACGCTTGAATATAAAATCACCACGAATGCATCTGTATGTCAGCATTGTGCTTCACCACATCAAACCATTCACCAAACAGCAAAGCACGCACATCGATCCCCGTAGGATCTGCATAGAGGCTTTCTGTCACATGTAGATAGTAAACAGAGACTCTGACGTCACATTCCGACTTTTAGCACACTGCACCCCCCGACTTTTTGCTAGTACTGCAACTTGCGCACTCGTCGCGTTAATTTCTGAGGACCTGCTCAGAGGACGCATGAAATGAACGCTGGGGACGCGTGGCAGCCATGATGCGGGCGCGTACGCGTTCTGAGCGTGAAGTATAAATGAGCCCTAAGGGTTGCCACAACGGATCATCTTTTTCTATATTACTCTCACTACACCACTCAGAGTATTTATATCACTGTATCTGAGTGGGGAATCACAGCAGCAGCTGATCAGAAAGAGAATTATGGGTATGCAGCATCAAGCCCACTCTGCCTCAGCCACGGCAAAACGTTTCAAAGCCTTTCCTGTACGGACCTCGTGGTTCAGACACAGTTTCATCCCAAGAATTATAAACGCACTCAATTAATTGCTCCTTATAGAACTGTTTGTACTTATAAGTACAATTACCCCACTGTAAACTTGCACTACAGTTATAATATTGCACAACCTGCGCCACTTTATAAAGCACGTTTTTACATATGATGATGATATCATTTTTAAGATGAAATGCAGCAAAATATGTTGCTTATATTATACAAATACAACTTTAACTTCATTTAAATAATCTGTATTGTTAATAATTAAACGTGTGAGGACACGGTGCCACAGCACTAGCGAGTTCACGGATTGTTCCTGTTTTGCGCTGTATATTGGCTGAGGATGGCGCGACACTGGAAGGATAGATGGATAGAATAATTAAACACATACTATGAAGATATTTCAATGTTCCTTAAAAGTTTTGAAGAATCGTCATTGTAAGCTTACAGATGGCTTAACGTCTATTACAGAGCTGATTGTGTGGCGATTGGGTATTTGGAGAAAGAAAAGTAAGGACAGGAATTGGAGGATAGTATGTTTGAAAGAGACAGTACTGCTACAATAATTTCATCGAAGGTCGCACACAATCATGCACCGTGTTCCCCTGTTTAATAACATACTTTAACTCCTATTATCATGAAAAAGATATCATGTATACATCTCAGTATTTTAATTATTCAGAGTAAGTAATATCACGAATGTAATGGATTCTGTGTCCTGTCGGAGAAAGAGAAAGAACGGAAGCACATAGTGATTCACACACATAGAGCACATTGAAGATCAAATACAAAACAAAGCAATTAACGTGCTACTTTAGTTACGATGGGATTTGAAAAACTAGTAAATTAAATGATTTTAAGATGAAGTTTATGTTCAACTTTAATGACAAAATAAACTAAGTGATTAAAGTGGATATTTCGAGATTGAAGTTAACATTTCGTGCTTTTTTCCTACTCTGTGCCTTTTTTTCTCACTGTACCCTAATAAGCTTCCATATGACACTCAGACGGTGAGTTACGTCTCGCCTTTTCACGGCGACTTTGATATGTGACAACTTCTTTTTTATGTCGGGCACTGTGCGACTTTGTGAACTTAAGCTTGTTTCTCCAACACGCTATGTCACTCAATCAACTTCCTTTTGTTGATTATACCACTGTATAAACCAACAAATAGTATGTTTTTCTTTGCCTCCACTTGGTATTCACTGAAATTCATATATTTTCCCTCTTGCTTTTGCCATTGCCTTTTCACAGAACGGGCAGCTTAAGATCTATTTATATTGATTTGCATATTCAAAGAGGAATAATTCTGGGAGGAGACGGAAGGCGTGTGCACGTGCGTTAGTTTTCACGCTGATCGGGATTTATGGAGCGGAAGAACGTGGAAGTTGGAGTAAGCACAGATTCCTGCATCTGGAATTTTCTGTGCGTAACCACATTTCGGCTTTTGTGCTTACTTCATGTTATAGTGCGAATTCTACGCACGCCGTTATACATGAGGCCTCTGGAGGGGATGGCTTATTATGCTCATGTAAGTCCAAGCACAGTCACCTTTGCCAAACTGGTTTGATAGTTGTTCCATCCCCCTGCCATAAATTTCACATCCTGAGTCCGTCCTAAAGACATGAGGCAAGTAGGGAAGTTGGTTAGGTAAATATGAAAGCACTATTGGTCTCATCAATTAAGTGAAACATCCCTCCTAAACACTATCTAATATTACATTTGCCGTGTCTAGCTTACAAATAAAGACATATACAATGCTTCTCAAATGACATGCAACATATCATACCACCACACAATCCTTCCTAGAAAATGTGTAACCATTGTGACAGATAGGGGGCGCTGTCGTCCCCTTGAACCCTAGGACCAGACACCAGGTAAAAGTCCAATAATTAAATTTATTACAATAACTAGCAAAATACCCGCGCTTCGCAGCGGCGAAGTACTGCATTAAAATTTTTATTAAGAAGAAAATTTAACCTTTTTAAACTGAGGGAAAATATGCCAATAATTATTTGTTAAGGATCTCTTTGTATACCATGTTGTCAGTTCGGCCCTCCGGTTGTAACATGACCAAGCTGTGCGCTGAGCTTACTCTTGAGCATGTAACTTACAGTTGGCCATGTGAACAGTAATCTTGTCTCAAATCTCACAGCTTGGATTGCTGCTGTCATAATCAGTTTGAGGTTCATGGTTTGTTTCAATTACGATAGTATTTGCAGGGCTTGTGTTGAAGTGACATTCGGCATCTGTCAAGCGTTGTAAGCTTACAACCGGTTTCATCAATAACTTCACATCCAGCTTTTGAGAGTTTAAACATTCATAAACATCAAAGTGTCCACTACTGAAATCGTCACCTGTGAATGTAAGATGTTTAAGAGGCATTGGCAGCTGTCGAAAGGTGTAAAATATTTGGCCATTTCGGTACACTTGAAAGCACCAACCGAACAATTCAGCGGCAGCCATCAACTCACATGCAGAACAATAGGTGAAGGGCTTAAGCATTTCACTCTTCTAGTGCTCCTGTGTAGTATAATTATCTCCTGTACCGTCATCAGTCCACACTTTGATCCTGTCCCAGTCATTCAATACATAAGACACAATGTTCTTCCGAATATCAAGAGTGAGCCTGATATGGCCGTGCAATATGTAACAAAGAGAATGGAAAAGGCAGGTGCCATCTCCGGGCATGGAAACCACTCGGTAAGTGACAGTTCTTTGATCGATGGTGATTACCTCGATAGACATGGTAATGGAGGTTGGAATGATGAAGGAAATGGGTACCTGAGTAATGTAAAGTAAGTGTAAAATACCTATACAATAACCATAATTGTAATAAACAAACAATAAAACAGCGGAGAAGCCGTGGATTAAACAAAAAGGCTGTAGTTATCAGCAGGGAGACGTGAATCCCGTGGCGAAGCAAGGAAGGGAATGTAGTGACTGGAGCGACGGACGGCCTTATATAGGCAGGCAGCCAACAACGTGGGAGGCGTTGGGATGGGGGACCCAACGCCGCCTCACATGGTGACTGAGCTGCAGGCTATGGACGTATATATGTACGTAAGTAGGATTCAGTTAGCATTGTGAACCCGTGTACCAAATTTCTTGAAGATGGGCCCATAAGTAACAAAGACTGCTGAAAAGTTCAATATGGCGGCCGACAGTAGCATCATACCACCGAAATAAGTACGTACATTGGTTTCGGTTAGTGCAGGGAAGCCGCCTACCAAATTTCGAGAAGATGGGGCCATAAATAAGAAAGTTCAACATGGCGGACGTTGTTGACCATTATGACCGTTACGCGTAGAATTTTGAAATGAAACCTGCTTAACTTTTGTAAGTAAGCTGTAAGGAATGAGCCTGCCAAATTTCAGCCTTGTACCTACATGGGAAGTTTGAGAATTAGTGACGTTGGAAAGTTCAATATGGCAGCTGACAGTGGCGTCATGCCACCGAAATAAGTATGTACATTGGTTTCGGTTAGCGCAGGGAAGCTGCCTACCAAATTTCGAGAAGATGGGGCCGTAAATAAGAAAGTTCAACATGGCGGACGTTGTTGACCGTTATGACCGTTATGCGTAGAATTTCGAAATGAAACCTGCTTAACTTTTGTAAGTAAGCTGTAAGGAATGGGCCTGCCAAATTTCAGCCTTCTACCTACACGGGAAGTTTGAGAATTAGTGACGTTGGAAAGTTCAATATGGCGGCTGACAGTGGCGTCATACCACCCAAAATAAGTATGTACATTGGTTTCGGTTAGCGCAGGGAAGCTGCCTACCAAATTTCGTGAAGATGGGGCCATGAATAAGAAAGTTCAATATGGCAGACGTTGTTGATCGTTATGACCGTTATGCGTAGAATTTCGAAATGAAACCTGCTTAACTTTTGTAAGTAAGCTGTAAGGAATGGGCCTACCAAATTTCAGCCTTCTACCTACACGGGAAGTTGGAGAATTAGTGACGTTTGGAAAATTCAATATGGCGGCCGACAGTGGCGTCATACCATCAAAATAAGTACGTACATCGGTTTCGGTTAGCGCAGGGAAGTCACCTACCAAATTTCGTGAAGATGGGGTCAGCCTTCTACCTACACGGGAAGTTTGAAAATTGGTGACGTTGGAAAGTTCAATATGGCGGCCGACAGTGGCGTCATACCATCGAAATAAGTACATACATCGGTTTCGGTTAGCGCAGGGAAACCGCCTACCAAATTTCGTGAAGATGGGGCCATAAATAAGAAAGTTCAACATGGCGAACGTTGTCGACCGTTATCGACCGTTATGACCGTTACGTGTAGAATTTCGAAATGAAACTTGCTTAACTTTTGTAAGTAAGCTGTAAGGAATAAGCCTGCCAAATTTCAGCTTTCTACCTACATGGGAAGTTGGAGAATTAGTGATGAGACAGTCAGTCAGTCAGTCAGTCAGTCAATCAGTCAGTCAGTCAGTCAGTCAGTCAGTCAGTGAGGGCTTTGCCTTTTATTATTATAGATAATGTGCACAAACACCCTCCAATCCACAATACTCATATAAATCACTACAATAATAAATCAATAATCAATCCTCCACACCCTGCCATCCGACTCTGCTCCCCATCTGGGATCTCCCACAGTCCTTTATATTCCTTGACCCGGAAGTGCTTCTGAGCCTTCAGTCCATATGATTATCCAAAACTTCTGGGTCAAGTGAAAACTCCTTTTCTTCCTCAGCCCAGAAGTACTTTATTTCTTCCGTCCTCGTGACATGAAAGTACTTCCGGGCTGAGTCCTCCAGTGGCCCCCATGGTATCCAGCTGGGCTGTGAAGGAAAACTCCATTTTCCATGATGCCCTGCTGGAATTCAGTGCATCTCCATGCTGCAGGGAGGGCTCCATCTGGCGGCCTGGGGGTATTGGCCGGGATGAACGGCCAGCCATATATCACACCATCCATGTTATGCTCATACTTGTCTTTGCTATTTAGTCAAGTTTATGTTATTGCTATAATATCATAATCATGCCCAGCCACATAGAACTCCAACTCACTTGTTTTAGTTTTGATACTTCTAGCATTAAGGTAGTTTTTTTTAATGCATTACTTATTTTACTTTTGCTCTTCTATCCTTCACTAAGAATTTGACCCATATGTTAAGCCTTCTAATCTCCTCAGTATTATCCAGACTAGTACGTGGCACAGGCAGAAATTCAGAGAAGACTACCTTTTCAGTTTTGCTCCTCAGCCTGTCACTTAACTCTTATATTAAGACTGCAGAATTGACAGACTACCCTTGAGTATGTAATTTGTTCCAACATTGACAATGACAACTGGATCCACCCCTGCTCTGGCCAAGAGCCTGTCAACCCTCAAAGGGAGGTCTCCAACCTGTGCATCTGGAAGGCAACACCCCATGCAAGTCTCTAAGTCTGGAAAAAGTCTGTGCTTGAATTCCCTTAATGTTTGAGTTACTAACTATCACTACTTCTCTCTTTCTGGGAACAGTTTTTGAAGTGGCCCTTTGGGGCTCCTCATGGCCACCGACCAGCTCAGAATCTTCAGAGACACCATCCAGCGTTGCAAGGACCTGAAAATGGTTTGACACTTCTAAATCTTGGGTTGATGCCTCTGGACAGTGTGCATTCTTTACCTTATGCCTTGTGACCATAAGCCACATATCTCAACCTGTCTGGTCTGCAGTGTCCTCCCATGCCACCTTAGGGGTGGACACTGTCCTTCTAAATGACACCTGGGCCAGGTCTGCCATTTCCCTACTAGACCACAGGCTGGCCAACTTCTCCCCTAGTCCTGCGACCATGAACTCCAGGTGCTGGATCAGCTGCCATGTCCTGCAGATGTAGCCCTCACAGAAGATTGGCTCCTCCAAAAAATTTTTTTTTTTTGTAATTTTGTTTATATGTGTATCTTTCTTAATATGTTTTATTTATTTATTTATTTTTTTCTTTGGGCCCCCCCCCCCCCCCCCATTTCCCTCTTAAGTCTTTGCCCTTTCCAGGCCACAGTTGTAAATAAGAAACATGTTCTTAATCTGTTTTGCCTGGTTAAATAAAGGTAAATAAAATAAAATAAACAATCCATTCTCTAAAAAGACCAACATCCAACAGGATTTACATTGCACTGGCCTTATTATTACAATTTGGGTTTGGATTACTAAAACTGCTCATTTTTTATTAAAATTAAATGATTTAACTTAAATGATAAAAATAAAAAATATAAAACTGTAAACCAAAAAATTACTTTAAAAAACTGCTACAGTTATTTTACTCCTTCTGGCCCCTTAAGATCTTGTAACATTCTCCACCTTGATTACCTGCTGTTTGTTCGTAGAATAATCATATTTGGTAACATCAATGTGTAGCAATCGCCCGATACGGGAATGCTTTTCCTACGCTTCACCACCCGAGAGGGAAGTGGACGATAGTTGAAGGATAAAATAGCATTACCATATTTAGTCCTCGGCCCCTCTTGTCCCCTATGCACACCCTTAAATAACTGGCAAAAAATCTAAATCAGAAGAAAGTGGGACTGATAAATATATTGAAAGCTGCTGATTACATTTACTTGCCCGGTGCCTGAGTGCTCATTAGTGAACCCTCTTCCCCAGACTCCCTCCCCAGTGGCCAAATCCTAACCCCCGGTTTGACACAGACAATAAAGAAAAATAAAAAAGAAAAGTTCTTAGAGAAAGCAAAAAGAAAGTTTTAACGTAGTCCATATATACGGAGAAGAAAACTGCAGTTCAGTTCCTACCGTATAGCATGAGGGAACACAACAGTCCTCTGGAGAAAACGGCTTCTTCGCTGGCTATCACGAGTCTGACTCACTAAACGGGAGCACCCGGAAAACACCAGACCCTGGCTTCTTTGTCATACTGATTATTTCTTCGCGGTGCCCACCCACAAATAGCAGACTTCCCAGGGTGAAGCCAGATGCTGATGTTTCTTAAATTCCCTACCAAACATATGCAAAATTTACTTAGTAATTTAGGAATTTATTCCCAGATTCCCAACCCATACATTTTACATAAAATAATTATGATTTATAGATAATACAGATGCAATTGTTGGCAGCACTTGATTCAGTCACAAAACTTAAAAATCCATGAAAATGTTTACTGAAAAAAAAGATTAAACGAATCTAAGTAAATGAAAACAAGCAGCATCTGACAAGGAAACAAGTTTAATAGATAACATTTAGATGGCTGTGAAAATAAATTCTTCTGTGCTTAGCAGTCTAGAATATTCAGGATCAAGTTGAAAATACACGAAAATAACAGTTGGAAAAGTAAGAATTATGCCTTTGAGTTCATCAAGTGTATACATTTAACAATCAAACCTGACTTGTTGATCTCTTTTATTAAGATTTCTTTGGAACGGTCAAATACATTTGATTAGAAATTACAGATTAATCCATGATAGGCTGGATGGGGGTATTCCCTTGCCAGATTTGGAGTTGTATCATTGGGCATTTACACTTAGATCAGTTTGGTGCTGGTTGAAACCCACCAATATTCGTCCATCCTGGCTCCCAATTGAAGTCAGATTGTTTTTTCCCAGCTCTCTTTCACTTCCCCCTTTTGTCTCTCTGAGATTGAGACAGCTTTCACTAAATTTGGGCCCAGTAATCATTTATGCTCTCACTGTATGGCGTAAGGTAGAGAATCATTTAAGCCTCTGCCCAAGATTACATTCCCTCACTTCCATTTTCCAAAACCCTTATTGGCGGCAACCCTATTGATTTTCCAGCCTGGAGGCAGTGCAGTATTTCTATGCTGGGGAATATTTTGGATGGCTCAAGGCTTTGAACATTCCAGTCATTAAGATCTCAGTTTTGTTTTCCATCTTTTTTTCTTTTGTCTTCAAATTAGGTCTGTTCTTAAATCTCACTGTGTTTCATTGTCTTCTCATTTGCCCTTTCATCCTTTGTTATTCTTCATTCAGTCTCTGTTTCCTAAAACAAAACATGTCTCTATATTATATGCAACCTTGAGGAAAGCCCCTCTTAAAACATTACCTTTTAATTTGGTTTGGGAACATGAGCTTTCTTCTTTCACTATTCTTAATTGGAATATGATATTTAAGAATATTATCTTAGCACCTAAGAACCCCAATTACCAACATAGTCAATTTAAATTTGTACGTTGTTTATATCTAACATCCTGCAGATGTTTTGCTATGGTTTTATCAGCTGACCTTTTGTATTCCCTTTGGTCCTGTAAGCCCCTAGGTACCTTTCGATACATGTTCTGAAGTGTCCCACAGTTATGGTTTTTTGGAGTAATGTTTCAAAGTTAATTTCATCTATTCTTTCATATAAAAACCTTTATTGCCTTAATTATTCCTTCTTTTGGAATTTTCTGCTTTCTCTCTTCTTTCCAGCAAACTGAATTCTCTTTAGGCACAATTGCTGCTAAATTATCTTCTAGTTCATCCTTTGATTTATGGAAAACCTCTTTTTTTTAATTTTATTTTGTTGTAATTATCTGCAGCACAGATTAATGGTTCATCTAACACTTGTATTTTAAACTGGCAGTCAGCCATGCAACTTGTTCCTAGCCATAGAGAGGGAAACTGCATTCCAAGATCCACATAAATTAATTAATTAATACATTTAATTATTTTTGTCCCCTTTTTTTGTTTTCTCATGTGTTTGTTGTGTTGTCCACTCCAGGGCTATCTTTTTTCAAATAAGGCCAGGTGTGGGGGGGTCTTTGGTGGGGGGCATTTTATTGCTATATTATGATGTACTTTTCTGTGAGCTGTTATAATTTTTTATCATTTATATTTTATTAATAAAAACTTGATTACAAAAAAATTACTTGTTAAATTAAATTAGAAAATCAACCTATTAAACTTTGATGGTTGATGAATTAACTGACATAACAGTTTCAAAAATGTTAATTATATACATTATATCTAGGAATGAAAGCACATCCATTTATGAAACTGTTCACTGGCATAATAAAAGTAACAGCATTTGACAGTTTACCTATTCTTGAAGCTATTCAGCAGTGTTATGTATAAAACAGGATAATTTAAACCAAATTATAATGTTTACCTTGGACGGTGCATCAGTCATGCAAAGCAAATGAAAGGGTGTAGCTTCTTTTTTGGGCCAGTCCATTCCCCACTTATCAGAGGAACATCATGTGCCACTTTGTGTATAGAGAATGCTTTGAAAGCTATTCCCCTCATGAGTGATGGTGAAACTTTGCCAAGGTCTATTTACAATAGGGCTCCATGTGGGATGAATAAGCTGAGGTAAAATGTTATAATTAGACCATTATTAGGATTAAACATTCTATATGAAATTGTAAAATGCTTCTGACTATGCCTCCCTTCTTTAACTAAGATATTCTTATTATTTGCACCGTCATATTACTATAGTGATGAAATCAAATGAGCTTTTTAACTTGTAACTGTAATATATAAAATACATAGTATTTATGTAAATATGTTTGCCAAATACTTTTAATCTGTTTACCTATTTCAGGACCTTTAGATATACAAACGGCAAAGAAGTGGTAAAGATTATACCATACACCTGTATGCTAATTGGAGCAAACTGAGGTGTCTCTTAACTGTGTTGTGCAAATTAACTTACCTCATTTAAGATCATTGCTTTGTTATATTTCACAGTCTTGTCATGCTGAATTGATGTGATCATATGGCAGGTTCCTGCAAGCTTGTTTTAATAAGGACATTCATCTGACAGACATCTGCCACCTCCTCCAGTTAGTGCTTAATATTTAATGAAGTCAGTGTTTCTGTGCTAATCTCCCCCTAACTCTTCTGTTACACCTGGCCACACCTCACTTTTATTTTGTACACTATTCATATATTACTGGTTATAAGTCACATTTCTGATTTAAATAATTTTACAAAATGGCAAGAAGTCTAGCCTTTAATTTGCAACATTAATTCAAAGCATGTTTGATAGAAGGACTATGTTTTCAACACGTTTATAAATCTACTATTGGACTTCACTCACCACCTACCCTCTTCCACTTTACCACCACCTTGGATAAATATTGAATCCAACCTCAACTCCTCTCATTTTAAGGTATAGGTTTTGTATTTTTCAAGTTAAAATTATAAATATATAATAATTTACTACATGAAGTTGTGTTCTAAAGTGAACCATTTTTTTATTTAAAAAAACATGTTTGTGCTTGCTGCTTAAAATTGGTTTTATGAGGTATGAATTCTTATATGAAACAAAAACTTTAAAAATGATTGTTATCGAGTATTGGTCCATGTCTTGAGATTGCACACATATTGTAAAACAACATATCCACGTTGATTTATAATAATTAGTCCACAGTAAGATCTAGTTTCCAGCTGTTTAAAAGGAGAACATGGCATAAAGGTTGAAGAGGACATAGAAGTTCTAGAAAACATCTAGAGAAGAGTGACTAGGATGATTCAAGGACTACAGGGGATACGTTATGAGGAAGGATTAAAACAGCTGAATGTTTGCAGTTAAAGCAAAAGGAGTTCAGTCGGTGACATGAATGAAGTGTTCAAAGTTATAAAAGGAATTAATATAGTAGATTAAGTATGTTACTTTAAATGCAGTTCAATAAGAACACAGGGACAGGGGTGAAATTTGTGAAGGGTAAATGTTGCACAAATATTAAGAAATGTTTCTTCACACTGAGAACCATAGGCACATGGAATAAGTAGACAAGTAATGTGGCAAACAATAGGTTTTAAAGGATATTCAAAACTAGACTTGATGTTATTTTGGAGGAGCTGCCATAAATAAGGGTAGTCTGTCAGTTCTGTAATCCAGATTTAAAGAGTTAGGTGCTAGGCTGTGGAGCATAACTGACAAGGTAGTGTTCTCAAAAGTTATACCTGTGCCATGTGCCAGTCAAGGTAAGACTGAGGAGATGACAAGATTTAATACATAGCTCTAATCTTGGTGTAGAGTAGAAGGGTATAGGGTAATAGGGCAAATTGACTCCTTTTTTAACACATGGGATCTATCCTGCCATGACAGGCTACATCTGAACCAGAAGGGCTTCAATGTGTCAGGGAGGCATGCGAGTAGGTTAGTCAAGGATTAAAGGGTATGAAGGTATAGAGAGTTTAGGACAGGTCAGGTTTAGACCTGTACAAGAAGTAATAAACAATGGTGTAAAATAATACATAGTAATATAAATTCTAACCAAGTTTAAATGCAAAAGTAAAATGAGTAACACAAAATAGCTTGCCTTAATGCTAGAAGTATCAAAAATAAAAAGAGTTGAAGTTGTATGTAGCAGAGCATAATTATGACATTACAGCAATAACAGAAACCTGGCTAAATAAAAAAGATGGAAATGAGTATAACATAGAGGGATACACATGTTCAGGAAGAATAGACAGAACAGAAAAGGAGATGGGGATACTGTTTATGTCAAACAGCTTTAAAGAGTGGAGACAGTCGAAGAGCAGTGAAAAAGGTTTAAAAACATTCTACATATAATGCAAGGCAGATACGTACCTAAATTTGGAATGAACAGGAAATTTAAAAATAAGAAAAAACCTCCACAGTGGGTTAAAAAAGATGTGAAAAAGAAGCTGCAAAGGAAAAAACAACCATTTAAGGCATATAAGACTAAAAATTCCAATATGAATGTTTGGGCATAAGATAACATGGGGCAACCATTAAGAAGGATATTAGGGACGCTAAAAAGCTGTTAAAGCTTTATATTATATTATATTATATTATAGCAGATAAGGTGAAAGTCGATCCAAAGAAATTCTTTCATTACTTTAGTAGTACAAGAACAATCAAGGAAGAGGCAAAGTGCACCATGAATAGTAAAGGGGAATTAAAAATACAGGCAGTGAAATAGTAGATACTTTAAACTTGCATTCCTTTGTGTTCTTTACATGTGAGAAAGTAAATTATCTTCCAGTGGAAAAAGGGAATTCTAAGGAGGTATTGAGTGATTTGGAAATTGTAGTGGGAGAAGTTCTGCATAGATTAAATAGGCTGAAATCAAACAAATCAACAGGACCAGATAATATTTATCTGCTATTTATTAAGTTCTCAAGGAGGTTATTCAGTACATATATAGTATAAACCCTTGACACATATTTTTAGGAAGTCACTGCACAATGGGGAAATTCTGAAGGACTAGAAAATGGCAAATATTATCCTGTTATATAAAAAAGGGTGACCAGGCAAATCCAAGCAACTGTAGGCCAGTAACTTTAACATGCATCACAGGTAAGTTAGTATAAGGAATTATCTATACTAATAAAAGACAAAGTCCTCACTCACTCACTCATCACTAATTCTCCAACTTCCCATGTAGGTAGAAGGCTGAAATTTGGCAGGCTCATTCCTTACAGCTTACTTACAAAAGTTGGGCAGGTTTCATTTTGAAATTCTACGCGTAATGGTCATAACTGGAACCTATTTTTCTCCATATACTGTAATGGACTTTAGCTCGATGGCCGTGGGGGGGCGGAGCTGCGTGTGACATCATCACGCCTCCCACGTAATCATGTGAACTGACTGTGAACGCAGTAAGTAGAAAAGAAAGAAGAGCTCCCAAAGAGTGCTGAAGAAAAACGGCGAATACTTTATTCGCGAGATACAAGTTTAATGAGAAGACACGAGGTATAACCGAGACTTTGGATCACTTTGTAACAGAGTTAAAATTGCTATAGCGAGAAACTTTTAAGTGCTGGGTCTTAGCTAACATTAAATAAAGCCGTGGACATCGCAACATCACACAAGAGAGCAGCTCATGTGAACTAACTGAACGCAGTATGAGTGATCACTTCCATGCATCAAACCTGTTCAAAAAACGCAATACACAATTGACAAGGTGGGAAAAGAATATGCTCAGAGCTGAGCTCCACAGCTAACGCGGTCTTGCGGAAGCAACTTCGTCACGCTGTCACCAAATACTCACAGAAAAATCCACAAGTTAATACACACGCTGTCTCTAGAGTTTCTCCACACTCAATGTATTCCTCGCATCCCCGTTACACCCTCTGATCTCCCATTTCAATTCAGATGCCTCCAATTTCCAGGAAGGCTCTGCTTCGCGATGAGAAGTAATAAGTCTCAGGGACAGACCCTACAAAAGGTTGCCATTGATTTCAGGCAAGATTGCTTTTCTCCTGGACAACTATACGTTGCATTTTCAAGAGTGAGCTTGTGCAGCTTCGTCATACTACAACCAGAGTGCTGAACTGACAACGTGATATATAAAGAGAACTATAATAATCGTAATAAATGAACAATAAAACAGCGGAGACCCCGTGGATTAAATAAAAAGGCAGCTTCCTTGGCAAAGCAAGGAAAAAGAATGGCTTTATATGTCGTTTGTTTATAAAACAGTGGAGAAGCTGTGTAAAGGCTGCTTCACAAAAAACCAGCGGAGTGCCTTATATGAGCAAGCAGTCAGCTAAAGAAGGGAATCAATAAATATCTATAATCGTAATGAACGAACAAAAAATAGCGTACAAGCCGCGGATTAAATAAAGGAAATGGGTACCTGAACAGTAAAGTAAGTCTCGAATAGCTACACAATAACTATAACAATCGTAATAAACGAACAATAAAACAGTACAGAACCGTGAAGCAAGGAGAAACGACGGCCTTATATGGTGTTCGTTTATAAAGCAGCGGAGAAGCTGTGTGAAGGCAGCTACACAAAAAAACATCAGAGCGACACACTCTGAATGTATTCCTCGCATCACCGTTATACCCTCTGATCTCCCATTTCAATTCAAATGCCTCAAATTTCCAGTAAGGCTAATGCTTCGCGATGACAATTAATAAGTCTCAGGGACAGACCCTACAAAAGGTTGCCATTGATTTGAGGCAACATTGCTTTTCTCCTGGACAACTATACGTTGCATTCTCAAAAGTAATCTCAGTGCACAGCTTGGTCATATTACAACCGGAGTGCTGAACTGATAACGTGGTATAGAAAGGCATTACTTGACAGTAAAACTATTTCTATATATATACAAATATATTATATATACACACACACACACATATATATATGTGTGACCTATATGTATATATGAATGACCTCCAAAGAGCACGGAGACTTTTGATCACATGAATGTGTCCGCAAAAAGTTGCGTCTCTTGCCCTGCAAAAAACTATAAAAGTCAAGCAGCTTTTGAGGCACTGACTGCGCTTCTGCCTTAAGTAAAAGTAAGCACTTTTTTCCTCCTTCCCCTGAGCTATAGCCCAGACAACTGCAAACACGGAATCCCTTTTCTAGACCGCGGCAAACTAATATTAAGGCGCTTCGCACTTTCTTTTGCACGTATACGATTATGAGGTCGCGGAAGACACGCACAGGAGGGGACGACCGACAGTGCCATCCCGGCCAGTTAATGGCGGGGACGTCTCTCCAGTCTACACGAGACCCACCGCGACGATCCCCAAAAGGCGCTCATATCGTCAGCGAAGATGTCTCTCTACACTATATAAAACAAAAAGGCAAGTTTCCTTTCTTTACACCCTTTTTCCTTTTATCCCAAACCAAAGCCTTTCTCTCTTAAACACTGCAGAGTACACAAAACTTATTTTCTTTAATTGCTGGTAATGCCGGTAAGGCACATTACCAGAGGCAGAAATTTGGACGTTCACACAGAAAATGTAATTTCTATACCACAGCCGTCGTGTAGCACCTTTCAAAAGGGATCTACTACCGAGAGATGATCCATATACATTTTAGCTGCTGTTAGTACTACTTACCTGTTGTGTTATACCGTCTTTAAAATGTAGTTTACCCGACACCACTCCAGTAGTGCTCGATGTATCTTTACTTCTTACAACGTTAATGTTTTACTGTTTAATAACTTATAGACTACATTTTATTTTTTTTCCTTGCACTCAATGAGCGAAGCCAATGGGTAATCAGCTATATATCTATACTAATAAAAGGCAAAGCCCTCACTGACTGACTGACTGACTGACTCACTCACTCATCACTAATTCTCCAACTTCCCGTGTAGGTAGAAGGCTGAAATTTCGCAGGCTCATTCCTTACAGCTTACTTACAAAAGTTAAGCAGGTTTCATTTCGAAATTCTACATGTAACGGTCATAACACTCGACAACGTTGAGCTTTCTTATTTATGGCCCCATCTTCATGAAATTTGGTAGGCGGCTTCCATGCTCTAACTGAAACCGATGTATGTACTAATTGCGGTGGTATGATGCCACTGTCGGCCACCATATTGAACTTTCCAACGTCACTAATTCTCCAACTTCCCATGCAGGTAGAAGGCTGACCCCATCTTCACGAAATTTGGTAGGAGGCTTCCATGCGCTAACCGAAACCGATGTACGTACTTATTTCGGTGGTATGATGCCACTGTTGGCCACCATATTGAACTTTCCAACGTCACTAATTCTCCAACTTCCCGTGTAGGTAGAAGGCTGAAATTTGGCAGGCTGATTCCTTACAGCTTACTTACAAAAGTTAAGCAGGTTTCATTTCAAAATTCTACGCGTAACCGTCATAACGGTTAACATCGTCCGCCATGTTGAACTTTCTTATTTATGGCCCCATCTTCACGAAATTTGGTAGCCGGCTTCCCTGCGCTAACGAAACTGATGTACCTACTTATTTCGGTGGTATGACGGCCACTGTCGGCCACCATATTGAACTTTCCAACGGTCTTTGTTACTTATGGGCCCATCTTCAAGAAATTTGGTACGCGGGTTCCCAACACTAACTGAATCCTACTTACGTACATATATACGTCCATATATAGTCGATCCAAAGAATCGACTGCAGCTCGGTCACCGTGTGAGGTGGCGTTGGGTCCCCCATCCCAACTCCTCCCACGTTGTTGGCTGCCTGCCTATATAAGGCCATCTGTTGCTCCGGTCTCTACATTCCCTTCCTTGCTTCGCCACAGGATTCACGTCTCACTGCTGATAACTACAGCCTTTTTATTTAATACATGGCTTCTCCGCTGTTTTATTGTTCGTTTATTACGATTATAGTTATTGTATAGGTATTTTAGACTTACTTTACATTGTTCAGGTACCCATTTCCTTTATCGTTCCAACCGTACCCCCATTAACATGTCTATCGAGGTGATCACCATCAATCAAAGAACTGTCACTTACCGAGTGGTTTCCATGCCCGGAGATACCGCATGCCTTTTCCATTCTCTGTGTTACATATTGCACGGCCATATCAGTCTCAATCTTGATATCCGGAGGAACATTGTGTCTTATGTATTGAATGACTGGGACAGGTTCAAGGTGTGGACTGATGACAGTACAGAACATAATTATACTACACAGGAGCACTATAAGAGTGAAATGCTTAAGCCCTTCACCTATGGTTCTGCATTTGAGTTGATGGCTGCCGCTGAATTGTTCGGTTGTCACTTTCAAGTGTGCCGCAATTGCCAAATATTTTACACCTTTCAACAACCGCCAATGCCTTATAAACATCTTAGATTCACAGGTGACGATTTCAGTAGTGGACACTTTGATATTTATGAATGTTTAACTCTCAAATGCTGGATTCGAAGTTATTGATGAAACCGGTTGTGTGCTTACAACGCTTGACAGATGCTGAATGTCACTTCAACACAAGTCCTGCAAATACTGTCGTAACTGAAACAAACCATGAAACTCAAACCGATTATGACAGCAGTAATCCAAGCTGTGAGATTTGATACAAGATTACTTTTCACATGGCCAACTGTACGTTGCATGCTCAAGAGTAAGTTCAGCGCACAGCTTGGTCATATTACAGCCGGAGGGCCGAACTGACAATGTGGTATACAAAGAGATCCTTAACAAATAATTATTGGTATATTTTCCCTCAGTTTTAAAAGGTTTTTTTTTTTTTTAAAATAAAAATTTTAAGGCAGTACTTCACCGCTGTGAAGCGCGGGTATTTTGCTAGTGTGTGTATATATATATATATATACACACTCAGCAAAAAAAGAAACGCCCCCTGACTTTCAACTGTTTTTACTTTCAGTAGACTTAATGTGTAAATATTTGTATGAACACTAAAAGAGTCAACACCATAAAACATAAACTAAAAATGTTTCACAATGTGTCCCTGAATGAAGGGAGGCTTAAAATCAAAAGTACCAGTCAGTATCTGGTGTGGCCACCAGCTGCTTGAAGTACTGCAGTGCATCTCATCCTCATGGACTGGACCAGATTTGTCAGTTTTTGCTGTGAGATGTTACCCCACTCTTCCACCAAGGCACCTGCAAGTTCCTGGACATTTCTGGGGGGAATGGCCCTAGCCCTCACCCTGCGATCCAACAAGTCCCAGACGTGCTCAATGGGATTGAGATCTGGGCCCTTCGCTGGCCATGGCAGAACACTGACATTGCTGTCATGCAGAAACTCATGCACTTTTTGCCACTCCTGTCTGGTCCAGCGAAGGTGGGTTTGTGCCCATAGGCGGCGTTGTTGCTGGTGATGTCTGGTAAGGACCTGCCTTACAACAGGCCTGCAAGCCCTCAGTCCAGCCTCTCTCAGCCTATTGCGGACAGTCTGAGCACTGATGGAGGGATTGTGTGTTCCTGGTGTGACTCGGGCAGTTGTTGTGGCCATCCTGTACCTGTCACGCAGGTGTGATATTCGGATGTACCGATCCTGTGCAGGTGTTGTTACACGTGGTCTTCCACTGCGAGGATGATCAGCTGTCCTTCCTGTCTTCCTGTAGCGCTGTCTTAGGCGTCTCACAGTGTGGACATGGCAATTTATTGCCCTAGCCACATCAGCAGTCCTCATGCCTCCCTGCAGCATGCCTAATGCACGTTCAGGCAGATGAGCAGGGACCCTGGGCATCTTTCTTTGGGTGTTTTTCACAGTCGGTAGACAAGTCTCTTTAGTGTCCTGCGTTTTTAGAACTGTGACCTTAAATGCTTACTTTCTGTAAGTTGTTAAGGTCTTAACAACCATTCCACAGGTGCATGTTAATTAATTGATTATGGTTAATTGAACATGCATGGAAAACATTGTTTAAACAATTTACAATGAAGATCTGTAAAGTTATTTGGATTTTTAAAACATTATTGTTGAAATACACAGTCCTGAAAAAGGGACGTTTCTTTTTTTGCTGAGTATATATATATATATATATATATATATATATGTGTATATATATATATATATATATATATATATACACACACCTATCTACATTATATATATATACACATATCTACATTATATATACACACATATATATGTGTGTGTGTGTATATATATATATGTATATAGATATATATATGTATGCATGTATGTATATGTGTATATATATGTATGTATGTATGTATGTATGTATGTGTCTATATATATATATATATTGTGAACTTGGCCCCGGACACAGGCAGACAGACATCATGGTTTCACCATACACTGTTTATTTACAATTCTATTTACAAGTCTTTATCATGCACTCACAAACCCCAGTGCCTCCAGCACCGTTCCCCCAAAGTCCAGGCCACACAGTTCTACTGCCTTTCTCCTGGCCGCCTCCTGTCCTCTCTCCAGCTCTGTCCACTTCCACCCGACATCCACCGCTCACTGAAGGGAGGCAGCTCCTTATATATGCTTCCCAGACGAGCACCAGGTGTTCCCGGCATTCTTCCCTTGGCCAATCCCCAGCGTGGCGGAAGTGCCGGCTGTCCTCCCGGCAGCTCTCCGGGTGTCCTCCAAAGTCTTCCCCCTGGCACTTCCTGGTGTGGCGGAAGTGCCGGGCTCCCGGGATAATCAGGCACTGGGGCGCCGCCTGGCGATGGCCACGGGCCCCTACAGGGCTGGGGTTCCAAGCCCTCTACCCGAGGCCTCCAGCCTAACCAGGACGGACGCCCCCTCTCGGTCTGGAGGAGGCACAAGCCCTCCTCTGGTCCTCCTGGGCGTCCCGGCCGGGGACCACACAGGATATACTGGCATCGGGGCGCCGCCTGGCGGTGGCCACGGGTCCCTACAGGGCTGGGCTTCCAAGCCCTTTACCCGAGGCCCCCAACATAACCAGAACGGACGCCCCCTCGCAGTCTGGAGGAGGCACAAGCCCTCCTCTCGTCCTCCTGGGTGTCCCAGCCGGGCTCCAGCCCCGGCCAGGAACCACAGTGCCCCACCGCTAGCGAGGACACGTGGGTCCGAGCGGCACTTCCTGAAAGGGCAGCACGTCCCCAGAGAGGGTCCTACTATGTCCCCAGGGTCCAACATGGCACCCTGGGACATCTCCGTTCGGCACCCCCTCCGACGCAAATGTGCCCCTCTGGTCTGCGCCGCTCTCGCCCCCGCCGTCCCCACCGGCTGGGTCACCTTTGGCCTCCCGGCGTGGAGCCCTCCTGCGGAGTGGCCCGTTCCAGGAGGGCAAGTTCCACACGACGTCGGCTCCAGCACTCGTCCGGGCTTCGGGCCTGTGGAAAAAAGAAAAGAAGGGCCAGAAGCACTGCCAGGACACTCACCCCGAGCGTCTTGTCAGTCTCTGTACCGGCAGTGCTCTTGCTCCCCTCCGACAGCCCCCGACTTGCCTGCTTGAGTCCTCTGCCGCAGGTTCCATGCCCGTCCTCTCGCTGTCTGCGGGACCGCTTTCGCAGGCGGCTCGCCCAGCCGCCCAGATAATTCCCTCTGCCCCCGCAGAGGATGGCCCTTCTCCGGGCGCTCGCCCCCCCAGCGAGACGCCCCTTCCTATCGGAGGTCCCAGCATTCACCCCTCGGTTCCTCCTTCTTTTCTTGGACGCCTTGACGGTCTGGGTCTGAGCATGGCAACAGCTCAAATCCAATCTCGTCTGCGTCCCTGCAGAGCGACAGGAGACTGCCGCGGGCTTGGAGCGCAGGGCGCTAGGACCCAGGGCACTCATCAGCCCCTGTCCTGCCAGCGCCTGCGTGCTCGCTCTCCTCGCCCGATCGGCCGTCTGCACCGCCGTGTCCTCTGTGGGGGGATCGCTTACTTGAAGTCGGTCCTCCTTAAATAAGTCGCGACCATGTTCGGCGGATCCCCCTTTATGCTTTACGGGGACGATACTACTCACCTTCCCCGTGGTGTCCCGATTGCCAAAGGCTCCAGCGTCGCGCCGATTCTCCGTCAAACGCGGCGTCTCTCCCGACGCGACCGCCTTCCCCCTCAGCTGCTCCAAACGGAGCATGAGATCACCCAGCACCTGCTCCAAGGACGACTCGGCGGGCCGAAGAGATTCCTCCGGCTCACACCGAGCCGCTGGTGGAAACAATGAGACAGACGCCGGTGAGCTTACCTGTCCATCAGCTCCACTCGACGCCTGCCTCCTGTGGGCCACTCCCTCTGGCCCAGTCGGGTCCCTTCTAGGCACGAGACTGGCGTTCCTTGGTCCCGCCTCCATCCAATCATTGGCAGGCACACAAGACACACCAGCCAATCCCGTGCCTGTCAGCGGGCAGGACATCCGGCCCGCGGCCATCTTGTCTCCCCTGCTCTGGGTGCGGTGACGTGCCTCCTCGCAGCTTCGCAGCTGCGGCGATTCTTTGAGCCGCAGCGGCTCCGATTTCGCAGCCTCCTCTGCTGCCACCGTCGCGCTGCCGACAGCCCGTGGCCCGGCGTGCTCCTGCCACGGATGCGGATCCGGATCGTCCCTCCCTGTAGAAAAGGTAAGTGCGACCCCGAAGGGTCGATTACTGCAGGGCAGGGCACTTACCTCCTGGATCCCGTCATGCCGAGGCCCCTGCCTCGGTGTGGCCTTCAGCGTCGCAACGCCGGCCTGGCTGTCCGTCCTGACAGCGCGACCCTCGGAGCCCGCTGCACTCTGGCAATGGCTGTTCTTCCTCCGCACCCGGGGATGGCCATTCTGCGGTCCGGCGACGGTCTCTGGGGCGAACCGCTCCCGCGGGGTTGTGCACGGGCCGCTCCTGCAGCCAGTGTGTGGGGTCCGCTGCTGCGCCGGGCCGTTCACAGGCTTTTGTTTGAAAGGAAATGCAGGTCCCCGTCTTGTACCAGACGGCCCATCCTGCCGGCTACGCCACTGTGAACTTGGCCCCGGACACAGGCAGACGGACATCATGGTTTCACCACACACTGTTTATTTACAATTCTATTTACAAGTCTTTATCGTGCACTCACAAACCCCAGTGCCTCCAGCACCGATCCCCCAAAGTCCAGGCCACACAGTTCTACTGCCTTTCTCCTGGCCGCCTCCTGTCCTCTCTCCAGCTCTGTCCACTTCCACCGGACATCCACCGCTCACTGAAGGGAGGCAGCCCCTTATATATGCTTCCCGGACGAGCACCAGGTGTTCACGGCATTCTTCCCTTGGCCATGCCCCAGCGTGGCGGAAGTGCCGGCTGCCCTCCCGGCAGCTCTCCGGGTGTCCTCCAAAGTCATCCCCCTGGCACACCAGGAAGTGCCGGGCTCCCGGGATAATCAGGCACTGGGGCGCCGCCTGGCGGTGGCCACGGGCCCCTACAGGGCTGGGGTTCCAAGCCCTCTACCCGAGGCCTCCAGCCTAACCAGGACGGACACCCCCTCTCGGTCTGGAGGAGGCACAAACCCTCCTCTGGTCCTCCTGGGCGTCCCGGCCGGGGACCACACGGGATATACCGGCATTGGGGCGCCGCCTGGCGGTGGCCACGGGTCCCTACAGGGCTGGGCTTCCAAGCCCTTTACCCGAGGCCCCCAACATAACCAGGACGGACGCCCCCTCGCGGTCTGGAGGAGGCACAAGCCCTCCTCTCGTCCTCCTGGGAGCCCGGCCGGGGACCACAATATATACAACCCAAATCAGAAAAAGTTGGGACAGTGTGGAAAATGTGAATAAAAAAGAAAAAGCAAGTTATAAATTCTCCTCAAATTTTATTTCATTGCAGACAGTATGAACACATCATTTGATTTGTAAATAAATATCCATTCTTGCCATTCAGGCTTGCAACACATTTCAAAAAAAGTTGGGACAGTACAGCATTTACCACTTTGTACAGTTCCCCTGTCTTTTAACAACACTTAAAAGACGTTTAGGCATTGAAGAAATCAAGTGACTAAGTGTTGCAGGTGTTAGTTTGTTCCATTCTTCCTGCAAACAACGTTTTAGGTGCGCAACAGTGCAGGGTCTTCGTTGACGCATTTTTCATTTCAAAATGCGCCAAACATTCTCTATAGGAGACAAATCAGGGCTGCAGGCAGGCCAGTCAAGCATCCGCACCCTCTTCTTACGCAGCCATGCCTTTGTTATGCGCGCAGTATGTGGTTTGGCATTGTCTTGCTGAAATAAGCATGGGCGTCCCTGGAAAAGACGTCGTCTTGAAGGCAGCATTTGTTCCTCCAAAACTGAGATATACTTCTCAGCATTGATGGTGCCATCGCAGAAGTGCAAGTTACCTTTGCCGAAGGCACTGACACAACCCCATACCATGACAGACCCTGGCTTTTGGACTTGTATCTGGTAACAGTCTGGATGGTCCTTCTCCTCTTTGGTCCGCAGCACACGGCATCCATTTCTTCCAAAAAAGACGTGAAAAACCGATTCGTCTGACCACAATACACATTTCCACTGCACAATGGACCATCCCAGATACCTCCGAGCCCAGAGAAGTCGACGGCGCTTCTGGACACTATTTATGTAGGGCTTCCTTTTGGCACAGTACAGTTTTAGCTTGCATTTCCTAATGTAACTACGTGCTGTAGTGCTTGAAAGTGACTTCCTGAAGTAGTCCTGAGCCCACGCAGTTATATCATTTATTGATGAATGACGGTTTTTAATGCAGTGCTGTCTGAGGGCTCGGAGATCACAGCCATTCAGTTTAGGCTTGCGCCCTTGGCCTTTGCGCACGGTAATTTCTCCAGATTCCCTGATTCTTTTCACTATGTTATGCACTGTAGAGGGAGAAATGCCCAAATCTCTTCCTATCTGTCTTTGTGAAACATTTTTCTTTATCATTTCAAAGATTTTTGCCCGCACTTGGTGGCAAACTGGCGATCCTCTGCCCATCTTTGCTCCTAAAGGAGTAGGCCTTTCCTCGATGCTGCTTTTGTACCGAATCATGATTGCAATCACCTGTTAACATCACCAGTTTCAAATCACATCATTATTTAGTTATTATACCTAATTACTACCCCTGAATTGCCCCCATCCCAACTTTTTTTGGAATGTGTTGCAAGCCTGAATGGCAAGAATGGATGTTTATTTACAAATCAAATGATGTTGACCAAAAAAACATGAATTATCTTGTGTTCATACTGTCTGCAATGAAATAAAAGTTAAGGGAAATTTGTAAATTACTGCTTTATTTTTTTATTCACATTTTCCACACTGTCCCAACTTTTTCTGATTTGGGGTTATATATATATATATAAGTACACTCAAACCAATTATGACAGCAGCAATCCAAGCTGTGAGAAAACAGTAAAAAGGAGGCGTGTCAGACGTCTACATTTTTTGATGCAGCTAGACGAAAACAACTTTGTGACGCTGCCACCAAATACTCGCAGAAAAATCCACAAGTTAATAGACACACTGTCGCTAAATACTCGCAGGCAAATATGTAACTTGAACACAACACATCCTCCAAATACGAACCTGATTGAAAGAAATAATGATAATCAAATCCTTGATGACAGCAACACTCATAACAGTCACAAAACAATTACATTTACAATCATGTTACGTTATTTTTAAAATGTTTCCTTTAAAATATTTCTCTTTTTCATAACTTCTTTAACACACTACTTCTCCGCTGCGAAGTGCGGGTATTTTGCTAGTTAAGGATAAGACTGAGCAACACAATTCAAGAACAGGAGTTTTACTGAACATTCAGCATTTTTTCAGAAGAGGCAAGTCATGTTTTAATAAAATGCTGGAATTCTATGATGAAGCAACAAAAAGATATGAATCCTTACAAAGGGACTTAAACAACACACAGACTTGGTCAGAGTTGTATTAGAAGAAATTTATTCTAAGTGAATATAAAGTAGGAAACAAAAATGAGAAGTTTCAAAACACAACGCTGAGGGCTGAAATTTTTATTTTTAGAAGGATTTAGGAGCCTTAGCGGACTCTACAGTTCTCCAGGTGCTCCAGTTTCCTCCCACAGTCCAAAGACATGCAGGTTAGGTGTATTGGCGATTCTAAATCGTCCCTAGTGTGTGCTTGGTGTATGCGTGTGTGCCCTGCGGTGGGCTGGAACCGTGTCCAGGGTTTGTTTCCTGCCTTGCGCCCTGTGTTGGCTGGGATTTGCTCAATAGGACCCCCGAAACCCTGTAGTTAGGATATAGCGGGCTGGATAATGGATGGATGGATGTAATGATTAATGACTAATGGGTTGTTTGCATAATATATAATTTATATGTATGCCGATTGGCATAATTTATAGTCATTATATGCAAATTAACTAAGATGAATAAATTATCCTGCTAGATGTCTTCAGTCTGCCATGTTGCATTAAAGAAGAGCACTTAGCACTCCACCATTTTGGGTGAATAAAGGGCATCCATGTTGGAGTTCATTTTTAACCATAACTCAAAACTCAAGTTTTTACCTAGTGAGTATTTTTCACAACACAGGCTATTTCAGAATATCACTGTTGCTGTAACAGAACTGAAGAGAAAAGAGAAGAAAAATGGTGAGGCTTATGACAACTACCAGTTTGGGGAAAATGTAAAATTCCATCCATTATGGCTGCTGTTAGCAGATAAGTGAACAGGAAACAGTGTCCTTACTTTTACAAAGATTCTATCAAGAGTGCGTATAAATTCTATTACTTTCAGTTTACTTTTGCTGTCACAAGCATGCCTCAGAAAACACTTTTCCATAACTTGAAACCTTTGCCTCTTCAAAGTGAACATATTGGATAGTGTTAAGGCTTTTGTTTCTACATTGAGTTCACCTTAAAAATGTAAGAACACGCCAGGTATTTTTAAAAATGTATAAAAAAATGTTTACTTTAGAGCACAATTTCATGTGACAAATATTGTGACCACCAGGGGGGTAAACAGACACAAGTCACAAGTCTCTGCAACACATACGTTTATTTTTCTGCCGAAAACACTTTTCCTTTCGTTCCCCAATTGCATAGTACAAAACACAAATAAATCACACAGTCCCCCAAAGTTGAATAAAGCACACAGCAATATTCTTTTCTTTGTCATTGCCTTCGTCTCCACTCCTCTTCACAAGCTTTGTCCTCCTTCCTCCTGAATCCAGCTCCTTGAGCAGTCGCAGTTGGCTCCTTTGATGCCACACCTGGAAGCATTCCAGGTAGCTTGTTAGTGAGATCCAGAAGTACTTCCAGGTGTGACGGAAGCCCGATGTGGTAGATAGGGGGCGCTCTCGCTCCCTTGAACCCCTGTCCACGACTCCAAACACCAGGTAAAAGTCCTCAAATCGACTTTATTTAATCGCCACAGTGCACAAAGCACACTCTCCACCACAATACTCATGAACTCACAATAATAAATCACAATAAACAATCCTCCAGCTCCCAGACGCGTTGCCACCCTTCCACCCAGCTCAGCTCGCCGTCTGGGAGCTCCCACAGTCCTTTTATATCTCCTGACCCGGAAGTGTTCCCAATCCCCAGTCCATGTGATTCTCAATCACTTCCGGGTCAAGTAAAAGCTCTTCTCTTCAACCCGGAAGCCCGTCGCTCTTCCTATGACGAACTTCCGGGTCATAGGACACGAAGAAGTCCTCAGTCCTCCCTGCAGCTCCCTCTCGTGGCCCCCATGGTATCCAGCAGGGCGGTGCATAAAAACTCCATTGTCCATGATGCCCTGCTGGTCTTGTGGGGACCTCCATGCTGCAAGGAGGGCTCCACCTGGCGGCTTGGGGGTATTGGCCGGGATAAACGGCCGGCCATCCTCCACACCGACAAAATATGGCTCTGCACCTCCACCATCGGTATCTCCGGAGCCTAACAGGGCTGAGCCAACAAATACCAATTTCCATACAGCCCTGCAGAAAATAGAGCCACTGTTGCAACCCAGGGGAGCTGCCAAGTAACAGGTTGGGGGATAGTTCCCTTCATCAGCTGTCTCCCTCTGTCCTTCCACATTATGGATGTCCTGGCCAGGTACGGATCCTGGCCACCTGTCACAATATATACCATAAATGTTAAGAGAAAACTTTGACATGAAAAAAACCAATCTTATTCTTTAATAAGAAAATAAAATAAACAATGAAATAATAGACATGTTTAAGTATATTATTTATTGTGCTTATTAAATATTTAATAATATGCAATATTTTTTAAATCTGGTTCTGTCATATTACAAATGTATGCATAAATATTTAACTTTTTTATTTATACTTTGAGATTTTATTTTAGGTAGATGTCATTGAAGATTTTGGACAGCAAGTTAAGCTTTTTCTTTCATGTTGTTCATATTGGAGGAGACTTAAAAACTTCATTACAATATTCAGTGAGTTTCTGTGACAGAATGCAGCTTTCATGTCATAATGAACTGGTCAGTAATCTGCTTTGAGCATTACCTGCAGGCTGCACTTGATCCCTACTAGCATAGAATTTAATAGGTAAATGTTACTGGTACCATCTGGACATGACAAGAGATTTGGGTCTCTCAAGCTGAAGACCTATGTCAGTGTTTCTCAGTAAAGCTTTTTATGAACAGATGTTATGCTGTGTGTTTGCTTGAGAATTAAATCTAGAGAGAATTGTTGTCTATCAACATACACCTACCTTTTTAACCTTGATAAAAGTTTGTGCATTTAAGCTATTTATGCACTTTATGTATCACTGATTTACCAATTACTGCCACTAGAATGGCTTTGAATTTATTCTCTTTTCTCAGTAGTATTTAAATAGAAATACTAAACAAAATCATAACTGAATATTTATCCTTAATTTGTTTTGGCTAATAAAATGTTTATATAGTTTAATATAGTCATTTTTTTAGGTTTGATATCTGAAATGAATAGCATAAAATACTACCTGCTTAACTAAAGTAATATTTGCCCAATTAGCAGTGTTAAAATAAAAGTTTTTTTTATTGTCATTATTATTCTCTTTGGTGAGCAGTTGCATGTGCTGTGTCTGGAAAATATCACTTCAGCAATCCAGTTAATGGTGATGGAATTCTCTTATTAATGGCAGTGGTAGGATAAGTATTCGAAACAATTACTTAAGTTAAGGTACAAATAAACAAGCAAAAATGTACTCTAGTAAAAGTTTAAGTAACCTGTTGACCTTTCTACTTAAAAAATAAGAATGTACTTTTGTAAATGTACTTAAGTACCTATTAAATATATTCCCTGATTCAACTGTACAACATGGTATAAGGTGTGCCTACTGAATATATATATTGTGTTAAATACAGGTTGTGCCATTTTAATTAAGAATTATTCAGATTATGCTACTGAAAAACCCAACTTAAGACCAGCTTGAGCTTGACCCAGCTTGAGTTTGTATCCAAACATATATTGGCAATAAATCATGCACAGACATTGAAGTAGACAAAAAAGATAAATTTAGCAGGTTTGCACTGAATTTTCACAGGGGCCCATATGTGATCACAGTACAAATAATACCCAAAGTATTTTCAATTCACTGCTAATATCCCTGAGAGTAAATAAGCAAAACAGATGAGAGCAAATAAACCTTTGTAATACAAAATGTAGTGCTGCAGGTCTGCCCAATAATAATACAAAGGCAGGTTGTGTTGAGCAAACACATGGGCACTGGCACAAATACCAAAAACAAACACACAGCACTCGTTTTAAAGCGCTGTGCAACACAAGATCTTAAAATAAAACAAAATAGAAAAATATATATAAAAAAATTCAGCCTACCACTACATGCCACTATAAAAGCTTTTAATACTTGGCTATCTAAAGTAAAATTGCATCAGACTAATGTGCGATATGAATTAGTATAAAGGTAGTTGTTAAACCACTGAACTTGCCTTTGTAAAGTTGAACCTGAAGAGTCCATAAACTGAACTTCAGCTGAAGTTATATCCTCATGATGAGCGAGCAAAAAAAAAAAATAAGAAAGTAATTAAGAAAGTATTTGTCCATTCCATATACAACATGCTTATAAATATAATTTCAATTATGTTGTATATGCCTCCTGTGAACAGAGGCTTTATCACTAAATTATGTGCTAGATATTTTAATACATAAGAAAATGAAAACTGAAACACTGTTGCCCAAATTGAGAGAAAAACACAAAACAATGTAAATAAAGATGTAACCAGACTGTGTGTGTAATGTATACTGACACCCAGGGCTGCTGCAAGTTGGGGGAGAGGTCAAGATGATCCCAAGTGCCAATAACTGACAGGGACCATCAAAATATTTGAACATGATTTTATCAGTTTTTATTAGCCAGGTATTGAACTTACATTTAAAAGAATAATGTTCTTACAATTTTTAAACTTTTTTTTTTTTAAAGTAGCAATCCATGTAGTCTGTACATTGTATTTTTTCCCTTTTAACCAGAATGATTCCTGTGATGTTGGGAGGGTCATTAAAATACACAGAGGGGATTGGCTGTTGATTTGGTCCTGTGACAATCTGCTCCTGGAAGCGCTTCCCCGTGGCTTCACCCAGCCGGTCTGGGGCAAGCAGTTTAAGAACATGGCAGAGCTCATAGAGCTTCTAGAGACACAGAGGGCGGCCTCACACTCTGGGGGAGCAGAACCATCCTTATGTCAAACTCAACCGGGGTATGTCCCAAGACCTAGCCCCTCCCTGTACAACCCGGAGCTTGTATTGGCGTCCGCGGTGCCGCGGGCGCGCAAACCGCTTAGAGACGAGGAGGAATGCAGGTGTAGGGCGAGGAGGGGTTGGTGTGCTCTGGTTAATCCGTTGGCGGTCCCCCATACTGGCGTGGTGATCGTCAACGGACACAAGACCACCGTGTTGTTCGATTCCGGCAGCAACATTTCCATTGTTGCCCACCGCTTTGTGCAACCGCAACAGTGGCTAAAGTTTAAGACCGGTATAACCTGTGTCCACGGAGAAATCCACTGGTACAGGACCGCCGCTTGTATCATCAGTTACGGAGGGTCAGTTTGTAAACTCACCGTAGCGGTCCTACCGGATCCTCCACACCCGGTGATACTAGGGCGGGACTGGTCTAAAATTAAAAGCGGTGTGACACATACCACTCCCGGGGTTAATTTGGGCCTCGTTATGGACGGAGATGAACTGTCTCAAGCTGCCTCCACGGCGTGTAATCAGCCAGCAGAGAGAGACGAAGCGGTCGCCCTAAGTGACGTGGCAACTCCCGGGCCGTCGCGTGCTGACACGTCATCCACCAACGCCGCGGCGGATAGGGAGGAAACCACGCCCATTGAGGTCGATGCTGACCCTCTCTCCGTGTTGCGGTTTCAATTTAAAAAGACGCCGGCTTCTTTTAGAAGGGAGCAATGGAACGATGACTCCCTGAAGTTTGCAAAAAATGCAGTGGTCCTGGTCGATGGCCAGCGCACTGATCAGTCGATGCCACAGGGCCCCCACTTTGTGTTAGATAAAGACCTCCTTTACCGTGTAGCAATGCATGACGGGCAGGAGACAAGGCTGCTGCTAGTGCCGCGTACCTTCCGGCGGCAGGTCTGCGAGCTAGCACACGCCCACCTCCTAGGTGGCCACTTGGGCACCGAGAAAACTCTGGAGTGGATTAAGCTCCGTTTCTACTGGTCAGGAATTAAGGAGGAGGTTCGTCGCTTTTGCGCTTCCTGCCCGGAGTGTCAACTGCGACATATTCCTAGGAGGGACCGTGCTCCTCTCGTTCCTATTCCACTGATTGACGTTCCCTTCCACAGAATCGGGGTCGACCTGGTGGGACCACTAGAGCCCTCAGCCCGAGGACACAAGTACATTTTAGTCCTCGTGGATTATGCTACACGATACCCTGAAGCTGTTCCCTTGCGCTCAGCTACCTCTAAAGCCATCGCACGGGAATTACTAGGGGTATTCGCGCGCGTGGGGATCCCCAAGGAAGTCTTGACAGACCAGGGGACCCCTTTCACCTTGGAAACGTTCAAGGAGACTGCCAGATTACTGAAAATAAAGCATTTAAAGACCTCGGTGTATCATCCTCAAACCGACGGATTAGTAGAGAGGTTTAATCAAACTCTCAAGCAAATGCTGCGTAAGGTGGTCAGCGAGGATGGAAGGAACTGGGATCAGCTCCTCCCCCTCGTCCTTTTTGCCTATCGGGAAGTCCCACAAGCCTCCACGGGGTTCTCCCCTTTTGAACTACTGTATGGGCGACAACCTCGGGGCATATTAGATATTTTGAAAGAAGGCTGGGAAGAAGAGGCTCTTCCCTCTACAAACATACTGGAGTATATCGCGCAGTTACGCGATAGATTTGGAAAGATTCGGCCTCTCCTTAAAAGTCACATGGAGGAGGCTCAAGCAGCACAGGCCCGGTACTACAACCGCGGCACGTCTCTTCGGGAGTTCTGCCCGGGAGATCGGGTCATGGTCCTAGTGCCTACCTCCCACTCTAAGTTGCTTGCCCACTGGCAGGGCCCCTACGAAGTTAAGGAGAGGAAGGGACTGGTCGACTATCTGGTGAGTCAACCCAATCGTCGGCTGAAGGAGCGGGTTTATCATGTGAACTTGCTGAAACTGTGGAAGGACAGGGACCCTGCTCCCTCCTCCGGCCAGCCCCGCTCACTCTTCGCTCACACACATGACCTTAACTTCGGCACGGACTTGAGTCCCAGACAGCGGCAGGAGCTGGAAACAGTTATCCGGACCGTTCGGGAGGTAGTCAGTGAGAACCCCGGAAGGACCTCTCTGATTGAGCACAACATCGTGACAGAAACCGGGGTTGTTGTCCGAGAACGCCCGTATCTTCTTCCCGAGGCAAAAAAGGCTGAAGTGGAGCTTGAGATCAAGCGCATGCTGGAACTAGGTGTAATTGAGGAAAGTTATAGTCCCTGGTCCAGCCCCATTGTGCTCGTCGGTAAGCCGGACGGGAGTTGGAGGTTCTGCAATGACTTCCGTCGGCTTAACCAGGTCTCCCAATTTGATGCCTATCCAATGCCACGCGTGGACGACCTCCTTGAAAGGCTTGGACAGGCTCAATATCTGACCACACTTGACATGACAAAAGGGTACTGGCAGGTTCCTTTAACGGACTCCGCGAAGGAAAAAAACGCGTTTAGTACCCCTAGCGGGCACTGGCAGTATCGTGTCCTTCCATTTGGGTTACACGGGGCTCCAGCAACCTTTCAGCGTCTGGTGGACAAAGTGCTTCGGCCTCATAACTCATACAGTGCTGCCTACCTGGATGACGTGGTCATCTATTCCAGCACATGGAGGGAACACCTACAGCATGTCCAAGCGGTATTACGGACACTTGGTGAGGCCGGGCTCCGGATTAATCCCAAGAAATGTTTCTTTGGATTAAGCGAGGCCAAATATTTGGGCTACCTGGTGGGTCGGGGTACCATAAGGCCACAGTGCTCCAAAATTGATGCCATTTTGAAATGGCCCCGTCCGCGAACCAAGTGGCAGGTCCAAGCCTTTCTCGGATTAGCCGGGTACTACCGCCGGTTTGTATCCCGGTTCTCGGAGAGAGCGGCGCCCTTGACTGATTTAACAAAGAAGAGGGCCCCGAACATTGTGGTATGGACTGAAAAAACAGGCGCTGCATTTGGTGACTTAAAGCAGGCCCTTATGTCCGCACCTATTTTGATGGCACCTAACTTTTCTTTGCCTTTCATCCTCCAGACAGACGCTTCGGGCACAGGCCTGGGCGCCGTGCTGAGCCAAAGCGTCAATGGTGTGGAACACCCCATCATGTTCCTGAGCCGGAAACTGTTGGACCGGGAGACCAGGTATGCAGCGGTGGAACGGGAGGCTCTGGCGATTAAATGGGCGATTACTCAGCTTAGGTACTACCTGTTGGGCCGGGAATTCACCCTTGTCACGGACCATGCACCTCTACAGTGGATGGCCCTGCACAAGGTTTTGAATCCGCGGGTCACCCGGTGGTTTCTTGACCTACAGCCGTACAAGTTTTCGCTCGTTCATCGTCGGGGTGCTCTCCATGCCAACGCTGATGCTCTTTCTCGGGTTCACGACCTCTCGGTTAGGGTCGCCCGACCCGACGGGTCTGGGCTAAGGGGGGGGCCTTGTCACACACGTGCGCATGGGAGGCAGCTAAAGGGCTTGAGTGAAGGCAGTTCGGAGGCATGCCGGGGTGTGGCAGAGTGCACTGACTCTTTTTCTCCCTTGCCTGTAGACCATTCCCGGGGGATTCCACCTGGCTCTCCTGACATCACTTCCGGGACCGAGCCAATGGAAGTCGGCCACACCAGCTCCAGTCCCCCTGATGTCACGTCCGGCTATGATCCAATGGTGGAAGACCACGTGCTTGATCCATATGACCTCACTTCCTGTCTCCCCCTTTAAAACCTGCCCCTTTTCCCCTTTTCCTCAATCTTGTTTTGGACTCAGTTGTATGCACTTCAGTGCTGTATATTTTGCTCAAACGACTTTTGCAGCCAGGATACCACATTACACGAGTGGCTGCCCCAAACCTTTATCTGTCCATGTCTCGTTCTTGTGACAATGGTTATCATGTTTATATAGAGAAGATGCAATATATTGTGAGCTACTTTCCTTTAACAGTGGGTTAAGGGTCTGGACTGCCTCTCAAATCAATTAATCAACCTGAATTGGGAATTTTATCCCATATTTAGTATTCCCTTGATGTATATGCACAGTCTTGTTGTACACAACAACACAGCTGTTTCTATAAATTCTAAATCAGCTGCAAATGCAAACTTTAGGCATTACCATAATTAAACCTTGAATTGATGAGCTTTTACAAAGTTTTGTCACATTTACAGTTTTTCAAATACCTGTAACCAAAAGCATTCCAAGCATAGTGCAATGTTTATGTAACTTAGTTAACTGTGATAAATAATAAAATATGCTTATATCTATAAAGAAGTACTTGTCAAACTGTCATCTAATTATTTATATAATTACTAAGAATATAATTACATGTTCCAGATGAGTATATATTTGACTGAAGTAGTGAGGCAGCCTTTTGTTGTTGTACACCTAAAATCTGGAATACTTTACCAATTGAAAATCACCAAGCTAATACAGTGGAACATTTTTAAAAAAATGCATTATTTTAATTTGGCTTTTTTGTAGCTATATTTTAGTTGTAATCCTGTATAGGCTAATTACATTATTATTACATTCTTCAGGGATTTGCAATCTTTAATAAACCCTAATTTCCCCTGCTTTTTTTTCCAGTTCTTGTGTGGTGGTGTTTTGTGCCACAACTACCTGATCAGGACACTGTACAGTGACATGTGATGCTAGAAGGAAGGTTGGTGCTACTGTTGTCCACGAAACTGACTTCAATGAATCCTCTCAGACAAAGTCTGTAAACAAAGAGGAATATTTATGTTAGGCACAATGCCCAGTGGGGGCTAGGTGGTCTTTTGGCTTTGGAACACCTGCAGATTTCATTGTTTTTTTTTCCAGCTTAACTGGAGTTTTTTTTTTTTTTGTTTTTTCTGTCCTCTCAGCCATCAGACCTTATCACTGAACTCATCTTTACAGACTTGCATCATGATATTGTATATAAGGATGCTACTCTTCTACCAGTTATATATATATATATATATATATATATATCTTTTTTATTAGATTGTATATGTTTTTTTCCATTTATTCATTAATATTCTTGCTATGGAAGAAGATGATTCGCTGTGGCAACCCCTAATGGGTGCAGCCAAAAGAAGAAGAAGAAGATTCATTAATATTCTTGCATAATCTTATTTGTTTTTCTTTTCTTGTAACTTTCTCTTTGACATCTTGTAAATCAGTTTGAGCTATATTGTTTATATGAAAATGTGCTATACAAATAAATTATGTTGTTGTCCACCCTTTTTCTACTGAAGTCCATAGCCTCAGATTTGGAGGTGCTCATTCTCATCCCTGCCACTTCACACTTGGCCACAAACCATCCCAATGCATGTTGGAGTTCACAGCCCAAGGAAGCCAACAGGACTACTTTGTTGGCAAAAAACAGTGATGCAACTCTAAGGCCACTGAACTGGACCCCCTCCCCTCCCTGTCCTTGCCTTTATATCTTGTCCATGAGAATCATAAACAGGACAGGAGATAAAGCACAGCCCAGCAGTAACTGGGAATGTTGCTGATGTTTTTCCGAATATAAGGGACACTCTTATTCTGATTATACTTGGACCAAATAGCCGTTATTAAGGGCCCTAGAACCCGATACTCTCCCAGCACCCCCCACAGAATTATTTAAGGAACACAGTCATTCGTCTTCTCTAAGTCCACGAAACACATGGCGACCAACTGGGAATACTCCCATGCCCCCTCCAAAATCCTCATGAGGGTAAAGAGCTTGGTTTGTCCACCATTCCATAACCTGGACCAAATCCACATTGCTCTTCCTGGGTTCCACAACAGGGTGGAGTATCCTTTCTGGTACCCTGCCATAAGTTTTCCTAGGGAGGCTGAGGAGTGTCATTCCCTGATAGCTGGAGCACACCCTCTGGTCCCCCTTTTTAAAAAAGGGAACTAACTCTCTCGGACTAACACTTCAGAGGCACAGAGCCCAATGACCATACAACATTGAAGAGGTGTGTCAGCCATGAGAGCCCACCAATATCTAGAGCTTTTATCATTTCTGGCCAGATCTCATCCACCCCTGGGGCTTTACTACTGTGGAGCTGCTTAATTACCTCAAGGACCTCCAGCAGGAAAATCGGTATCAGCTTCTGGCACTGCCTCCTCCACAGAGGACATTTCCATTGGGTTCAAGAGCTCCTCAAAGTGTTCCTTCCAGACATCATTCTCAGTCCGGGTCAACACTTCTTCTAAAGTATTCTGAGAACATCCTAGGTGTCTATTTTCATGGTCTCACAACTCCTCCCTGTGTTAAAGTGAGGTCTGCAGCAGATTGGTGGTTTAAATAAATAATTGCCACACTCGCTTCTTTGTGGGGAGGGGGTGTAGTAGCATGGTGAGAGTGGTTCCTGTGCTTAATATGGATGTGGGTAGTCCTGAATGGTGTAGGATTGCCCATGACCCTAATTGATGTCAGGAGTTGCTGGTTGCCTCAGCTATGCCACATCCCTGTTTAAAAAGGTAAGCGCAAGTGTGAGGGTGGGGATAGAAAGGAATAGAAACAGAGAGAGAAAGGACAGAATGAAGGAGGATCAGAGGTTAAAGGACAGAGAGAAAGGCAGGAGCAGTGGTGAGCTAGTGCTTAGGAGAAAAGCAGGAGGACAGGAATGGTGCCTCAGGAGTAGCATACAGTCAGCACTCAGGAGAGGGGCATGAGGATCACTCCTTCTGATCATCCATGAAGCAGGAGAGATCATTACATTCAGGGTGATCCTCTCGCCGGATGGAGCCTGTGACTGGCAGTGGTGGGAGGATGGCGCACCTTTGCTGGGTGGAGCCTGGATTGGCAGCAGTAGGCGCGGGAGCAGGGTCTTGCGGCTCCACATGGAACAACATGGATTGGGCGGTGGGGAAACGGGCCAAGACTGATGAGTGTCTGTGCCTGTTCGTAGACATCTCTTAGTGCTGTGAGGTCCTAGAAGGATAAGCTGGAAAGGCGTCAGGAAGTTTAACAAGTTTTTTCATAGGCTTCAGGGATTCTAGTGATAAGGGAACAACCGGGGACTAAGCATTTTAAAGAAGACACCTGTCTGAATTTTAACCTTGTTTTAATGGATGTATTCATTCAGATTTTAACTTTCACCAGCACTTTGATGTTTTTATGGATTATTTATTTTGAGCACTGCACTTTTTAGACATTTTAATTTGGGATTTTAATTTTTTTTTATAATAAAAGTGCACTTTTCACCATCCCCTTGCTTGGTTTGTTTTATCCTCATCAGATCAACTCATCCGGTTATGTTATTAACAGTGTCTGGTTCAAGAGGCTCCCATTATGGAAGATGGAGCAAGGAGATGATCCACATCGTCACTCCCACACCTGGGATTTTGCTTCCCTGACCACTAAGGCTGCTGCCCTTTTGGCCTGTCGGTACCTCTCGTCTGCTTTGGGAGTCTCCCATACTAGCTATATATGAAAGGCCCCCTTGTCAGCCTGATGGCATCCCTCACCTCTGGTGTCCAGGATTGGATCCTTGTGTTACCAACTAGAGAGGCACCTATGGCTATAAGGCAGCTGCTCTTTGCAAATGCTTCCACAATGGAGGCTTTGAACAAGCCAGGATGCGGGAAAACATCAGAGTTGGCAGTCTTCTGTACAGGGGCCTCCCCGAGATGTTCCCTGTCTGCCCTTGCTACTTGCTTGGGCTTTTCAGGTCTGCCCATGCACCTCCCCACCATCTAACCAAATTCACCACCAGGTGGTGATCAGTTAACAGCTCTGCCCCACTGTTCATCTGAGTGTCCAGAACATACATCCTCAAAGGCCTAGATCTAGGAGAAGGCCCCAGTAAACTCATACCAGGTGGGGAACTCTTTTTAAACTTGTGGCTTTCCTGCATTAGAAGCTGTGAATCCCTCTTTGTCTCCCCCCTCATCTGAGGCCAAGTTTTGGAATATTAAGATTAACTGAAAATAAATAAAAGTGACAGTTTCTTCATATACACAATTGATAAAATTAATATTTATAACATGATCATAGCCTACAAAGAAATAATATGGTTCCTGCAGTAAACTGCTATAAAATGCTTTCTCTTTTTGAAAAATGTAACCTCAAATAAAAATTGTTTTGTATAAGCCTATTTCTATCCATCATTAAACAACTGAATTTATCCCACATGCAATTACTAACAGCCAAAAAGAAAATTGGTTTTAGTTAAACATTTCAATACTGTTCTTTGTCATATAAAAAAGTACAGTTGTTATTGAACAATATTGCTAAAATAATACTAAAATAATGATGCACCAAATGTAATTATTTGTTTAAAAAAATAAAGATAAAAGAAAGCTAACATTTAATTGTGTTTATCGAATTGTCTAGCTAAGGTATTTTTCAGTGCCAAACTATAATTTTCTTTCAGTGATTCAAGTAACATAATTATACAGTAAACTGCCATAATTCTATTCTGTGATAATCATAATGGTTGTTAAAAGAAACCCTTATCAAAAATTACACAGGTTGAATAAATATTATTTTAAAATTACAATTTAGGTACAATTTTTGCCTCCAGGAAAATATCCCTTAATCAAGTTTTTGTTTCTGATATAACATGGTAAGATATTATTTATTGCATTTTATTTAGCCTCTTGTGCTTCTAGCAATTTTAAATCATGTGTTATGAATGCTTCTAGGTCATCCAATTCTTCTAAACATTTTTTTCAGGATTCATTTTTACCGTTGTTTAAGAAAATTAAACAGTTACAGGTAACTAATAAAGAAAGTACAGTGCAAAGTTTGCAATGTTAATATCTTTCCTTATTGCTAATGATATTCTCTTAGCAGATCTGTAAATATAAACCATACTATAGTAAACACAGTGCTAGTAACTATCATTATGCTTAATTAATAATGAAAAATTATAATCAAATCTCAAACACTAGAAACAAAATGGTTTATAGTCATTCATACTTAGATTAAAATATATACCTAAAGAGCATTA
Source organism: Polypterus bichir lapradei (assembly GCA_026402145.1). Lineage (NCBI taxonomy): Eukaryota > Metazoa > Chordata > Cladistia > Polypteriformes > Polypteridae > Polypterus > Polypterus bichir. The sequence goes on along the minus strand of JANRMT010062840.1, from coordinate 24,345,520 downwards.
AATATTTATTCAAAATACTTTGATGTTTTTGTTTTGAAAACTTTGTATATTCCTCACATATGTTACCAATTCTGAAAAGGTAACATAAAGTGATGAGCTTTAGTTCTTAGGGTCTTCAAAAATTATTTTTCCCCATAGAATCAAATTTTGCATGCATTGCATTTTTTAGCTTTGCTTGCAAAATGCTGCTCCAGAACAAAACGAATAGCAATATAAATTGTAACTTGTTAGATAAACTAAAATAATATAATCATTTATGACAGGTTTAGATTATAATGGCCTAATGTGCAAATAATTACATTTCTTAGCAGATACTATTACATTATATGTACTGGTTTGGATTATACACCAGTAAAAGCAAGCATCATATTAGGATTCATGACTCTTTTTGCATTGTATTATCAATATGTGGAAATAATTGTCTGGTCCAAGATTAAATTATATTATTTTGTTTCTTTTCCATGTCTAATAAATAATGATGGATGACTTTTATTTTCTTAACCACCTGCAACCATTTTGTCATTTTCTGAATATAAAAAATAGTAAAAGATACAAGCTGGGTATTATAAAGTTACCATAAAATGTCTCCTTTTCAGATGGTACCTTTATGTTTTAACAGTACATGCATATTGCTTCCTTAAAATGTTATCTGCAATCAACAGTAGTAGTTAGAAAAAAGTGTATATGAATATTCCAGTATAGCAAAAAGTTATTCACAACTTTCCTTTGTTACAAGTTATATATTTAGCTATGGTATCAGGTACAGGAGCTATTAGATCAAATACCACTGTTCGAAAGAAATAAAAATGTATGCAAAAATCATATTTAAAGCAAAAACTGACATTTGAGGTACATGAATTGTTGTTTATCCTCACACTAATTTCAGCATCATATTAATTATGGTGAACTTTACAATATTGCAATATTGTACGCATATTTTTAGAAAGTCACTGTGCACTGTGGAAATTCTGAAGGTCTGGAAAAAGGCAAAGATTATTTATTATGTTATACAAAGGGGTGATTGGGCAGATCCAAGCAACTATAGGCCAATAAGCTTAATATGCGCCACAGGTAAATAAATGGAAGGAATTAATAAGAAAAAGACTATGCAACACATGGCAAGAACAGGAGTTTTATTGAACAGTCAGCTTGGGTCCAGAAGAGGGTGGTCATGTTATACTAACATGCTGGGAATTGTATGAGGAAGCAACAAAAGGATATGATCAAAGTGGACCGTATGATATTATTTATCTTGACTTTCAGAAAGCATTTGATAAGGTGCCACGATAGGTTGGGCATTAAACTAAAAGAAGTGGGAGTTCAGGGTATAGTGTGTAGACAGGAACCAGAGGGTTATGATATGAGGAGCCCTATCAGAATTGGTTGATGTTAAGAGTGGTGCCCCACAGGTATCAGTGCTAGGACCACTGCTATTTTTAATATATGAAAATGATTTGGTTAGGAATATAAGTAACAAGTTGATTAACAATAAAATTCCTGAAGCCTACGAAAAAACTCATAATCCTGGCCCACCTTAAATCCCTTCTTACCCCTCCATCAGCATCTTTTGATTTGTAAAAGCATTGATCAGCACAAGCAGCAAGCAGCAATGCAGGTCTTACCTCTGCACCATTCAAGAATACATGTAAACTCCCTGTCGATTGACATTTAAGCTATTGCCAACCACATTTAAATCGAATGCTTTTTTTCTTTAGTTATATTCTTGAATAAAAGTGCACATGTTTATTTGATATTTGGAATAAAGTCTTCATACATTATACACTTCATGTCATTATTATTATAACATGGAAAAAGTTTCTGCTTTAGGTATGTGTTCAGCATTTCTTGCATTTCCCGCATTTCCTTTCATCCTACACTTACCCAGATCTTTGTAGACACGGGACACACATGAAATGCATACATTCCAAATAACAATATACTTACCCTATTCAATTCCAGGCACCTCACACACAGATAAGGAGCCTTGAGCTGGGAGAGTTTTTTGACCGAGCTGTGCTCCATCAAGGCGAGGGATGGGACAACAAGTTGCTTGCTGCTGGTGCTGATCGACACATTTACAAAATAAAAGATGCTGATGGAGGGGTGAGAAGGGATTTAAGTTTTTTTGTAAGCTTTAAGAATTCTAGTGTTAAGTATGCATTTGATGTCAAGATGGGCAGATTGGTAGATAACTTATAATCTGTTGAATCATTACAGAGTGATTTGATCAACGTTACAGTCTTGGGCAGATTTATGGCAGACAATATTTAATGTAAATAAATGTTAAGTATTACATGTATGAAGTAAACATATTAGGATTGAATACACAATGGGAGGTCTGAAAATTTAAAGTATGCCATAAGAGAAGTATTTAAGAGTCATAGTTGACTTGCCACTAGCAATTTCCAATGTTAGGAAGTCATTAAGAAGGCTAACAGAATGTTAGATTATATAGCACAATGTGTAGAGTGCAAGTCCAAGGAGGCTGTGCTCGAGGTTTATAACACACTGGTTGGACTTCATGTGGAGTACTTTGTAGAGTTTAGGTCTACAGGCTATAAAAGGACTTAGCAGTGTTAGAAGTCCATAGAATAACAAATTGGCTTAATCCAGGGCTACAGGGGGTGAGTTATGAGGAAAGATTTAAAGAGCTGAGCATTTTCAGTTCAAGCAAAAGGAGATTAAGAAGAGACATGATTGAAATGTCTAAAATTATGAAGCCAATTTGTATAGTGGATCAAGACATACTTTAAAATTAGATCAGCAAGAACACTTGGACACAGTTGGAAACTTTTAAGCATAAATTCTGCACAAACATTAAGACATTTTTCTTCACACAGAGAACCATGGACACATGGAATACATTGCCAAGTAATGTGGTGGACAGTAGAACTTTAAGGACCTTCAAAACTGCACTTGATTTTATTTTGGAAGAATTAAGTGGATAGGACTGACAAACTTTGTTGGGCTGAATGGAGTGTTCTTGTATTGATTGTTCTAATGTTCTAATTTTACAGCATTTAACAGTCAATTTGGAATCTGTACACGCTATCTATTGCCCACGGCCTGCATTCTTTTTTTTCTTTTTTTAAAGCTATTGGTTTTCATCTAGTCATGGAATTAACTATAGCTTTTGCTTCTTTTTTACTTTTGTTTTTTTCTTTATTGATTGTTAATTTGTTACTCTCTTAATAAATATGGAAATGTATTTTGCAGTCTATTTTTGCAAACTACTTTGAATAAAGGCACTGGCTAAGTAAAAAATGATAACGAGGAAGTGATATTAAAGATCACTGCAATGCAACAAGGGTAGCATTGCTGTCTCGCAATGATGAGACCAGGGTTTGTATCCTAGTTCTTCCTTGCATGGAGTTTGCATGTTCTCCCCCGTCTGCATAGGTTTCCTTTGGGTACTCCGGTTTACTCCCACAGTCCAAACACATGCAAGTTAGGTGGATTGGTGATCCTAAATTGGCCCTAGTGTGTGGCTGGGCTGTGTGTGTGTTTGTATGGACTGGTGCCCTGTCCAGGGTATGTATCTGCCTTGTGCCCTATGATAGCTTGGATAGGCTCCAGCACCTCTAATGACCCTGCTCAGGACTAAGCAGGTTAGAAAATTAGTACATTTTTAATTAAATAATGCTAATATGTTTTATTTATGATGAATCTTTCCTTTGCACAAAACACTTCACATAATTTCAAAATGACCAAAACATACAACATTGGATACAAAAAATATTCTAATAAAAAACTAAATAACAATAAATACAGTAAACACAAACCTTTGCATTAGAAAGAGAGACATTCAGAATAAAATGCAAAATACTGAAAAAAAAAATCCTGAACAAATATTATAATTTGTGTTACAAACGCAAATCATCATAGTCATCTGGACAAAGAGAGTAAACTGAAAGAAAGACTCAGAATATTAGGGTAAGTTATGTTTAGAAATGTCTCATTTTTTTTCAACAAGAAAACATGTTATTATGTGTAACAGAAACATCAACATAAATAAAGTAGGAAAGGTATGTCTTGTGTCCACTGCTGTACTAATGCAGAATCAGTACATATCCCTCATGTGATATGTTTTGAAAAAGTCATCAAAACACAGCTCAATGTTAATATCAGGACAGTAGAAGCTTGTTTCTTTGCACACTTTTTTATAGTATTTTTTTCTAATTGCTTGCTTGTGAAAGGGTAAATGTCAGTGCCTGATCTGCACAATCAATGTGTTAATTATGTTAATGTAAGCTACCACAATGCAAGGATTAGTATCTTCCACATTTCCTCTGATAACGATTGACATTTGCTGCTTTGTCAACAGTGCTTAGGGGGGTTAAGGTCTTTCTTGTCTTTTCATATGATCGCAATAATTTTGAATTTTTGCCATGCACCTACGTGCACCAGGGTGAACCTTCTCTTGACCTTCACAGCGGTTCAGTCATATAGTGCCATATGTATAGTTTTCAGTATCTGTGTCAGTGTCTGATGACCAATTCACATTGTTATCACTATCGCTTGTTTCAACTAACGGTTCGCTTTAAGATTGCTCTAAAACTGGATTTACAGCATTTCATCTGTTCACCATTATTTTTTTTGGTTGAATGGACCATCCCACTTATACAATACAATACAATACAATTTATGTATTGTAAATATATTTTCTTTAAAGATTTTTAAGCACAAAAATAGTTAATTATACCATAGAATGCACAGTGTAATAGTAAATTAAATGTAAAACATTGAATAACACTGAGACAAACACCCAGGATCCCTGCTCAGCTGCACGCGAGCCTGCCTGCACTCACTTGCTCTCAGCTGCACGCGAGCCTGCCTGCGCTTGCTCGCTCTCTCTCTCTCTCGTGCTCACTCTCTCTCTCTGTCTCTCTCTCCCTCGCTCGCTCTCTCTCTCTCTCTCTCCTGCACTGGCTTTCTCCTCCTGCTTCCTGCCTTCTCCTGCAACTTCCCGTTCTTTCCTGTTCTCTTCTTTTTCTCTTTAGCTGACTCGCGCTTCTATTTATGAAGAGGATGTGATAGTCGTGGCAATCAGCAGCTCCTGAGAACAATTACGGATGCGGACCGCTTCTCACCTGTGCACTTAGGTGAGAAACGCCCACATCATGAACTCCTCAGGAACTGCTTTGACCACACACCACCACGTCCCCTTGCTAAGCCACAAGTGCGGTGATTATTTATTAAAACTAGCCTTTTTGATGGGAGTTGTGGACCCACTATACCACAGGAGGAAGTTGGGTTGAGAGGAGGTTACAGTTTTGAGGTAGAGTCCCTCTGCATGATGCACCGAGAACAATGTGCAGTACAGAGAGAGACTGAACACGTGTGGAAATCATTGGCGCGTACAAACCGGAAGGGAAACTGGCTTGTTTGTCATCCGAGTGTGTGGTCATGAACAGATGCAAAAGTTTGGCAAACTTTTTGGTCGTAACCTGATTTGTACGTGTTCAGAGATGTTCATGACCTGAGGTTCCACTGTACTTGTAAAGGTTAGCGTTTTTTTAATTCATTTTTATTTTCTCAGTCGCATTTATGCTCACCCTGATCTGACACTGCTGTTTTCAAATGAAGACTTGCTATATAACAGAGGTGAACTCAGATGAGGATGAGGGTTCTACATCGGAGAAAGAGAACTGAAGCCCCCTCTCCCACAAGAAACATCCACTCACAGGTAAGAACAACGCAGCTGCACCAGGCTTAAAGGTGAAAGATGACACTGTTTCGATGCAGTAATAGGTCAGGTGTCATCCTGCCAGTCAGTCTGCCCCACATCTGTCCTTCAACGAAGCAGCACGGCTTACAGTGCTCACAATGTATTGTGCAAAGTCCTGTTTGTGATTATGTTTTGTGATGGTCTTTACATAAGAAACATTTATATGTTACTTATATAAAAGGCAGATCAAATGTTATTTACTTTGATTTATTTACTTATCTTCCTACAGCGCAAAGCCACAAATAGACTGCAGAGCTTCCTGATATATGATATTTATTTGATATTTGAAATTCAGTTTCACACATTATACACTTCATGTCAAAATTTTGTCATTAGTACTATAACATGAAAAATGTTTGTTTTAGGTATGTTTTCAAAATTTCTTGCATTTCCTGTCATCCTACATTTACAAAGATCATTGTAGACACAGAACACACATGAAATGCATGTGTTCCAAATAAAAATATATTACTTACCCTATACAGCTCCAGGCACCTCACACCCAGATAAACAAGACTTGAGCTAGGAGAACTATTTGCCCTTTCTGAGGTTGTGAGGAGGATGGGATAGCAGGCTGCTTGTGCTAATTGACACATTCGCAAAACAAAAGAAGGAATTTAAGGTGGCCCAGGATTAGAAGTTTTATTGTAGGCTTCAGGGAATCTAGTGTTAAACAATCTGGTTATAAACTCCACTGCCATCTCTCCTAAGCACCTCCATGCTTCCACAGGTATGTCATCTGGACCAATGGCCTTTCCATTCTTCACCCTCTTCATAGCTGCCCTTACTTCTCCTTGCTAATCTGTTGCACTTCCTGATGCTCTATCACCACATAATCCAACCTTCTTTCTCTCTTACATTCTCTTTATTCATTAGCCTCTGAAAGTAATCTTTCTATCTGCCCAACACACCCTCCTTGCTTGTGAGTGCATTTCATCTTTATCCTTTACCAACCTAACCTGCTGCACATCTTTCCCAGCTCAGTCCTTCTGTCTAGTTAATCAGTACAGATACTTTTCTTCCTCCTTAGTGTCCAAACTCTCATACAACTCATCCTTTTCTTTAGATCTCACCTCTTCTCTTTTCACCTTACATCTTATCTCCTTGTACTCTTCTCTACTTTCTGCATGTCTCTGACTATCTCACTTATTCTTTACCAACCTCTTCTTCAGTATACTCTCCTGTACTTCCCCATTCCGCCACCATGTTTCCTTTTCCTCCTTCCTCTGTCCAGATGTCATGCCAAGCGACCTTCTTCGATTCAAGCTGTCACCCTTACTACTTCTGCTGTAGTTGCACAGTTGTCTGGTATCTTTTCATTACCACCCAGTGCCTGTCTTACCTCCTCCCAGAAATCAACCTTGCAGTCTTCATTTTTTAACTTCCACAATTTGATTATTGGCTCTGCCCTCACTCTCCTCCTTTTCTTGACCTCCAATGTCATCCTACAGACCACCATCCTATGCTGCCTAACTATACTTTCCCCTGCCACCACTTTGCAGTCTTCAATCTCCTTCACATTGACCCTCTTGCATAGGATATAATCTACCTGTGTGCATCTTCCTCCACGCTTGCAGGTCACCCAATGTTCCACCCTCTTCTTAAAATACTGTACATATTCACCACAGCCATGTACATCCTTTTAGCAAAATCCACTACCATCTGATCTTCTTCATTCCTCCTTGATGCCATACCTACCCATCACCACCTCATCTCCTCTGTTTCATTCACCAGCTTGTCCATTGAAATCTGCTCCAATCACCACTCTCTGTCCCTTGGGTGCACTGTCCATCCCTTCATCCAACTCACTCCAGAAATCTTCTTCTTCATCCATTGCACACCCAACTTGCAAGACATATGCACTAACAACATTCATCACACCTCCAATTTTCAGCTTCATAATCCAAAACAATCTTGACATCCTTTTCCTTCAGAATAATCCCTACCTCATTTTTCCTTCCATTCACACCATGATATACCAATTTGAATCCACTTCTGAGGCACCAGGCCTTCCTCCCCTGCCATTTTGTCTCTTACACATACAATATGTCAGCCAGCCTTCTCACCATCACATCAGCTAACTGTCTCCCATTATTAGTCACACTGTCAACGTTTAAAGTTGCTACCCTCAGTTCCACTCACTTTACCTTCCTCCTCTCCTCCTGCTTCTGGACACGTCTCCTCCCTCTTCTTCTTCTTTTTCAGCCAACAGTAGCCCAATTTCCACCAGCACCCTGTTGGCTAACAGTATTGGTGGTGGCCATTGTTAACCTGAGCCTTGACCGATCCAGTATGGAAGTGTGTATTGTTGTCTGCATATTGATGTGGCAAAATTTTACACTGGATGCCTTTCCTGATGTAACCCTCCCCATTTATCTGGGCTTTGGACCAGCTCAAAGAAACACACTGGCTTGTGCATCCCCTGTGAATGGGTTAAGAAAGAAAAGTTTATAAAAAATAAAAATAACATTAGGCAATACTAAATAAAGAATAAAGCAAGATGTGATGACCAGGAGGATAGAAAAAAAACCAAAAAAACCCAGAATGCTGAAGAAAAAAAAAAGAAATCTGCAGATGTTCCAAGGCCATGGGACCACCAAGCCACCAGCAGGTATTCTACCTAAAATAAATTATTTAAATCATTTGGGGTACTGACTTCTATCCATCAGTGTAGGGACTGCATGGTGCATTCATCAGTTGGTGGTGGCACAGATTGCCACCACAGAAAAACCAGACAAAGAACAGCACAGAAAAGTAGGAATTAGTATGGACTGGGGAGCCATGATAAAAATGATAATTCATGCATATACAGGGAAGTGTCGAATTTCTATTTGTAAGCTATTCCAGATTTTAGGTTCATAACATCAAAAGGCTACTTAACCACTTCTTTTAAGTTTAGCTCTTGGAATTATAAGTAGACACTGATTCAAAGATCTAAGGTTATGATTTGGAGTGTAAGGTGACAGGCATTCCAAAATATAGGACAGAGCTAGAAGATTTAAGGCTTTGTAAACCATAAGCAGTATTTTAAAGTCAATTCTAAATGGCATGAGTAACCAACATAATAATATCAAAGCTGGAGATATGTGCTTGGATTTTCTTTTCCTAGTTAAGATTCTGGCATCTTCATTCTGCACTAGTTGCAACTGATTGACGGATTTTCTGGGTAATCCTGAAAGGAATGCGTTACAGTAATCTAGTTGACTAAAAACAAAAGCATGAACTGATTTTTCAGCATCTTGCAAGGTTATAAGGGATATAACTTTTGCTATAGTGATGGAGTGGTTATGAGCCATTTAAAACTTTATTTTTTAGTAGTAGAATTTTATATTAAATTGTATAAAAACACAGAGATGGGTATTATGTGCTCTCTGTTATAGATCTGTGCAAGGACTTTTGAAGCAGAGTTTTGAAGCAACTGGAGCTGTGATAAAAGATTAGAAGGGGCACCTGCTAGTAGGGAGTTAAAGTAGTCGATACAGAATGTTAATAAAAGCATGGAGAAGTTTGTCAGCATCAGAAAAGGAGAGAAATAAAACCCCTCAAATGTGTGGGAGGCAATCAAAGGATTCATTAGAAGTGACATAATTTATTTTGCCTTTCATGTTAACCAAACCAAATTAAAAATTATTTCTGCAGTTGAAAGTAAACTGACAGCCTTGGAACAATCACTCCCTCTAATGCATGATTCTAAATTTGAATCACAAATCTTTACTGAAGAGTCAATCTAAATTTTAGTTATACAGAACTAGAACAAATATTTATTCAGCATCAGCACATCCTGGATACTAACTGGCACTACTTTTATTCAAAATCTGTCATTAGTTACAATTCCTTCCATTACATTTGCATATGTTAGGAAAATTAGGATGGCCAGGAACAACGAAAATGTTTGCAGGCTTTAGGGATTCTAGTGTTAAAACAAATAAAGGAAATATTATAAAATGTCCTGAAGCAGTGAATTCTGAATTTCAGTCCTATTACTCTAAATTATTTAAATTTAGTTGTTTTATCTAACCCTGACATTCCTAGCATATCAGAACAAGAGGCCTTCTGACTAGATGACCCAGTTTATCTTAAGGAGTTACATCTACCTCTGTCTGTCATGAATAAAGGCAAAGCCTTTGGTATTGACTGATTGCTAACTAATATTAGAATTTTGTGGTCATTTATCTAAACATTTATTTCAAATGTTTCAGTCTTCCATTAACTGCTCTCAACTCCATCCTAGCTTGAACATGGCAGTAATTACCTTGCTGCATAAAGAAGAATAAGGACCCAACATTATGGCAGAATTATAGGCCCTTTCTCTTAATACAGACATTACATTATTAGCTAAAACTTTAGCTATTTGTCTTGTTAAGGTTATTAATAAATTAGTTTACCCAGACCAAGTTAGCTTTATTAAATCTTGTATGTCATGAGATAACTTATGCAGATTGATCTATGTAATTGAATCTGCTACTAATTTAGAGTTTCCTGCTGCACTTTTGTCTTTAGACTCCGAGAAAGCATTTTGCCATGTTTGGTTATGGCTTAATTAATATGATTAAAACACTCTATTCCTTATCTTCTGCTATTGTACTTAGGGAATCTTGTCAGGGTACTCCATTTTCTACTGTTTGCATTATCTCTTGAGCTTCTGGCTATAGCTTGTCCGTAGTTGTGTTGAGATCTCTTCTATTTGCATTAGAGGCTTCTCACATGCCATCTCTTTATGGGCAGATCTTTTTATTCTTCAATGATGCTTCAGAGGACATTACAAATGTCTTAAATTTGTTTACTTTTGGGAAAATTTCTGGATATAATTCCAGCTTAATTCTAAATGTCAAATTAATACTATTCCTGAAAACATTCCTTTATTCAATCAAAGAAACTATGCCGATATTTGCTTTTGCGCTTGATGAGAATCCTCAGTGCCAGGGAGCAGTCAATGGTAAACTTCTTAGGCGTAAAACCAGACTGCTCCGGTTGTTGGTAGGTGAGTAAGTGATCACAAATCCTATTAAGAATGACCCTAGCAATGACCATGCCTGGCACAAAGAGCAGTATTACCCCCCCCCAACTTTAGTTGCTGCAATCCAGAAGATCACCCTTTCCCTTTCCAGATAGGAATGACACTGGGACACTGTGTTTAAGAATTAATGTTTGTCTTCCAAAAACCCAAGCTATCAGTTCTCACAACTATAGAACATTCATAGAATATTCCTTACTCCTAGAAAGTAACACAAAATGGGCTTGGTATCTGATCCATTTTCTACTCACTAGATGTTCCTGGTACTTTCCTTCATGTATTCTGGGAGTGTCTCTGCCTTCTGGTTTACAGTTGCTCATTTGTATTCCTGCATAATAAACGGTAAATTCCAATTTTTCCTTAAGTCTTTTTCCTTGCTGACAATTCTTTTTTTTTCCTTTAATTATTATCAAAGGAGAGTTTTCTCATTAGGTACTGAAGCTGCGAAAACATTTTTGCATCCAAATGGAAAAACCCAGAATTAATTATTACCCAACACTGGGTTGTTTCATTTTTAGTTTCATTCATTTAGAAATGTCCACAGCTGGAATAAATAATATTTCTTCTAAATCTAACACTGTTGACGGGGGCAGAAGATGCACTAAAATCCTACCCTGCAGTAGATTATAGTGTCAGTGAAATAGTCACATCACAGAGTACTTCATTCATATCTAGATTGCATTTTGCTTTCTCTTGCTTATTGTTTATGACTTTATGGTTAGGACGATCATTTAAATTACAGTGATTTTGAATCTTTTTGACAATAGGACTGTTTTTAGTTAGAGAATCTTTCTGTGGACCGGAGATTGTGAAGTTTTAAGCAATTCAATAAATGTTCGATGAAAGAGCAAGGTTTTTGAACAGCTTGATTAATTAATGATAGATAAATGAGTGAGTAGCTTCCGAGTTTACTAGTGGTAGAGCTTTGCACACCTGCAATAGTTTATAACCAGCTTTTCATGGGCCAGATGTAGGCAATAACAGGACTGATATATATGCCACGCTTGCCTTTTCATGGACCTGCATAAACCTTCTACAGATGTGAGTGAAATCCTGGTACACTGGTTCTTATCCATTTGTGGTAAAGCTGCAGGGAAGATATCATAAAGCAGAAATAATGTGCTAGTAGAAAGATTTCCATACATGCCAAGCTGGCCTTGCTGATGCTGGACTGACTAACCACCCATCCGTCCTAACAAACAACCAGTGACAGTGTACCATTCAAGCAGTCTGCTGGCGTTTCATTAACTTGTATTGGGGATATGTTTGCCATGATTAGAGGCTGTCAGAGGTGAAAAAGATGAAAATATGCAATATATACAATTTGATGTAACTTTTGTCAAGGTAAAACTGAAAAAATAAACTCATTACATAGAATTTTCTCCATTTTAAGATGGACAAGTTTGCTGATTTGCCAATGCTTTTCCGTGGAAGATTTTAAAATTTGAAAACTTTGAACTGTCTTGACAAATTTCCTTGAAGAATAAGTGTACCACATTTCAACAGGAGCTGAGTTGTTTAATGCAGAGACAGACATGAGCTAACAAAATAAGTAATTCACACAGTACATTTGAACGCAACTAAAAAACGTTCTATCCATGTAGTATAATGCGGTTGGTGGTAAAACTAATAGTGATCCACCCCAAAAACATGCATCATTACAATGTAATCTAATAACAGATAGAACTGGCCACTCTAAACAGGTGCCTATTAATAAATCATGGACACCTTACTACTATATCAAAACCTAGTGATGACTGGGTATTTTAACCTTTTGAAGTGAGTTGTGGAGACATGAACCAACTACTGACCGCAATATTAAGATAGGCTTAAAGTAGAATTTGCCAAATTTGGATCAGATGATGATCATGCAAGATAGGAATATTATACTTGGGACATATGATTAAAAACAGCTATTCAGGCAAAAAGCCCTCCCTGTATGAACTGGGTGGCAGCTAATAATTCTGCTTTGTAGGAAGAAGGGATGCCACATAATTTTTGGGACAGGTGTAAAGAAGCTAGTGTTAAAATTTAGGGCTAACCTAAAGCAGATGTTCTACCAGACGGTTGTGGCGAGTGCCCTCTTCTACGCGGTGGTGTGCTGGGGTGGCAGCATAAAGATGAAAGACGCCTCACGCCTGGACAAACTGGTGAGGAAGGCAGGCTCTATTGTAGGAGTAAAGTTGGACAGTTTAACATCTGTGGCAGAGCAACGGGCACTAAGCAAACTCCTGTCAATCATGAATAATCCACTGCATCCACTGAACAGTGTCATCTCCAGGCAGAGGAGTAGCTTCAGTGACAGACTTTTGTCACTATCCTGCTCCACTGACAGACTGAGGAGATCGTTCCTCCCCCACACTATGCGACTCTTCAATTCCACCCGGGGGAGTAAATGCTAACTTTTTTCATTTTTATTACTATTTAATTTAATATTGTTTTCTTTGTATCAGTATACTGCTGCTGGATTATGTGAATTTCCCCTTGGGATTAATAAAGTATCTATCTATCTATCTATCTAATCAGATGACAGTAATTGCATTATTAATAATTTCTTATTAGGGTTGCCACCTAATCTTGGGAAATTAGCACAAGATAAACTTTTAAATGTGGAAAGCTCTATTTAAGTAATAATAACTGTGCAATATTGGAAAAGATTAAACAAAAGAAACAAGAAAGAAACAAGATTTAGAATTACACTGTTTTATATAAATCCCAAAGGAAAAAGGAAATGAACTATCCAGCCCTCTACTAAGGAAGATCAATCTCTGTAAGACAGCAGGACCAGACAACATCCTTGGGCAGGCTCTCAAAGCATGTGCCAACGAGCTGGCTGATGTTCTCTGCTCCATTTTCAACCTTTTTCTCAGTCAGCGCATCGTTCCGTCCTGCTTTAAGACTAAGATCATCGTCCCCCTTGCTACAAAAATCCCACCCACCTGCCTGAATGATTACAGGCTGGTAGCACTCACTCCAATCATCATGAAGTGTTTTGAGAGAGTGGTGCTGGCCCACATTCAGAGCAGCATACTGGACACTCTGGAACCCCTGCCGTATGCCTACTGGCCCAAAAGGTCCACCTCAGATGCCATCATGGCTGCACTACATTATTCCCTCTCCCATCTGGAGAACAAAGACTCCTACATCAGAATGCTTTTTGTTGACTACAGCTCTGCCTTTAACACGGTTATCCCCCATGAACTCAGCCATAAACTGTCTGCAGTTGGCCTGCACCCTGCCCTCTGTGACTGGCTCCTAGACTTTATGACTGGCAGGCCCCAGTCTGTCAGGACTGGTAATAGGATTTCAGCCACCATTATCACAAACACAGGCACACCACAGGGATGCGTCCTCAGCCCCATCCTCTACACCCTGTTCACCCAGGACTGTGTTGCCTCCCACAAAGATAACATCATCCTAAAGTTTGCAGATGACACCGCAGTGATTGAATGCATCACTGGTGGGGTTGAGGCAGCCTATAGGAGGGAGGTGTTCAGTCTGACGTCATGGTGTGAGGACAACAACCTCACCCTCAACACAGACAAGATGAAGGAGATGAAAGTGGACATGAGGAAGGAGAGGAGACCTCACTGGCCACGGTTCATCCGAGGGCTTGAAGTGGAGAGGGTGAGCAGCATTAAATACCTGGGCGTCTACATCAGTGAGGACTTCACTTGGACACTGTGATAAATCACTTGAGAAAACAACTCAAAAAGTGTTGGGGAATTGCCCCGTATATTGCTTGAACAGCAAAGTTGGTCAAAATATATGAAAAAACATCCAAATATCAGACAATTGTGAGAGGTAAACTGGTGGTTTATATAGAGGACACAAAATGGCTGCAGGAAATGATGAATAGGGAAATGACGTCATCAGAGGGGGACCGGAAGTGACGTCATCGTTGAGGGACCGGAAGTGACATCATCGTCAAGAGACCAGAAGTGACATCATCATCGAGGGCCGGAAGTGACATCATCATCGAGGGACCGGAAGTGATGTCATCTCCAGGAGCCGGAAGTGAAGTGAATGATGAGGAGGTAGATGTTTCGTTTTCTGAATTATTGTTTGTATGGTGAATATGGTCAGTTGTCTTCTTTAGTTCTAAAAGGTCAGAGATAGAGGCATTAGTACCATGAAACAAACCCCCATTGTTTGTTATTTCGCTCACCTTAGGACTTGTTGACTGCTTCCTAAGCGCGCGCGTGTGACAACACTTAACACCACATAACTGGTCAAGAGGGTTCAACAGCAGCTGTACTTTCTGAGGAGGCTGAGGAAGTTTGGTATGTTGACTAAGATCCTCGGCAACTTTTACAGCTGCATTGTTGAGAGCATCTTGACCTGCTGCATCACCGTGTGGTACGGCAACACTAATGCTATGGACCACAGACGCCTGCAGAGAGTGGTAAAGACTGCTGAGAAGATTACCAGGATCCAACTGCCCTATCTGCAGAATCCGCAGAAGAACTGCCTTGATCCACCCACCCCAACACGAACTGTTCACACTTCTACCCTCAGGCAGGAGGTATAGAAGTATGAAATGCAGGATTCCAGGCTAAATAACTTTTTCTTTCCCAAGGCCATTAGACTCCTAAATAATTGACTGGAGTTTATAGCCATGGTTCACCTCATTCTATCTACCTCACATAACTGTATTTGACTTTTCCATCATGCACATAACTGCACATTAGATAGATAGATAGATAGATAGATAGATAGATAGATAGATAGATAGATAGATAGATAGATAGATA
>JANRMT010062840.1:24285022-24327789 GCA_026402145.1 Polypterus bichir lapradei | reverse complement strand
ATATGGACTCACATGGCTGCAGTGTATTCCAGGAGCAGAAGATGACCTTTATATTTCTATTCTGTTTTTATACTTTATGCCGCCTCTATTACTTATTATCTATCTGTTACTTACTATTTATGTTTATCTTTATACGTTGGTTGTGTCATTTGGTGTGGACAGCAAAGAAAGTATTCCATTGTACAGGGAAACGTGTTTCCTTACTGTGCACATGACAATAAACTTTGAACTTGAAGAGGTTTGGCCAAGGCTGAGATAAGGATAGGTTTGATTTAAACTGGAGGCAGTGGTATTCTGCCCCACAGGGCCAGCCATGCCATTGAGAATGAAACATTAAACAGCTGAGCCTTTGTGTAAGAATGGAAACCCAGCTTGAACATACTCCTTCACCATGCATTGAGGCAAAGCTAAGAGACAAGATATCTGTTTCATGGTTTGGCAGGGTACTACTGCCAGTTTCTACCACACTTTTCGGAAATGGGCAATACCTCTCACAGAACTTGCACAAAAGTGCACCCCCAACCAAGTGATATGGACTCACATGGCTGCAGTGTATTCCAGGAGCAGAAGATGACCCTTAGCTTTGCACCAATGCTTGTTACTCCTGACTTCTAAATATCTTTCATCCTTCTGATCGACACATCTGAAACAGGCATGGACACTGTGTTGATTCAGATTGTCATTGGAGTGGAATACCTCAGCATGTGTCTGATCTGGAAATTGGAGAGTCATCTTTCAGATCCACAAGGTACTGAAAATGGTTTGGCCCTGGTTGAAGGCTTTGAACAGTGTGCATTCTTAACCTTGCACCTGTGTTCGACTGCGACCTATGTAGGAGGCCTGACTTGTCGAAGGCACCTTCCAAAAAGTATAACCTCAGACGACACTGACATTGTTTTAACCTCATTTTTAAAATTTACATTTGGATTATTGAACTGTTCCAATTCATTTTATTAAAATTTAAATTATTTAACTTAATTAAAATATTGTTTAAATTAAGGAATTAAGTTTCAGATTAAATAAACTACTTTTTCTGTGTTTGCTTCACTACCTGACAGTTTTCCTGACTCTGCATTTTTCTTATCACTTCCTTAATTTCAAAATCTGTACCTTTACCTACACTCTTTGTACTTAAAATGTGTTCATCCCATTAATAAACTCTTGTGCCCTTGGTCTCTTACCGGCATTAGCTCTCTCTGATATGAACAGCTCTGGTGATCCTTTTTATCCCCAATTCCTTCTCATTAATAAAAATCATTTACTGAATACTATCTGCCTCCCTGACTCTAGTAATTTACCTATTAATGTGCTGGTTACTACCAATGCTTGACCTGCTCTGCCCCCTCCACTACAAGGCAATTTATCTAATGTAAAGCCCTTCTTTTTATGTCTTTATTTTCAAGCCTGGCCCACCACTCACAAGATACAACTAAATACAGCTCCCCAAAGTTAATCTAACTGAATCCCAGCGTACCTTTTTAAATAAGTTAAATTCTTTTAACGGAATAAATTTACCTGAATTACATAAAATAATTTCTTACTTGAAACCTTCCACCTGCATTCTTGAACCAGTACCAACAGGGTTTTTTAAAGAAGTTTCCAATGTCCTAATTAATAGTGTACTTGACATAGTGAACTCATCATTATATATGGGGGTCTTCCCTGACTGTCTAAAGATTGCAATTGTTGTACCCCTACTCAAGAAAAGTAATCTTGACTCCTCTGTCTTTGACAATTTTAGACCAATTTCTAACCTGCCTTTCTTAAGCAAAATTCTGGAAAAGGCAGTTATTAAGCAGGCTCATTGATTACTTGAATAAACATTCTATTCATGATAAGTTTCAGTCAAGGTTTAGGACAAATCATAGTACAGAAACTGCACTGGTTAAAGTAGTGAATGATTTGTGAATTAATACAGAAAAAGAGTGTATATCTGTTCTTGTTCTCTTAGACTTGAGTGCAGCACTTGACACCATAGACCACAACATTCTTATAAATCGCCATAAACAATGGGTGGACTTATATGGCAGTACCTTAAATTAGTTTCAATCTTACTTAACAGGTAAAAAATTGTTCCTTAATTGTGGTGATTATATTTCGGAGATACATGATATTGTATGTGGTGTACCACAAGCACCTATACTGGGTCCACTCCTTTTTTCTATCTATATGCTTATATTAGGTCAGTTACTACCACACCTATGCGGACAACACACAGCTTTATTTATCGTTAGCACCTGATGATCCTGATGATCTTGGCTGTCTAATTGTAATGTCTTAGCAGTACTTCCAATAGGATGAATAGTAACTTTGTCTAACTAAATAAGTATCACAAACTATCACAGGAAAATTAATGGAAGGAATTATTAGGATAAGATTGAGCAACAACTGGCAAGGACAGGAGTTATTACGAACAGTCAGCATGGGTTTAGAAGAGGGAGGTCGTGTTTTACTAACATGCTGGAATTCTACTTGGAGGCAACAAAATGATATAATCAAAGAGGAGCATATGATGTTATTTATCTTGACTTTCAGGAATCATTTGATAAGGTGCCACATGAAAGGTTGGCCATCAAACTAAAAGAAGTGGGAGTTCAGGGTAATGTTTCTAGATGGGTGCAGAATTGGCTCAGACACAGGAAGCAGAGGGTGATGATGCGAGGAACCTCATCAGAATTGGCTGATGTTAAGAGTGGTGTTCCACAGGGATCAGTGCTAGGACCGCTGCTATTTTTAATATGTAAAAATAATTTAGTTAAGAATATAAGTAACAAGCTGGTTAAGTTTGCAGATGATACCAAGATATGTGGATTAGTAGTTAATTTGGAAGGACTTTACAGAAGGACTAGAATAGCATACAGGCTTGGGCAGATTTGTGGCAGATGAAATTTAATGTCAGTAAATGTAAAGTATTATACACAGGAAGTAAAAATGTTAGGTTTGATTACGCAATGGGCCGTCAGAAAATCAAGAGTCATTTTTTTGGTCTCGTCCATTACGGGAGATAGATGTCTGAAGCAGAGCTCCGTTAGCAGAGGCTTTATTTTTTCACTTATTTCTTATTATTTTGAGGTATCCTGCATTTACCCAACCCGAGGGGTTTCCACTACAATATATAAACATGAGTAACAAGAAAGGGGGTCATAAAGAACCAGAAAGGAAACTTAAAGCTACAGCCAAGTCTGGACAGACTTCAAGCCCAAGTGCAAGGTACGGCTTTTCAGAGACTGCCCTGGAACAGGCAGGTGAATTCACAGACTTCCCAGGACCCTGCTCCACTCCATCTTCTCCAGTTGAGGACGAAAATGGGAGCGAAGGTGCAAGTAATGCAGGTCACAAGAGCTCGCCAATTCCAGAAGATCACTTTAAATCAGAAAC
Source organism: Polypterus bichir lapradei (assembly GCA_026402145.1). Taxonomy (NCBI): domain Eukaryota; kingdom Metazoa; phylum Chordata; class Cladistia; order Polypteriformes; family Polypteridae; genus Polypterus; species Polypterus bichir. The sequence goes on along the minus strand of JANRMT010062840.1, from coordinate 24,324,411 downwards.
GGCCTTGCCGTCCGTGCTTTCATCCACTCCTTGCGAGCCCGAAGCATCAGCTGTAACTGGGGTTGCCACTCCACCTGCAGAGCACGAAAGCCAAAACGATTTGTCTACACTGAAGGAAATGATCACAACATTGGCCACGGCAATAAGTGAGCTTAAGAAAAATATGAAGAAAGATAATAAAGACCTGGAAATGCGTCTATACAATCGTTTTGACGTGACCTTTAAAGGTATATTGGGGAAAATAGAGGAACACATTCAAGAAAATACGTCTAAACTGAGGAAACTTGCCGATCAGCTGGATGACGTTAAGCAGACATTCACGGCCCGAATTGAAACAGCGGAACAATTGGCATCTAACGCCGATGGAAAAGCTACAGCTACGAATTCCAAATGCAAGAAACTCTGAGACAGACTTGCGGCTCTGGAAGATGGATGCAGAAAGAATAATATTAGAATCGAAGGTCTACCTGAGAATCGTGGAAGTCCAAACCCAGTGAAATTCGCAGTTGAACTATTCTCTAAAATAATTGGAGAGGACTTTAAATCAGATACTGAGAGAGCAGTTTATCGCATACGCAGATCAAATACCTTTAAACCTAGGTCTTTTATTGTCCGCTTTGAGAGATTACTATGTAAGCTAGATGTGATGGCACTTCTTAGACACAAGCAAGAGATTATATTTGAAAATAACTACATTCGTATTTTCCCTGATTTCTCTCCCGCAACAGCTGCTAAACGTGCAGTCTTTTACAACATTAAACAGCTGTTACGGCAAGCCAATATCAAATACAGCCTCTTGTATCCAGCCAATATGACAGTGGATGTTCAAGGCCAATACTATGTCTTCTCCAGCAAGGAGGAAGCAGAAAAGGAATTAAGAAAGCTGATCCCGACACTATTCTGAAACACAATAGTGAGTCGCATCCTGTCATTTCATGGCAAGGAGATATCACCTGCTGTCTGATCTACTTGTAATGATACGGATATTATAATACATCCTTTTCATTACTCGGACTCTTTCTGTTTATTTTTTAATTATAGTTACAGACATGTGAGTGGAAGAAACAATTTTTTTTTTATTAAACTGTTTAACATCATACCCTTGGTTTATTGTTATTGTTATTATTGCATTAGGATGTACTATGCTTATCCTGGACCACTTTTTAACACCATTCCCTGGGTTTATTATCTTAATACTTTAAGATTACTGAAGATTATATTTTATGCTTATAGTTTTTAATTACGGTATTACACTTTAGGCATATAGTATTTAGACTTTATTGACAATAGATATCTCTACTTTTTAATCCTCAAATGCCGTTATGTGGGGGCTTGTTTTGTTTTGGACGTGCTCTGTCTCTAGGTATGTCAGAGGACCGGGACTTTGTGAAGTAGGGTCCAGCCTCATGGGGGATGCAAAATGGGGGGGGGTGGGGGGATAAGGGGGGGAGAGAAAGAGAGCAGGTCATATATAATCTATCCTTTTAATCTTTATAATTATAACTACCAACATAACAATAGGCTGCATGGCAATAACTCGTGGGGAAATTGGAAATTAAGGATAAAGCTGTCTCACTTCCAGTTAAGACTATAAAATGACATCAAAAAATTCAGAATCAATGTCTCCATGATGGGAAAGTTAACTTTGTGAGCTGGAATGTTAAAAGCCTGAATCACGAAATAAAGAGAAAGAAAGTTTTCTCTCACCTAACAGGTTTAAACAGTAAAATAGTATTTTTACAGGAGACTCACTTACTAAGCAAGGATCAGTTCAGGCTGCAAAAAGACTGGACTGGCCAAATGTTCCATTCCAGCTTTACAAAGAAAACTAGAGGTGTGGGAATTCTCATACATAGAACAGTCTCATTTGTAGCATCAGATGTAGTATCTGATCCTGAAGGGAGATATGTGATTGTCATAGGCAACTTATTTAACTGTAAAATGATTTTGATAAATGTTTATGCATCTAATGTCGATGATAAGGAATTCATGCAAAATGTATTTGCATCCATTCCCAATGAGAACACTCATAAAATTATAATGGTTGGGGACTTTAATTGTGTTTTAAATCCACTCTTAGATAGGACTCCTGTCATAGGGGGGATGACATCTAACACTGCAAAGACAATTACACAGTTTGTAACTGACCACAACTTACCAAACCAGGTTTCTAAACCCAAACTCAAGAACATATTAGTTCTACTCACCAGTACATCATTGCTACTCAAGAATTGATTATTTCTTTATAGATAATAATTTCTTGCCTACGATTAAATCTTGCAAGTACGACACTATTGTTATTTCCGACCATGCACCTCTGATCTTGGAACTAAAGTCATTATGTCCCACACACTCACCTCACAGATGGTGTCTTAACCCACTTCTATTAGAAGATGAGAACTGTACAGAATTTATATCCAAACAAAGCAGTTTCTTTCTAAAGACAAATACACCCTCAGAGGTTTCTGCAGGAATACTCTGGGAAACTCAAAAGGCCTTCTTAAGAGGACAGATTATTTCATATCTTTCCCACAGGAATAAATTAAAAACCAAGAAAGTATCAGAGCTAAGAAGTGAAATTACTAGAATAGATGAAGAACACGCCAGGCGTCCAAGCGAAGCTCTACATAGGAACTGGCAGGGTCTGCATTCAGAATTCAAATTCTTGACAACTAAATAAACTGAACAATTAATTTATAAATCAAAACACCATTACTAAGAACACAGAGAGAAAGCTAATAAGCTTTTAGCTCAACAAATCCATAAGCAAGAAGTTCGCAATGCAATCCCAGTAATCACCAACACAAACAGAGATGAAATCCATCCATCCATCCATTAACCAACCCGCTATATCCTAACTACAGGGTCACGGGGGTCTGCTGGAGCCAATCCCAGCCAACACAGAGCACCAGCCCACTGCAGGGAGATGAAATCATTGACCATAAAAACATAATGCACACATTTAGAGACTACTATAAATCCTTATATTCTACAACGTTTAATGAAGACAACACACAATCTAATGCATTTCTGGATACATTATAGATACCACAAATAGATACTTTTAGTGCGGAGGAACTGGATAAACCTCTGGCGCTATCAGAATTACTAGATGCTATAAAGTCACTTCAAGGATGGAAAGCAGCAGGTCCTGATGGCTACCCTGCAGAATTTTATAAGAAATTCTCCGCTCAGCTAGCTCCCCTCTTATTAGCAACATTTACAGAAGCTAGAGACAATCAAATTCTACCTCAAACTTTTCGCCAAGCATTAATCACCATCATTCCTAAACAAAATAAGGACTTATTACAATGTGCATCATACAGACCAATTTCACTTCTGAATAATGATGTTAAGATACTCTCAAAAATAATAGCTAGAAGGATGGAGAAAGTGCTGCCTTCGGTAATATCACAAGATCAAACTGTATTTATCAAGGGTCGACACTTATCTTCCAATCTTCGACGCCTGTTTAATGTAATATACTCACCAGCAAAGTCAAACACCCCAGAAATATTATTATCATTGGATGCAGAAAAAGCATTTGACATGATTGAATGGAAATACCTTTTCACTACATTAGAGAAATTTGGGTTTGGCCCGAACATTTGTTCATGGATCAAACTACTGTATATCAATCTAGAAGCTTCAGTTTGTATTAACAACATTTATTCAGACTACTTTAAACTAGAACGTGGTACCAGACAAGGATGCCCCTTGTCACCACTGCTATTTGCAATCGCCATTGAACCACTGGCGGTTCACTGTCGAAATGCTTATCAGATAAAGAGGATTATCAGAGAAGGACTGGAACAGAAAATTTCTCTATATGCAGATGATATGGTACTGTATATATCAGACCCACAAAATTCTGTGCCTGCAGTCTTAAAAGCACTTACAGAATTTCAAAAGATCTCTGGTCTCAGAATTAATTTGAATAAAAGTGTACTCTTTCCAGTGAATTCTCAAACATATAATATTAGATTGGACACCCTACCTTTTATCATTACAGATCAGTTTAAATACCTAGGGGTAAATATCCCAAGTAAACACAAAGCTCTTTTTCAACAAAATTTCACCGTCTGTATAGATAAACATTAAGCAAGACTTGCATAGATGGTCAATCCGTCATCTCACTCTAGCTGGAAGAATTATTGTTGTTAAGATGAATATTCTTCCTAAGCTTCTTTTTTATTTCAAAACATTCCAATATGCATCAATAAATCTTTTTTAAGCAATTAGATTCAACAATAACCTCATTTATTTGGAACTCAAAACATCCACGTATCCAAAGAGCGACCCTACAAAGACCTAAGGCAGAACGTGTTATGGCTCTACCCAACTTTCAGTTTTTTTACTGGGCAGCAAACATACAAGCTATAAAAACCTGGACACAAATAGATGAACATACACAGGCTTGGTCTGCAATAGAAGTAAAATCCTGCATTACTTCTTTATATTCCCTGCTTTGTGCCCCAATAAATGCAAGTTATCACAAATATACTAATAACCCAATTGTGCTTCACTTACTCAGAACATGAAACCAATGTAGAAAGCATGTTAAGATGGAGAATCTTTTATCTGTGGCACCTCTGCAAGAGAACCACCTCTTTCAACCCTAGCAAAAATGTGCAGTTTTTATTATCTGGAAAAGATTTGGGATTAAATTGCTTAGAGATCTTTATATAGACAACATCTTTGCATCCTATGAACAATTACATTCCAAATGTAACTTTCCAGCTACACATTTCTTTCACTATCTTCAAATTAGGAACTTTGTTACACAGAACCTGCCCGATTTTCCTCATCTTGCACCCTCCTCCATACTGGAAAAAATATTGCTCAATTTCGAGGACTTAGACACCATCTCTGCAATATATAAAATTATTTTACTGTCCCTCCCTTTCAAATATCCAAGAGGACAATGGGAAAAAGATCTCTTAATCAATATATCAGAAAAGGAGTGGAAAGTAGCAATCCAGAGAATTCACTCGAGCTCCACATGCGCAAAGCATACAATTATTCAACTCAAAATTATATATCGAGCACATTTGTCTCACTTAAAACTGTCCAAAATGTTTCCAGGGCAAGATCCAACTTGCGAACGCTGTAATCAAGCCCCAGCTTCACTGGGTCACATGTTCTGGGCCTGCACCAAATTAACATAATTTTGGACAAACATTTTTAATTGCCTTTCAGACAGCCTTGGTGTCACAATCCCTCCTAACCCATTAACAGCTGTGTTTGGTGTGCTTCCAGATGGGTTTAAAGTGCAGAAGAACAAACAAACTGTGATTGCAGCCACTACACTTTTGGCACGCAGACTTATTTTGCTAAACTGGAAGAATCCTCTTTTATATAAGTAGCAAAAATTGGAAAAAATCTCAGTTATAGGATCTGTACAGAACTTTTTCAAAATCTGGCAGGATCTAGTCAATAATATTTTAGAATAAGTTTTTAAAGCACAGAGGAAACAATTCTCTCCGCATTTCTTTTTCTTCTCCATTCATCTCTATTGCCCTATTAAACTAATCAATTTAGATATGTTTACAAGCTTTAAGTTTTACTCCGTTGGTCATGCTCTCTTTCTCAGGGGTGGGGGTCGATTTGTTTTCAATACTATTTTTTGTAAATGATTACAATAAAATTAATAAAACTGTAAAAAAAAAAAAAAAAGAAAATCAAGAGTACACCTTATGATAAGGATTTAGGAGTTATAGTGGACTCTAAGCTATCAACTTTTCGACAGTGCTCAGAAGCTATTAAGAAGGCAAACAGAATGTTAGGTGATATAGCACAATGTGTGGAGTACAAGTACAAGGATGCTATGCTCAAGATTTATAAGGCACTTCTGAGGTCTTATCTTGAGTACTGTGTGCAGTTTTGGTCTCCAGGCTACAAAAAGGACATAGCAGCACTAGAAAATGTCCAGAGAAGAGCAACTAGGCTGATTCCAGGGCGAAAGGGGTTGAATTATGAGGAAAGATTAAAAGAGCTAAGCCTATACAGTTTAAATAAAAGAAGATTAAGAGGTGACATGATTGAAGTGTTTAAAATTAAGAAGGGAATTAGTACAATGGATCAAGACTGTTATTTTAAAATGAGTTTATCAGGAATACAGAGACACAGTTGAAAACTTGTTAAGGGTAAATTTCACACAAACATTAGAAAGTTTTTCTTTACATAAAGAACAATAGATACTTGAAATAAGCTACCAAGTAGTCTGGTAGACAGTAAGACTTTAGGGACTTTCAAAACTCGACTTGATGTTTGTTTGGAAGAAATAAGTGGATAGGACTAAACGAGCATTGTTATGCTGAATGGTCTGTTCTCGTGTAGATTGTTCTAATGTTCTAAAGTATAAACCAGTAATCTTAGTGATTGGCAAACATAAAAATAGCAAGGATATTGGAAATAAACTTGATTCCTTAGGTTTAAAAATGAAGTTGGCAGTAAAGCATGTAGGGGTATTCATCGACTCTGACCTAAACTTTAACACTAGAATACATGAAGCCTACGAAAAAGCTCATAATCCCAGGCCACCTTAAATTCCTTCACACCTCTCCATTACCATCTTTTGTTTTGTACTGTAAATCTGTCGATCAGCATAAGCAGCAAGTAGCCTGCTATTCCATTCCCCCACTGCCACAAAAAGGGCAAAAAGTTCTACCAGTTCAAATCTTGTAGAGGGTAAATAATATATTGTTATTTGGAACACATGCATTTCATGTGTGTTTTATGTCTGCAACAATCTATGTAAATGTAGGATGACAGGAAATGTGAGAAATGCAAGAAATGTTGAACACATACCTAAAACAAACTTTTTTCATGTTATAGTATTATCAACAAAATTTTGACATGAAGTGGATATTGTGTGAAGACTGAAGTCCAAATATCAAATAAACACTTTCACTTTCACAAAAGGTACACATTAAACATATCAAATGCGTGTTTATTCAAGAATATAACCAACCACTTGGGTGGTGTAGCATTAAGAACTACTGACTTATAATCAGGAGGTTTCAGGTTTGATTCTGACTGCTTCTCAGAATTGCTGTTTTGAGTAGTGAGCTGTTCTTATTGTTACTATTATACAATAAAAACATACATTTGATTTGAGTCTATAACAGTTGGTTTAAATTTATGGTACATGTGAAAGTTTTAGTTTTTGTTTTATTCAGTTTTATTTTCTCGTCATGTTCACGCTCCCCCCAATCTGACACTGCTGTTTTCAAATAAAGATGTGCTATAACAGAGGTGAACTCAGATGAGGATGAGGGTTCTACATCGGGGAAACAGAACAGATGCCCTCACTGCAAGAAACGTCTACTCACACATAAGAACAATGCAGCTTAACCAGACATAAAGGTGGAAGATGGCACCGTTTAGATGCAGCAAGAGGTCAGGCGTCATCATGCCAGTGAATCTGTCCTTCAATGAAACAGCAGAACATGCCAAGCTCAACAAGGTGTTTGTGGTTATGTTTTGTGATGGTCTTTATATGAAAAACATTTATATGCTACTTATATAAAAGCCACATTGAATAAATCACACATTAACCACATTACTAGGACTGTTTTCTTTCACTTAAGGAAAACTTTACAAGACGCCGAAAAATTAGTTTGTGCTTTTGTTTTTAGTCGACTAGGTTATTGTAATGCTCTCCAAACAAGATTACATAAGAAAGACATGAATCAATTGCAATTAGTGCAGAATACAGCCGCCAGAATAGTAACTAGAAAAAGAAAATTTGAGCACATCTCACCAGTTTTAGCATCATTACATTGGTTGTCTGTGTCATTCAGAATTGGCTTTAAAATACTACTAATGGTTTACAAAGCTTTAACTAATCTTTCTCCACCCTATAAGAATGCCTGTCTCCCTACACTCCAACACACAACCTCAGATCCTCGAATGGTGGTCTGTTTATTATTCTTAGAACCAAGCTTAAAAGAGGCGCTGAGGCATCCGTTTGCTGTTATGCACCTAAAATCTGGAACACTTATAAAAATTTGCCTAGCTAACTCTGTGGAACATTTTGAAAAACTGCTAAAAACTTAATTATTTTTATATGGCTTTTTTATACAATATTTTAGTTGTATTCCCAATAGAATATACGGGCAAAGAATTATCATATTCTTCAGGGATCTGCAATCTGTACTAATATCCACTATTCTCTGTTGTTTTCTCTGATTCTTCTGTGGCGGGGATCTGCCCAACCACCACCTGATCTAGGCACCACAAAGCCCCGTGAGATGATGGAATGAAGCTGAACGTCTCAGCAGTCCACGAGACTAACTCCATCCAATCCCATCATGTGATACATGATGTCTATAATGATTTATTTAGGAATTATGTTAGGTAGATTGCCCAGTGGGGGCTGGGAAGACTATTGACCTTGGAACCCCTGCAGGTTTTAATGTTTTTCTCCAGCCTAACTGGAGTTTTTTTTTTTTGATTTTCTGTCCTCCCAGCCATCTGATTTTACCTTGTTGTGTTGTTATTTATCCTTTCATATTATTGCTTATTTTTAATTTTATTTTCTTCTTGTAACTTTCTTTTTGTCTTCTTGTAAAGCACTTTGAGTTACCTTTCTGTGTGAAAATGTGCTATATAAATAAATAAATGTTGTTGTAAATCTCATAAACCAAGAGATGTCGAACAGTAACATTAGAACATTAAAGTGATCTAGAGGAGAACAGGCCTTTCTGCCCAACAAAAGTCACCAGTCCTATCCACTTAATTATTACAAAGTAAAATCAAGTATAGTTTTAAGGTCCCTAAAGTTCTAATGTCTGCCACGCTACTTGGCAACTTATTCCATGTGTGGGTAAAAACTTCCTAATGTTTTTTGTGAAATTTACCCCTAACAAGTTTCATTTGTGTTCCTGTGTTCTTGCTGAACTCATTTTAACTGTCTCAATCCACTCATTAAACACTTCAGTCATATCTCCTCATAATCTTCTTTTGTGTAAAGTGAAATGCTCAGTTTTTTTAATATTTCCTTAAATTCATCCCCTGTAGTCTTGGAATCAGCCTAGTTGCTCTTCTCTAGACTTCTTCCAACACTGCTATGTGCTTTTATGTACCCTGGACACCAAAACTGTACACAGTACTCCAGGTGAGACCTCAACAGTGCAGTCTAAAGCTTGAGCAGAATCTCCTTTGACTATGTACTCTACACATCATGCTATATAACCTAACATTCTTCAATGTAATTCTTTTTTCTATAGGTCTCCTAATACTTATTATTTTGGGTAGATATACAGTATATATATATATATATATATATATATATATATATATATATATATATATATATATATTTTGAATAGTTTTTGCTGTTGCAGCTGTTTCTGTATATACATTCACTTATTTTTTTTGTAAACATTTTCAAGGATCTTCCTGAAATATTTATCAAGGGGAAAAACTGTCTTTGTTTTTGTGTGTATTTTTGGTAGGCCGCTAACTTCAAAGCGATTAAGAGATGAGCTCTCGAGCAAGGGCAAGAGAGTGCTATTCAGGCAAAAGTGGCAGTAGAAACAGACAAATGAATAAGGCCATAACTAGTGGTTGATATCATTAAATGAGTTTCTATGTAAGAAGGAAGTTGGGTGTAAACAATTTTATTTGATAGAACTGTTCTTATCGGTCAGGAAAGCTAGGGGGCAACGGTGTAAGAGTTTATTACACGTACTGTGTAAGTGGACAGCTTCAAAGTAAAGAAATAGTAAATGGGGAACAAAGTTAGGAAAACAGATGGGGAAAAAGTCAAGTTTATTAATTTAAAAAAATATATACCATAGACAGTCAAGGGGGAGAGTATTACAGGAGCTTAAGCGGCCAGAAGGTGTGAAAAACTGCTATTAATTTATGAATTTAAATACTTTTAGCTAAATAATTTAAATCAAATCAAAAGAATTAAGCAGTTTTGTGATCTAAAGACAAGTTTTAAAAATTAAGCCAGTGCAATACAAGCTCTGACTGATGTTGGACTTGTTGGAGGATACAATACAATACAATACAATACAGTTTATTTTTGTATAGCCCAAAATCACACAAGAAGTGCCGCAATGGACTTTAACGGGCCCTGCCTCTTGACAGCCCCCCAGCCTTGACTCTCTAAGAAGACAAGAAAAAACTCCCAATAAAAAACCCAGCAGGGAAAAAATGGAAGAAACCCTGGGAAAGGCAGTTCAAAGAGAGACCCCTTTCCAGGTAGGTTGGGCGTGCAGTGGGTGTCAATACAATACAATACACAGAACAGAACAAATCCTCAATACAGTATACAAATAAAAATTTTAGATGTAGCAGAATTTAACAGTAGATGATATCACATAATATGGTTTGGATTTGTTTAGAGTCCTTGAGACCTCATCCATCAAGCTGCCTAACCCATTTGGCCATTCCACGGCTGAAACAGTGCTGGGCCAGCCAATCCGATGAAAGCACCCCTCTTTCCCACGATTCCTGCGATCCTCCATCAGGGATGACTTTACCTTAGGCAGGCAAAACAACTTGGCAGGTGGGCCGTGGCACCAAGTGTCACTTTTGAGTACAGAGAAGAGAAACAGAATAGGTGAGGGTTAATATCCAATTATAACTATCAAGTTACTTATGTTTTAGAGCTAATGACTAACAACAGAGATGCAGTATGTACAGTTAATCAGCAGCTCTAGTCAGGATATGCTAAACTGAAGAAGTGAGTCTTCAGCCGGGATTTAAAAGCTGAGACCGAAGGGGCATCTCTTATAGTAGCAGGCAGACCATTCCACAGTTTAGGGGCCCTGTAACTAAAAGCTCGACCTCCCACTGTTATTTCATTAATCCTTGGAATCCTAAGTAGACCGGCATCTTGAGATCTTAATGTGCGCTCTGGTTTGTAAGTCATGATAATTTCAGACAAGTAAGCCGGACCTTGGCCATTTATTGCTTTATATGTTAAAAGGAGGATTTTGAAATCTGCCCTAAACTTAACCGGGAGCCAGTGTGCGGATTTAAGAACTGGAGTTAAGTATTCATATTTTCTTGTTCTTGTAATAATTCTTGCAGCAGCATTTTGGATTAGCTGGAGGCTGTATAAAGAACAGTTTGAACATCCAGTGAACACCGCATTGCAGTAGTCAATCCTACTAGAAATAAATGCATGAATTAATTTGTCAGAATCCTGTTTATTTAGAAAGCGCCTTAATTTCCTAACATTTTTAAGATGGAAGAAACATAATTTGGACAACTTTGTAATATGCGCTTTAAATGACATGCTAGAGTCAAAGATAACTCCTAGGATGGCTTGGATGAACAAGTACTCCTTGAAGGCTACAGCTACAGTAGATGCCAGCTAAGTAAGCACCTCAAGCTCAGGGTCACTGAAGTGGAGGAAAAATTGACTGGCCTGCGTTGTAGTAGAAAATTGGCAAGCCAGGCTCCGGTATCCTTTAGTGAGATAATGTTCACCCCTAATGTGGCACGGTAGGAGATTCCAGACCAGCTTACCTCAAAACCAGTCCTCAGAAACAGAGAGGTTGTGATGGTAGCAAATTCAGTTATTGGGGGGAATGAAGCACAGTGTGGTGTGTGGTGAAGAGATAAGATTGAACAACACATGGCAAGAACAGGAGTTTTATTGAACAGTCAGCAGGGGTTCATAAGAGAGAGGTCATGTTTTACTAACATGCTAGAATTCAATGAGGAGGCAACAAAAGCATGTGATCAAAGTGAAGCATAAGATAATATTTTTCATGACTTTCAGAAAGCATTTGATAAGGTGCCACTTTAAAAGTTAAGCATCAAACTAAAAAGTGGGTGTTAAAGGTGTGGTGTTTATATCGATGCAAAATTGGCCCAGACACAGAAAGCAGAGGGTTATGGTACAAGGGACCTATCAGAATTGACTGATGTTAACAATTGTGTTCCACAGGGGTCAGTGCTAGGGCCACTGCTATTTTTAATATATATAAATGATTTGGATGGGAATATAACTAACAAGCTGGTTTGGTTTGCAGATGATACCAAGACAGGCAGATTGACAGATAATCTGGAATCCATTGAATCATTACAGAGGGCATTATACAGAATACAGGCTTGGGCAGATTTGTGGCAGATGAAATTTAATATCAGTAAATCTAAAGTATAACATGTAGGAAGTAAAAATGTTAGGTCTGAATATACAATAGGAAGTTTGAAAATCAAAAGTACACTTTATGAGAAAGATTTAGGAGTCGTAGTGGGCTTGACACTATGAACTTCCAGATAGTGTTGTAGCGGTCAGAACCCGCTAAGATTCACACCGTCGTGCGTGACGGTGATTTATTTTACTCGAGGATTACCAGGGACAACCCCAGCCTTGGCACGACACACACACATTACAGAGACAACAAAGAAAAAACACGCTGGGAATTTAAACGATAAAAAAGTATAATGAGATTAAATTAACTAAATGAAAACAATAATAACACCATTGATCCCTTCGGCGATATTACATTTAACAGATAAACACGACAAACACGCAGTAAAGTCCATGGATGAAATGAGCAGCGGTGAAGTTAAGTCCAGCGATTTGTATGAAGAGAGGGAAGTGGAAAAGCACAGTCCTACCGGTAATTGCTGAAGTATGATGACAGATGAATGGTTCAGGAGTGTTCCTTCTTCCGGGAAAGCCAATGAATCCAGACAACGTCCTCAGTAAACAGTAGACATGTAGACAAAGGATTCCAGACCCCAACAAACAATACAATCCAGGACACGAAGATGTATGGCAGAAAAACAGATAAATACAAGCATCAAACAAACAAAACAAACCTTTTTTTCTTCCTTCGACCCCTGCCCTCCTTTTAAACCCCTCTGGCCACCTTTGACCCCAACAGCCCCTGCAAGGACTGCTGGGAGATGCAGTTCTAACTAATGGTAGCACTGCTACAGTGTTTATAGAGAATGTTAGGTTATATAGCACAATGTCTAGAGTGCAAGTCCAAGAAGGTTACACTGTAGCTTTATAATGCACTGGTGAGCTTTCATCTGGAGTTCTGTGTGCATTTTTGGTAATCCAAGCCTCCCAAGAGACATAGCAGCACTGGAAAAATTCCAGAGAAGAGCAACAAGCCTGACTGAAATACTACAGGAAAGATTAAAGGAGTAGAGCCTTTTCAGTTTAAGCAAAAGAACATTAACTCTAGAGTTACTAAAGCCTACAAAAAAACTTATTCAGCGTGATTAGGAACACTCAATAAAACTGAATAAACTGGGGGTTTGTATCATGATTGTGACTAAGAGAATAAAAGTGAAAAAAACACAAAATTTTACAAGTACCTTAAATTTACACCAGCTGTTAGAGACGCAAATCACATGTATATTTTTATTATATAATATCAGCAATAAGAGCAGCTCACTATTTAAAACTAAATTTCAGAAGCAGCCTCTTGATTACAAGTCAGCAGTTCTTACCACTGCACTACGGGAGCTGTTGTATTATACTTGCACCTTTTGTGAAAGTGTTTATTTGATATTTGGACTTCAGGCTTCGCACATTATATGCTTCATGTTTACATGTTGTCATTTATTACTAAAATAGGAAAAACGTTTCTGTTTTAACGATGCATTTACATAGATTGTTGTAGAACACACAGAACACATGCATGTGTTCCAAATAACTATATATTATTTCCCCTCTAAAGCTCCAGCACTTCAATCCAAGATAATCATGGCCTGAGGTGGGAGAGCTTTGTGCCCTTTCTGGGTTGGTGGGGGTTGGAGTGGTATAGCAGGCTGCTTGCTGCTTGTGTTGATTGACAAATTTACCAGACAAAAGACACTGACAGAGAGGTGTGAAGAGATTTAAGGTGGGCCGGATTTAAGAGTTTTTTCATAGGCTTTGGTAATTCTAGTGTTAAGAGGAGACATAATTAAGGGTTTAAAATTATGAAAGAAATTAGAGAATGTTATTTTAAAACGAGTTCATCAAGAACACAGGGAAACAGTTGAAAACTTGTTAAGGCTAAATTTTGCACAAATATTAGGACATTTCTCTTTGCACAGAGAACCATAAACACATGGAATAAGCTCCTAAGTGATGTGGCAGACAGTAGGATTTCAGAGACCTTCAAAAGTCGACTTGGTGTTATTTTGGAGGAATTAATTGGATAGGAGTGGCAAGCTTTGTTTGGATGAATGGCCTGTTCTTGTCTACATCTTTCTAATGTTCTAATCAGTTGTTTATTTCAGCATGTGGTTGTGATAAAACACATTGTCCAGAAACTTATTTTTCAAACTGGTAACTAAATATTTATTGCAATAAAATGCAAGAAGTTTAATAATAATAATAATACATTTTATTTATATAGTGCCTTTCCTATGCTCAGGGTGCTTAAATGTGACATTCTCTCAAGGCATTAGCCAGCTACGTTAAAGAGCCATAATTCTGAATTATACCATGGAGCTGAACGCTTAAAGAAAAGCTCCTTATATTTTAAATGAGCTAATTTATCTAGTGCTGAATGAAGAGCTATGTTATAGTAGTCAACAAGACTATCTAGATAGATAGATAGATAGTTAGATAGATAGATAGATAGATAGATAGATAGATAGATAGATACTTTATTAATCCCAAGGGGAAATTCACATAATCCAGCAGCAGTATACTAATACAAAAAAAAATATATTAAATTAAAGAGTAATAAAAATGCATGTAAAAACAGACAATAACTTTGAATAATGTTAGCATTTACTCCCCCGGGTGGAACTGAAGAGTCGTATAGTGTGGGGGAGGAACAATCTCCTCAGTCTGTCAGTGGAGCAAGACAGTGACAAAAGTCTGTCACTGAAGCTACTCCTCTGCCTGGAGATGACACTGTTAAGTGGATGCAGTGGATTCTTCATGATTGACAGAAGTTTGCTTAGTGCCCATCGCTCTGCTACAGATGTTAAACTGTCCAGCTTTATTCCTACAATACAGCCTGCCTTCCTAACAAGTTTGTCCAGGCGTGAGACGTCCTTCTTCTTTATGCTGCCTCCCCAGCACACCACCGCGTAGAAGAGGGCACTTGCCACAACCATCTGGTAGAACATCTGCAGCATCTTATTGCAGATGTTGAAGGACACCAACCTTCTAAGGAAGTATAGTCAGATGGAATAGGGGATGACAGGGAAAGATCAGAGATGTATCCAGCAAGGATAGGGGGACAGATATTTTTAAGATTTCTGTAAAAAAATTGACATTTACAGGTAAGGGGGGGAAAGGTAATCAGACAGTGAAAGTACTGCTTTATGATCAGAGAGTCCTAGATCACTGCTGTAAGTGATATCGACACTGGCATACTGCGACATGTACAGCTTAGGTCCAATAAATGACCACCAGAATGGGCAGGAAGATCAACACTAAATCCAAACAGTCCAGTAAAGATAGGAATTCATACCTCAGTTTACATGTAGAAATGTCAATATGTACATTGAAATTGCCAAGAAGAGTGACTCTCTGGGAAAGGGAACTTAAATGGGTTAGTCAGTTAAGAAAGACACATTGTATTTTGCAGGACAAATGAGAAACATAGTAAGATAGGACCAGATTTCGTTATTAGTTTAAGTGCCAGAAACTTGAAAGACAATGGGCCGTCAAATGGGATTCTTTTAATGTTTAACTCTGATCTACCAATTACTGCAACCCCTCTGCCTTGTTTTGAGCTGCTAGCCTCTATGAAGTAAATGTATCCTGGTGGGGTTACCTCTGTGAGAGATGTAAAATCATTTGGTTTTTGCCAGGTTTCTGTTAGGTTTAGCATATCAAGTTTGAAATCTGTAATGAATTCTAATAGCAACAATGCTTTGCCATTAAGAGATCTTGTTAGCTGATGAGGGTTTGCTGTGCACAGATTCATAGTCTAATTTTATTTAAGCATATTGAAAATTTGGCACATTGACACTCTCGTTTCCAAAGCCATTAATAGGATTTTGTATTTCTGAGCAAATGCTGCCAGTGAACTTTTTATTCACAGCCCTACGGTGGTGGTAATCTGATCCGATCTGTGATGTAAATATTTTGGGCACAGCATAATGCCAGTGTCTTTTAGGACATTCCAGTCTGACAATTTGCTTTTGACAAATTGTTTAATATGAAGGAGATTGTTACAAGAGCATTTTAACAAAATATAAAGTAATACTTATCTGACAGTAGCAGAGAAGCCGCACAGCGCAGCTCAGAAGGTGAGACAGGTGGGGTGGCGCAGATATAAGATGACAGCAAAGCAACAAAAAATCCAGAAGAAGCAAAGTAGGAGATATTACAAGATAACAACCTGAATTCGGAGGACCAACATACAACTAAATACATGTAACTCTGGGTAATACAGGACTGATTGCCCCAAAGCCAGGTGGCTATAAATATCAGATCATTCCTAAGTCGTTTCCAGTTCAAGCATGTATGAAAGGAATCAACAGCAATCCAAGAAAAAGTTTTCATAAATCAGACATCAGGCAGGAGTGGGCAGTCAAACGAAAGTCTTGTCCAGTGAACCACAGAAAGATCTAATTGCCACATTGTGAACCCAGTCAAGGCAAAATCCATAGAAATAAATCCAAAATGAATACAATTCAAGTCAACTGCTTCCATGAACTGTACATACAATAAACGAAAGTTAAAGAAGTGCAAAAATTTTAAAAAAGAAGTTAATGCATATTTCAATGAAAATTGCTGTTAACCGAGAAGTCATGAATTCAAGAAAGTGCATCAGCATTGGCGTGGAGAGAACCCTTATGATGAATAAACGAAAACTTATACGGTTGAAGGTTAAGAAACCACCTTGTGACTTTTGTGTACGACCATCCAATGTAGGGGTGTATGATACGTAACAAGAGTGAATTCACGGCCCAAGAGGAAGTACTTTAACTGCATAATTGCCCATTTAATCGCAAGGCCATCCCTTTTCACCGCCACATACCTATTCTCTTGATCCAACAGTTTCTGGCTTAGGACCTTAGGGTGTTCATCACCATTGACGCTCTGGCTCAGCATGGCTCCCAGGCCTGTAACCGAAGCATCCGTCTGGAGAATGAAAGGAAGCAAAAAGTGAGGTGCATTCAATAATGGTGCTGACATAAGGGCTTGTTTTAAGTCACCAAATGCAGCGTCTGTGTTATCAGTCCATACCATATTGTTAGGAGCCCTGTTCTTTGTTAAATCACTCAAGGACGGCACTCTCTCCGAAAACCAAGGTACAAACCGGCAGAAATACCCTGCTAAACCAAGAAATGCTTGGACTTGCTGCTTGGTTGACAGGCAGATATGGCATCTACCTTCAAACGCTGTGGCTTTACGGTACCCCGACCCACCAGGTAGCCTAAATAAACCTAAAAAAACATTTTTTTGCACTGATCCAAAGCCGAGCTTCAACCAGCGTTCTCAATACCGCTCAGACATGCTGTATGTGCTCCTTCCATGTGCTGGAATAAATGACTACGTCATCCAAGCAGGCAGTACTATAAGCGTTATGAGGGTGGAGCACTTTATCCACCAGATGCTGGAAAGACACGATACTGCCAGTGTCAAAATAGGGGTGCTAAATGAGGTTTTAAACATAGCTGAGTCTGTTAAAGTAACCTGCCAGTATCCCTTCATCATGTCAAGTGTGGTCAAATAATTTGCCTTTCCTCTATAACTCCTAGTTCAAGCTCCACTTCTGCTTTCTTTGCCTCGGGAAGATGATAGGGGTGCTCTCGAACTATAACCCCGGGCTCTGTCACGTCTAGTGCAATCAGAGAGGTCCTTCGTGGTTTTTCGCTTACTGCCTCTTAGACGGACAGGATAGCTGCTTCAAGCTCCCATCTCTTTCTGGAATTTAATTCAGTACCAAAGTTAAGGATATTTTTCTGAGCAAAACATGAGAGGGCCTGAGCAGAGGAGGGATCAGGATCCCATTCCTTCCACGGCTTCAGAAAGTTTACCTCATATACCTCCTTGCTCGGCCGACGATTGGGTTGTTTCAACAAATAATCAATAAGTACTTTCCTTTCCTTAACTTCATAGAGGCCTAGTAATTTAGAATGGGAGGTAGGAACTAAAACCATGACACGATCTCCCGAATGGAATTCTCGTTAGTCGTTAGTGCCCGGCTATAATTAGACCTAAATTGTGTTTGGGAGTAGACAGTACTAAACCGCAATACTTTTAGACCAGTCCTGCCCTAGAATCACCGGAAAAGGTGGATTCGAGAGGACCGCTATGGTGAATTTTTTCAGCATTCCTCTGTGACTGATGTAACAAAGAACAGTTTTATATTGTCGGACTTCTCCGTGTATACAAGTTATACTGGTCAATGGAAATGTTGCTGCCGGAATCAAAGAGTGCTTCAGTTTTCAATTCATTTACAATTACTACTACCGTATATGATATCGCCAAGAGGTTAGTAAGTGCACATAACCCTCCCTTCTCTCTCCACCTGCATTTCTCCTCATTCTTAATTAAGTTGTGCGCCCACAGATCCGGGACTTCGGAACAGCTCCAGTTTCTAAAGGAGGTGCAGATATTTTGGGACGTAATCCCCATGGCGTCTGCTAAAGAGCCCTTCTGATCTCCCAGATTGCAAGGCCATCCTAGATGTTTCAATGAGCTCGATGAGCCCATCCATGTTTTCAAATTCTCCCCAGTCCAGCTGGGTGAAATGCTCGGGAAGGCCCTTAAATAATAGAAGACAGGCTACTTGCTGCACAATTTGTATGGTGCTTTATTCAAATGGCCTTAGACATAGCCCCACTTTTATCCAAAGAGTGAAAGTTTGCTCCTGGGTCAGCCATTGCCTTGTTTTCCTCACCTACCAGTCTGGGGATGCCCAAGATTTATCTATGGTCTTGACCTTAGTGAGAGGGACAGTTGTGTACTCCGAGAGAGCATAATAAGCCTCCTTCGCTTCCTCCACAGAGACCAGCCCACTCTTGTGTGTCCTTCCCACACACTCCCCTTGTTTCTTTGTTTGCCGGGTTAAGTGTTTTGGGAGCGGAGCCTGCACTGGGTCTCTCCCACCCCCCACACGGAAACTCGGCCCCGGTACTCTCCCATCTGGTTAGATCTCAGGTCCTGTCCCTGTTTTTTCATCCTGTTGACTACACCACTCTCATACAAATGAGACAGAGACATCAAAAAAAGTTTGAGTCAGCCACCCGTATATTATGCCCTGGCTGCAAATGGGTAAATGGTTGAGTTGTTTATAGAAAAGAGTTAAAAAAAAACTGATTGTAGGAAGAGAATATGTCGACTTTAAAGGACAAGACAAGAAGTGATGTTGCTGGGACCGGAAGTGACATCATCACCGGAAGTGAAGTCATCGGTGGCCTTGGTACTGGAAATGCTGTTATCAATAGCGTCAGTACCGGAAGTAACGTCATCATTGATGCTAGAAGCGAGTGGGATTTCCCGTGGATATCTGCTGAGGATAGAGAGAAAGTTAGTGCAGCTCGCCACAATTATATATTTATTGTGGTGGACAGCCAGGACCCATGCCCAGCCGGGATGCCTAAAAGGACCAGGAGAGGGATTATACCTCCCCTGGGCTACGAGAGGGCGGCCGCCCTGGTCTGTATGGTGGCCATGGGAACGGAGCATGGAAGCTCAACCCTATTGAGGCCTGTGGCCACCACAGGGGGGTGACCAGAGGATTGTGGAGCCCTGGATGTCAGCACTTCCAAGTGCTCGTGCGGCACTTCCGCCACACCAGGAAGTGTCACCGGAAGGTCATCAGAGAGCACCTGGAGCACATCTGTGTGATTATAAAAGAGGCTGCCTCCCTTGAGTAGAGGAGCTAGAATCAGGAGGAAGAAGGCAATGCTTGGGAGGAGAGGTGGAAAGGTGGCAGAAGTCCGGAAGGGAGAGAAAAGGAAAAAATAAAGGTGTTTGGTGCATGGGCACTGTGTTGTGTGCTGGACTTTTATAATAAAACGTGTGTGTTTGGAACATTCTGTGTCTGCCTGTTTGTGTCCGGGCTGAACCTACCACAATATACTGTATACTAGCATAATGAAACACCAATTTATTTAGTCCTTCTATTTTGATTGTATCATGCATTTATGAACCTCTGTTCACTGGATATGCTCGCTTTTACATCCCTCTTTCTTTGTGCATCTTGTTGTCTTTTTTCATCAGGCACTCTAGTCCTTACATCTGACTTTTTTGTTCTTTCTGTTTCCTCTGCTTATTGGCCATGCTGTCCTCTTGTGGATGTTGGACAACATTGCACTCAGACATTTTATGCTGTATAATAATAATATGTTATTTATATAGCAACTTTCCCATACTCGAGGCACTTTAAACAAATACATACAAATAATTTCTGGATAGAACAATAAACAAATAAACACAGGATATACAAAAGCATTAAACATAATGACAGAAAGAATAAACCAGAGTAGAATACTAAATTCAATACTAAAAGAAATGTCTGAACAAATCACATAATTTATGATATAACACACACACACAAATTATCCTGAGCATCCAGACAGAAAGGTAAACTGAAAGAAGGGACAGAGAGTAAAAGCCTTGCTAAACAGAAGACTTTTAAGTTGTTTTTTAAAAGAATGAATTGAGTCAGCTGATCTAAATAATTTCGGGAGGTCATTTCAAAGTCTGGGTGCTATACAGCTGAAGGTCCTGTCACCCACAGAGTGTAGGTTAGTATGGAGCACAAAAAGATTTCCAGAATCAGAGGACCTTAGTGGTTGAACAGGAACACAGCAATGGAGAAGATCACTGATATAGTCCTGTGCATAGAATTTTATACTCTATCATGTAAGACATGGGGAGCTGGTGAAGACAAGGCATGATGGGTGTGATGTGTTTGCTATTTCTGGTTTCTATAAGGACTCTTGCAGCAGAGTTTCAATTAACGGGAGATGTGATATCAGAGGGAGCACCTGCCAGTAGGGTGTTACAAAAATCAGATGTGATAAAAGCATTGACAAGTTCTCAGCATTAGAAAAGGAGAGGAAAGAGCAAACATGAGATATGTTATGGAGGTGGAAGTAAGAAATTTCCTAATGTGGTTTATGTCAGTGGAGTAAGAAGGGAAGGAATCAAAAATGACACCAAGATTTGTTGCATTAGAAGAAGATCTAATGAGATCAAACATCATGAGTGAATGAAAAGAATACACAGAGATATATATGTCTATATATATGCATATCTGTGTATATATATATATATATAGGTCTCTCCACAGATGTTCTATAGGGTTCAACTCTGGGCTTTGGCTGGGCCCTCAGTCACTTGCCCATACTGAATTAAGTGTCTGAATATTTATATAAATGAGAGATTTTAGTTATTGTTTTTTAATACATTTGCAAACTGTTCTGAAAACATGTTTTCACTTTGAAATTATGGGCTATTGAGTGTCAGATTGATGGCAAAAATGGCAATTATATCCATTTAGAATTTAAATATACAACACAATAAAGTGTGCAGGAAATTAATACTTTCTGAATCCAGTGAATGAATATTGCTCATTGACACACATGTGCACAAGGGAGACTACTTCAGGGCTCATCGAAGGGTAATTACACCCCGAGTCAAAGGTTGGCGCTGTCTTTCAATACCTCTCCTCTTCCCCTAACTACAGTTCAGAAGATTGACAGCTCAAAGACCTTAGATGCCACTTCCAGTTTCCAATCACCTGAGCCCGCCTCCTCCTGCCTTCCTGGTTGATAACCACCATCACCAACATCATGAGTCAGTCTAGCAGTAGACTTGCATCTGGAAAGATGTTTTTCCAATGAAAGCTAAATCGCTTTTGTTAATTTGGTCAACAATTATACGGGGATCGTTGCTGCTGCTGCCCCAATCCTACATGATCTCTCTTTGTCTTTTTTTACAATATACAGTTAGGTCCATAAATATTTGGATAGAGACAACTATAACCCAGCATCTGGTGATGTCCATGAGTTCAAGACTTCAGGCTATCATTGCCAGCAAAGGGTTTTCAACCAAGTATTAGAAATGAACATTTTATTTCCAGTTATTTAATTTGTCCAATTACTTTTGAGCCCCTGAAATGAAGGGATTGTGTTAAAAAAATACTTTAGTTGCCTCACGTTTTTATGCAATTGTTTTGTTCACCCCACTGAATTAAAGCTGAAAGTCTGCACTTCAACTGCATCTGAGCTGTTTCATTTAAAATTCATTGTGGTAATGTAGAGAACCAAAATTAGAAAAAAGTTGTCTCTGTCCAAATATTTATGGACCTAACTGTATTTGTTGTTGGAGAATATAAACCTTTTCTAGTTCTTTTCTGAAAGGCTCTGTTGAGCAAGCTTTGAATCATGTAAGTTTAATCGTAGTCGATCCACCTAAGAAGAGTTTGATTTGCCCTTTAATTTATATTGTTCCCTAGAAATAAACATAACATTGGATCAGCAATACAATCAGATCGACCAGTTCCATGGCAATAAGTGAATAATAATAAAAAAAAAATTTGGCTTTAGGATGATTAAAAGTATTTATATAATAAAGAAGCTACACATACACATATACTGCAACACACTCAGCCTCAAATAAAATACTTTGGAATAGCAAAACATAACATAAACCACCCTGAAATCAAATCAAGTGCTTTGATACTGACCAAAAGTTAAGTCTTCCAGATTTGATGTGGTTTTATATCAGAGAATCCCCTGTCAATCTGCAGTGAAGATTAAAGGATGCAAATATAAACCACTGTGAGAGGTTTTCTTAACTGGACTGGACTGGATCTCAAAGGATGTCTTTAAAGATGCGTCTTCCTTTAAATCTCCATGTTGAAAAAAAGTCTGAAAGCACAGTAGTTGCTCCTCCTTGATACTCTGCACTACACCAGCAAGAGAAGAAAAAAACAAAAAAAAAAAACAACCTTTTACCAATTCCGAGGTCAAACATGGATTTCTGAAAAAAATCTGTAACAATTTTTTCTGTGTTGCTCCATGTCCTTAAAAATGCAGTATCCTCAATTATGCTTCAAATCAAGGCAGGCTACACATTCTTTTCTCCGCACAAAAAATATAGTAAGGAGCGCAACACTGATACTAAACATTTTGCATGTAGCATGGCAACAAATTTACACTTACAGTATATCAGGAATGCAATGAAAATTATTTAACTGTCATTAATTAAGTGGTTGTGATGTGGAATAGTGGATGAGTGAAAATCATTTGTCTTTAAATTGAGAATAGTACAGCTGTTTTTGTTATATTGCTTGGTATATTCACAAATAGTATGGCAATACTGACAACTCTTAATTTGAATGATTTGTATTTTACTTTGGCTGAATGATACCAAAATTTTGTGTTATCTTCGACAATGAAATTCTTTAGTTTTCATTTCTCCCCAGAGCTAATGAGGACCTCGTGCAACATTATGATAGTTTTTTAACACTAGAATTACCAGAGCCTACGAAAAAACTCGTAGATCCGTCCCACCTTAAATTGCTTCTTAAATCCGTCCTCACCTCTCCGCCAGCGTCTTTTGTCCTGTTAATGTGCAGATTAAGAGCAGCAAGCAGCCGACTATTCCATCCCCCACCGTTGCAGAACATGCACAAACTTTTCCCAGCTCATGCCTTGATTGATTATCTGGGAGTGAAGTGGAGTTTTAGAGTGGAAATAATAGATTGTTTTTGGAACACACGCATTTCATGTGTGTTCTGTTTCTACAGTAATCTGTATAAACACATTTTTAAAACAGAAACTTTTTCATATTTAAGTAATAAATGTTACAGGCAGGCAGGCGGGGGGCGGCGTTAGAGCGTACAAGAACCATCTTTCCTACAGTACGACGTGTGTACCTGCTGCAATGCGCACACTTTTCTATATGCTGTGGTTTCTATTACATTGAAAGGGCACTTGACACTGACACAGTTTACTTTCCTGGGGAAGCGGCTGTCTTGGAACAGAAGCTTGTCGATGTTGCATCCTCCTTTTTTGAGTTTTATTTTCTCAATGACGATCACGCTCTAACACCCGGCTCGCTCGCCCGCCTATTCTTCATTTAGTAGTGCTTTCTCTGTTTGTCTATTATACTATGAACTCCGTCTATCTATATAGTAATAACAGTAATTTTATTATTATATAGCAGTTTCCCTGTCTGCCTATCATATAATGTCTTTCCTTCCTATCTATCTATATAACTATTCCTTTAGCTGTTTTTTGATATAGTTATTATACAGTACTTTCCCTGTTTATTTAGTGAGTTCTCTGCCTGTTTGTCTGTCTCTCTATTATGCAGTGCTCTGTCGGTCTGTGTGTTATGGATCTTAAAAATAACAGTTATAAGGACACTTGTTCATGTTAATTGCAGTCTCAGTTGTCAAAAAATATTTTAAAAGGAGCATCCCACATGAAAATATAACGATTTCATTAACTGACAGTGCATACCAATTTATCCATTTTATGTCCGTTTGAGGTTAAAAAGAAAAAAATAGTAACAGTTTCTTCCCAACGGGGAATTGAACTCAAATCTCTGAGACACGGTAGACGTGCTACGACAGCAAATCTTAGCACTACGCCACGGGAGCTGCTGTGTTGTTCTTGAACCTTTTGTTAAAGTGTTTATTTGATCTTTGGAAATCAGGCTTCATATATTCTATAGTTTATGCCTACATTTTGTAACATTTATTACTAAAATATGAAAAAGTTTCTATTTTAACAATGTGTTTACACAGATTACTGTAGAAACGGAACACACATGAAATGCGTGTGTTCTAAATAACGATCTATTATTTCCACTCTAAAACTCCACTTCACTCCCAGATAATCAATCAAGGCATGAGCTGGGAGAAGTTCATGCATGTTCTGCGACGGAGGGGATGGAATAGCCGGCTGCTTGCTGCTCTTAATCTGCACATTAACAGGACAAAAGACACTGGGAGAGGTGCGGACGGATTTAAGTAGCGATTTAAGGTGGGACGGCTCTACAAGTTTTTTCGTAGGCTCTGGTAATTCTAGTGTTAATATTCAGTATCTTCAAAATGTGATTCCTTGCTATTGTGGAAAAGACAATCATATTAAAATTGCATGCCATCATGAACAATTCCGCCCATTTCCTCAAGATGGTGCTTTCTTGGAATACTTTTAGCCACAGACACATACCTCCACCATGTAATAAAAAGCAACTCTGGGAATCTGCTCTGCCTGCTGCTACTAGCCACTTCAGTGTTTCCTCTTCATGTCCCTTCCTTCAATCCAACCAGAAGCCATAGGAAAACAGTACAAATTTCAATTAACTCTAGCTATTGTTAGCATAATATTTGTTGTATTATATATTTGAGTTGATATCTGTGCATTTTATGTTTTTGTTTTGCTGCATTGTGTACTTAATTTTCTTTTTAGGGATTAATAAAGTATATCTAATATAATCTAATTCCGTACAATCATTTTTCAGTTAACAAAGTAGATTCATTAGAGGACTTTAGTTCAATATAAGAAATTCCATTTTACAATGCAGAAGTGCCATAAAAGATATATGAATTTCAACCGTAACAAATTGGGAAAATAGGGTGAATGGAGGCATAATTTATGCCACAGTTTAAACTGCCATCTTGTTCCTTGGCTGCCATCTAAAACCCCTACCACCATGCCAATCCTTGGTTCCTTCACATTCTCTCATCTGCACATTCTCAACACCCGTTTCCACTTCACACATCATTTGTGATCAGAGGTCATACAACTAACTTCCTCCTAACTAACCTTCCTCATCTTGGTGGGCTGTTGCAAGCCAGGACCCTTAACACTAGAATCCCTGAAGCCTACGAAAAACCTTAGAATCCTGGCCCACCTTAAATTCCTTTGCACCTCTCCATTAGCATCTTTTGTTTTGCAAATGCGTTGATCAGCACAAGCAGCTCAACTCAGGCAAAAAGTTCTCCCAGCTCAAGTCTGTTTATCTGGGTGTGAGGTGCCTGGGGTTATATAGGGTAAATGATATATTGCTATTTGGAACACATGCATTTCTCTTTTTTTTCTTTGTTTTTTTTTGAAGTTTTATTAATTTTATTGCAATCATTTTTTACAAAATGAGTTTTTAAAATTGAGTTATGAACAAGTCGACCCCCACCCCTGAGAGAGAGATCAAGGCAAACGGCGTAAAATTTAAGGCTTGTAAACATACCTAAATTAATAAGTTTGATAAGCCAATAGAGATGAATGCAGAAGACAAAGAAATACAAAAATAATTGCTTCCACTGTGCTTTAAGAACTTATTTTAAAATATTACTGATTAGATCCTGCCATGTTTTGAAAAGTCTGTACAGATCCTCTAACTGAGTATTTGATTTTTTCCAACTTTAAATAGTATAAAACATCGGTTTCCCACTGACTTAAAAGAGGAGAGTTTGGGTTCTTCCAGTTTAGCAGAATAAGTCTGCGTGCCAAAAGTGTAGTGAATGCAATCACAGTTTGTTTGTCTTTCTCCAATTTAAACCCATCTGGAAGAACACCAAACACAACTGTTAGTGGGTTAGGAGGGATTGTGAGACCAAGGCTGTCTGAAAGGTAGTTATAAATTTTGGTCCAGAATGATGTTAAATTTGGTTCAGGCCCAGAACATGTGACCCAGTGAGGCTGGGACTTGATTGCAGCGTTCGTAGGTTGGATCATGCCCTAGAAACATTTTGGAGAGTTTTAGACGAGACAGATGTGCTCGATATATAATTTTGAGTTGTATAATTGTATGCTTTGCGCATATGGAGCTCGAGTGAATTCTCTTCATTGCTACTTTCCACTCCTTTTCTGCTATATTAATTGAGAGATCTTTTTCCCAGTGTCCTCTTGGATCTTTGAAAGGGAGGGACTGTAAAATTATTTTATATATTGCAGAGATGGTGTCTGAGTCTTTGAGATTGAGCAATATTTTTTCCAGCATGGATGAGGGTGCAAGATGTGGAAAATCGGGAAGGTTCTGTTTAACAAAGTTCCTAATTTGAAGATAGTGAAAGAAATGTGTAGCTGGAATGTTAAATTTGGAATGTAATTGTTCATAGGGTGCAAAGACGTTGTCTATATAAAGATCTCTAAGCAATTTAATCCCAAATTTTTTCCAGATATTAAAAACTGCATATGTTTGCGAAGGTTGAAAGAGGTGGTTCTCTTGCAGTGGTGCCACAGATAAAAGCTTCTCCATCTTAAAATGCTTTCTACATTGGTTCCATATTCTAAGTGAGTGAAGCACAATTGGGTTATTAGTGTATTGCCAATAACTTGTATTTATTGGGGCACAGAGCAGGGAATATAAAGAAGTACTGCAGGATTTTACTTCTATTGTGGACCAAGCCTGTGTATGTTCTTCTAACACATGCATTTCATGTATGATCTGTGTCTACAACAATCTGGGTAAATGTAGGATGACAAGAAATGCAAGGCAAGAAATGTTTTTTCATGTTATAGTTCTAATGACAAACTTTTGACATGAAGTTAATAATGTTTGAAGTCTAAATATCAAATAAACACTTTCACAAAAGGTACACGTATAACAAAACAAGTGCCCTTTTATTGAAGAGTATAACTAAAGTAAATAAATCAGGTTAGGGTACAACACTGACATAACCACTTGGGTGGTGCAGTGGTAAGAACTGCTGACTCACAATTAAGAGGTTGCCGGTTTGATTCCATGCACTTCCTAGAATTACTGTTTTCAGTAGTGAGCTGCCGTTACTGTTACTATTATACAATAAAAACATACATTTGATTTGAGTCTGTAACAGCCGGTGTAAATTTATGGTACTTATAAAGGTTATCGTTAATTTTTTTTTGCTCAGTCACATTCACAACCCGATCTGACACTGTTGTTTTCAAACAAAGACGTGCTATAACAGTGGTGAACTCAAATGAGGATGAGGGTTCTACTGATGAGAAAGAGAACAGAAGCCCTCCCTACAAGAAACATCTACTCAAACATAAGAACAAAGCAGGTGCACCAGGCATAAAGGCAGGTTGGGCATCATCCTACCAGTGAACAGGCCACAAACATGTCCTTTAGCAAAACATCAGGGACTACAGAGCTTGCCAAGGTATTGTGCAAAGTTCCATTTCTGATTATGTTTTGTGATGGTCTTTATATGAAAAACATTTATATGTTATTTAAATAAAAGCCAGATCGAATGTTGTTTACCTATATTTATTTACTTATCTTCATACAGCGTAAAGTCAAGTACACTGCAGAGCTTCCTGTGTTTGATTGACATAAGCATGCTAACAAAGTACATCTGCAATGCCAGTCCTTATTCAGGAAAAGATTCCAGTAGTCCCATGGGAGAAAGACTTTCCGAGACTAAGGTCATAGAGCTTATGGAGCATCTGGACAAAGGCAAGAGGGTAACAACAGTTGCAAAACATGCGAAAGGAGCTTCCACCTGCAGCTGAAATCATTGCACATGTACTTTGTCAGCATGCCTGTGTCGATCAAACACAGGAAGCTCTGCAGTCTACTTGTGTTATGATTTATACCATGAGTGTGTACATCCATTGATTCCACCAACATTTCCAAGTCTTTTCAATTGTATATAATGGTCAACCGTATCAAATGCTGCACTGAAATTCAATAGAATCAATGAAAAATTTCCTTAGTTAGTGGACATTAGCAGATCATTTGCTCATTGCTAAGATAAGGTCTGAAACCTTAAACTGAAATAACTCACAGATCTTACGATTATTAAGAAACAGAGAAAACTGTTCACTACACTACAACATTTTCTAAAATCTTTTCAGTTAGAGATATGTTTGAAATTGGATGATAATTGGACAGTACACTTGTGTCCACCTCCAGCTTTTTTATTATGGGCTTTATAACTGCTAATTTAAGAAGCCTAGGTACATAGCCTTTCCTCTGTGAAGAAGTGAAAAGGTTTAACATAGGTTCCTGCATTGCAAAAATTGTTTCTTTTAATAACTTAGTCATGACGGTGTCCAAAATACAAGTCGACAAATTGGTGATGTTGCCAGTTTAGTCAACTCCTTAAAAGTGATATGCTTTATGGTGGTGCACCAAATCCCCAAACACAGACAGATGCAGACCAAAGTTGAATACAACACACAGATTTTATTCAGTGACAGATGCTCCCCAAATCGTTTCCCACTTGCATGCACCACAAAAGCACCAGTAAGCACAATATAAGAAGCACACTGAAGTTTGCCTTGTTCTTCTTTTCTTCTTCTTTCCATCTCTGTCTCTCTTTCAGTCTCTCTCCTTCTGATTGCTTTTGCCTCCACTCTTCCTACAACAAGCTTCATCTTTTCTTTTCTCACTCTGGCTCCTAGAGCAGTGGCAGTGGGTTTCTTTTATCCTGTACCAGGGAGTACATTGGTGGCCCGTTAGCATGATAGAAAAACACTTCTGGTTGAGGTGGAATCCTGACAAAGTCAGGCTCCGCAGTCCCCGCAGCACCCCCTGGCGGGACACACAGAACCCAACAGGGCTATGCCATACTCCAACTCCCATGAAGTCCTGTGGGAATCCAAAACACTGCTGCAACCCGGGGTTGGGTGCCATCTACTGCTCTGGGGGAGATAATGTCCTGAGCATATTATCTCCCCCAGTCCTTCCTTTATGAAGGCTTCCTGACCAGGTAAAGGTCCAGGCTGTCTTTCCTGTGTGCATCTGATGTTAATTTCAAACTCAGAGGGCACAATAACAATGGTCCTATTAAAAGCTCTATCACAGAAAATTGAACTTTTATCAAGGAAAATTTTCAAAAAGTTCTCACTATCATATGTTAGTGGACTTTTGAATCTGTATCAAATAAGAATTTTGTATTATTTTTATTCTTATCTATTAAATTTGAGAAATAATTCATTCTTGTAAGGCTTTCCTTGCAGGCAATTTGGAAGACATCTCATTTATTTTACCACCACTTGTGTTTCATTCTTATAGTGTTATGTTTAAGCTTGTGAATGCAGTCAATATGCAATGCAATACCAGGGAACTCTCATTTTGGATTAAATTGTTTCCCTTTTAACCAGCATAACATCATCAATAGTTTTGCCAAAAATGTTGTTTATAGATTCCATTATTGTGTCAATAGTGTTATCTGTTGTCTCCGGTGGAACACTAATTGCCACTGACAGAACAGGTGGTTTCTCAGTAAAGTTGCTAGCATTAGAATAAGTAATAGGGTGCCAAATTTTATACATGGGTGCCAATGTGATACTGTAAGATAAGCTTATTTCATATGTAATAAGATGGTGGGAACTAACATTTAAGGTTCATCTTACAGATTCTTTTGCTGTTACTCAGAGAAACTTTCTTAGTTGTAATTTGGATGATAATTTTTATGTTTCTAGTTTTGTTTTGTTTTTTTTTTTTTGGAAAAGTGGGGCAAAGACATAGCTTCGATATTATGTTTCTGTGGTGACAGATTTAGATTGATATCAGACTTTTGTTTTTGCCAGTTTTTATGCTACTGGGCCTTAACTCTGGTAAGTCAGGACATCATTAGTGCCGACATCAACAATAGTTTTAAAGTATTTAACCTTATCTTTAGTCAGCATAATTAAAAATTTCATCACTGTTTTCCTAACATAGATACTTAGTGGATCCATCACTTAAATGCAAACATGTGGGTGGTGTGCTAATTTTGGGAGAATTCTCTGGGCTCCCCGTGTGTGAGGCGTTCATGTCGTCTTGCTGTCACCCACTTGCCCTGATTCCCAAGAGGCTCTGCTGCTACTGGTGCTGGAGCGAAAATTTTCTCTATGCCCCCATATCCTCTTATTACAATTTCTGTATGTGGTCCTCTAACTTTAAAATCTTCTTCATCAGCCTAAGAACTTTCTTACATTTATGCCATGTAAAGCTATCTCTAATGGCAGAGGAAGAGTTGCTATACATATTACACTTGGCACAAAGTACGAGAGAAGAAGCCATTTTACTGACATTAAGGATTCCAACAGAGTTTATATCAAATCAGACATGCTGGCTTAAAGCTGCTCATGTTCTTTCAGTGTCTGCTGTTTGGCCGGAGATCTGATGTGTAGACTTTTCCAAATAATCAGCTTACCTTTGCTCACAATAGTAACACAAAGTACTCAGCACTCCTTCCACTTTGACTCATAAGGATTACATCACAGTTTGCAAAAAGGGTGAATTTGTCCAGTCTGAGATTAGAGTATTAGAATATTAGAAAGATTTAGATGAGAACAGGCCATTCAACCCAACAAAGCGTGTCTGTCCCATTCACTTAACTCTTCTAAAATAACATCAAGTCTGGTTTTGGAGGTCCCTAAAGTCCTACTGTCTACCACACTACTTGGTAACTTATTCCATATGTCTGTGGTCCTCTGTGTGGAGAAAAACCTCCTAGTGTTTTCCAACTGTATCCCAGTGTTCTTGTTAATCTAGTCTTAAAGTAACAGGCTCAAACCACTGTACTAATTCCCTTCATAATTTTAAACAATTAAAACATGACACCTCTTAATCTCCTTTTGTTTAAACTGAAAAGCTCATCTCTTTTAATCTTTCTTCATCACTCATCCCCTGCAGTCATTGAAGCAGACCAGATCCTCTTCTCTGGACTGTTTCTAGCACTTGTATGTCTTTTTTGTTGCCAAAAACTACACACAGTACTCCAGATGACACCTTAACATTGTGTTATAAAACTTCTGCAAAAGCTCCTTTAACATGTACTGTACACATTGAGCTATATAACCTAACATTTTGTTAGCCTTCCTAACGACTTCTGAACACTGTCAGTAAGTTGACAGTGATGAATCAACTACGACTCCTAAATCACTCTCATAAGGTGTAGTTCCAATTTTTACACCTCTCATTGTGTACTATAATGTAACATTTTTACTTCCTATGAGTAATTCCTTACATTTAATTATATTCTTTTTCATCTACGACAAATCTTACCAAGCCTGGATGCTGGCCAAGTTCCTCTGTAATGATTCATTGGATTCTAAATTATCTAACAATCCACCTAGCTTGGTATCATCAGCAAACTTAACCAGGTGTTATTTCTTATCCAAATCATTTACATATATTAAAAATAGCAGCGGCCCTACCACTGACCCTGTGGAACACCACTCTTAACATCAGCCAATTCTAATAGGGTACCTCACATTATAACCCTCTGCATCCTGTGTCTAGGCAAATTTTGCATCCATCTACAAACAACACCCTGAACTCCCACTCCTTTTAGTTTGATGCCCAATCTCTCATGTGGCACCTTATCAAATGCTTTCTGAAAGTCAAGATAAATAATATTATATGCTCCACTTTGATCATATCTTTTTGTTTCTTCCTCATAGAATTCCAGCATGTTGGTAGAATAAAACCTCCCTCTTCTGAACCCATGATGACTGCTCAGTAAAACTCCAGTTCTTGCCATGTGTTGCTCAATCTTACCCTTAATAATTCTTTTCATGAATGTACCTGTGACAGGTGTCTGGTCACACTTATTGGTAATCTAACCTAAACATAGTTAAAATATCTGACTGTGCCATCCAGTTTTATTAAGAATCTGGGATCTCTTGAAATTTAAATATAATAATGCACAGGTTTCTTTAAATTGGACAGTGAGTAAACACACAATGAAAGACAAGATAAACAACAGTAACTTGTGTGAAAGGTGTCTGATCACACTTAAAAGTAATCTAACCTAGACACCATTAAAATATTCGACTATGCAACCCAGTTTTATTAAGAGACTGGGAACGCTTGAAATTTACCGATAATAGCACACAGGTTTGTTTAAATTGGGCGGTGAGTAAACACACAATGAAAGACACAACAGTAATTTCAGGAAAAGCAACACTAACTTCTATTACACAAGACAATATAAAGTACATTAAAAAGATAAACGAACATAACAAAATCTAAAAATATCAGGAACGAAATCCCCTTTTTTTTAAAAAGAGAAACACACAGTCCACACTCTAAAAGTCTGTTAACAACAAGAATTACAGGATACAACCTTTAGTGGTGCAGAGTCCAGTTTGCGCACTATTACCCAAATAATGTATCATCCAACTGTCCACCGATGCACTCTGTTCACCAAACACTTGTTTCCCAACAGAAGTTTTGTCAAAATTGTGGAATCCCTGTCAGCATCTCCTTGTCGTTCTTTTTTCCCACTCTGGGCTCCTTGTGTTCCTGTGACCTAGGCATGACTCACTTCTTGTCTACCAGCTTTGCTCGGTCCTTTCATTCAGCTTCCCTCTCTCGCTGGACCCACAACCGTCTTCTTGTGTAGCTGTCTCTTCCTCCCTTGGGGTAAGTGTTGCCATCTGTGTGCCTCACGTCGCACCAGCCCCTGTACTCTCTGCAACTATCTTGGCAGCGTTCTCAGTGGACTGTCCCTGTTCTGCCTTCTCCTGCCCAGAAGTTTAAATCTCCTTCAGTCCCTGCCGTTGTCAGTCCTGGACAATCGGTTTAAACAATGGCACATCTAAATTTCCTGGGTTTAACAATTAATGAAAACACAAGTTAATAAAATGTATTGTTACCAACCATTAATGAGTACAGATATGCTGATTAGAAACCAGTATTGTCAGACATGTTAATTTCCAAGTCAGGTGAATACAAATATCCTTCAAGGAAGGAGCAGTTCTGTTATCACAACTTTGTATTGTTTGTATACTCAACCAGCCAAAACTTCAAAGTAGTGACTCCTTTGCAAGACAGCAAATACCTACATCCTGCAGACAGCCATGACAACAATCAGTAGCGGGAATTTGCCTTTTAACTTCTCACCCCCAGTCCTAACAATGGGTGCCTATTGCCTCTTCATCGGCCGTGTTTTAAGTGTAATATTTACATATTCCTTTGCCAAAGAGCGAAATGGAACCACCTAGTGTACAAAACAATGTTCCCCTCTGACACTTGTATTACACAAGACTATATAAAATACACCAAGAAGATAAAAGTTGATATGATTCTAAAAAATATCAGGAGCAAAAATCTTTTAAAGAAGGAATACACAGTCCAAACTCTAAGAGACAGTTAAAACGTAACAATGAAGGATACAAGCTTTGGTGGTGCAAAGTCTAAGTTGCTATGTTAGGTAATTTGAGGCTGATATTCAATGACAAACACTGAGGCCAGAAGTTAACTGCACAGTAGGCTTTTACTAAGAACATTCTCTGTCACCGCTTGTCCAAGATCTCTCTTAACCCCACTCTGGCGCCCCTTCTGCCTGGGAATACTACCAATCATTGTTACATTTATTTCAATACATAACATTTTCCTCCCACCTATTTATAAAACCACAAAGACTAAACAGTCAAAATGAGCAAAACTACTATAACAAAGCTGTAGTTCACTGCCACATATCCAGAATGGAGCAGTTCTGCTTGAAGGTAACTATTTACATAAATACATTGTACTGTTTCAACTACTTTATAACATTTAAAGATTTAAACGATCTGGAGGCTTAGATACTCGCAAAGGATAGCGTCTGCCACTGCTCTCTGTAGGTGAAGTTGGAGGTGCATATGTCTGAGGTTCACTAGTTTGAGGAACCATGTCTGGAATGACTGAGCCTACTCCCGTAGGGTTATGCCCTGCATCGACTGTATTATTCTCCAGTGTTACGGGTGACATTGTTACCAAGTTGGAAAAAGGTGTCTCTTCTGGCTGTGTGGCCTGTGGAACACTTTCATTTGCTCGGTTGAGTAGTAACTGGTCAGCATGCCGTTTCCAATCTTCAGCATTCCCAACTTTTACACTGTAGGAAACTGGTCCCAGCTGGGAGGTTACCACTCCAGGTGTCCACTTTTCTCCCCTTCGCTAATCCCGGACCAGCACTGGGTCACCCACATTAAATTGTCTGGATTTCCGGTTACTGTGCAACAGCTGAACATCTTGAGACTGACTCACTGTAGAAGCCACATTTGGTTTAAGCACATCTAGCCGTGAACGTAATTTGCGACCCATAAAAAGCATAGCTGGAGATTCCTGTGTTGTAGCATGTGGAGTATTGCGATATGAGAGTAAAAACGTGTCTAGTCTTTGCTGTACTAAAGCAGATCCTTTTGATGCCTTCAAAGCTTGTTTGAATGTTTGCACAAAGCGTTCTGCAAGCCCATTGGTAGCTGGATGATAGGGAGCAGATCGTATATGTTTAATATGGTTGGTTTTCATAAAATATGCAAATTCATCAGAAATGAACTGTGGGCCATTGTCACTAACAAGGACTTCAGGTATCCCATAGCGACTAAAAAGGGTCCTCATGACATGAACAGTCTTACTAGTTGTGACACTATCCATTAGTTGAACCTCAGGCCACTTTGAGTGGGCATCGACTACTACTAAGTACATATGGCCTTCATAAGGCCCAGCAAAATCAACATGAATTCTCTGCCATGGCCCACTTGGCCATATCCATGGGTGGAGGGGCACAGGGCTTGGAAGATTTTGAACACGCTGACATGACTGGCAGTTGTGTACTTGTTGCTCAATCTGGCTGTCGATACCTGGCCACCAAACATAACTGCGTGCCAAGGACTTCATCCTCACTATACCTGGGTGGCTGACATGTAGTTCTGACAAAACACGAGGGCGTAATTTAGGGGGCACAATTACTCTGCTCCCCCACATCAGGCATCCTTGTTGTACGGTAAGCTCCGTTTGTCTGTTGATGAAAGGCTGTAACTCATCATTATCCCCCAATTATTTAGGAAAATGTCCCAGCAACACCATATCCATTAGTTTAGACAATGTAGGGTCCAACATGGTCTCTCTACGAATTTCTGCACTACTCACTGGTAGTAATTCCATTTGTTTTATGTAAAAAATGTCAACTGTGTTCTGGCTCTCCTTATGTTTAATTAGTAAGGGCAAACGAGAAAGCCCATCAGCATTGGCATTGAGAGCAGCCTTCTTATATTCTATGGTGTAACTGTGGGCTGCTAATATTAATGCCCACCTCTGCATTCTGGCAGCTGCCATAGACGGTACCCCTTTCTCTGGGCTAAAGATTCTTGTCAGTGGCCGATGGTCTGTGAATAGGTATTGATGAAACTTTCTGACCCCAAACACTATCCCAAGGGCTTCTCGCTCAATTTGTGCATAGTTCTGTTCAGCCTTACTCAGTGTTCTGGATGCAAAAGCGATTGGTTTCTCTTCACCATTGGGAAAGACATGGGAAATGACAGCTCCCACACCATATGGAGAAGCTTCACAAGCCAGGCGGATGCTTAGTTGTGGATCGTAGTGCGTTAGGACATTTTGAGACACCAACTGCTCCTTAGCTTTCTGGAATGCAGATTTACATGCGGATGACCAATGCCAGCATTTGTCTTTGCAAAGCAGCTCATTTAATGGGGTCAAAATGGTTGCAAGATTGGGTATGAATCGCCCATAGTAATTGATGAGACCAAGGAAAGATCTCAGTTTAGTTACATTATCGGGGGCTGGAGCCTCTAAAATAGCCCTAACCTTTTCAGGTGACTTGTGCAGTCCTGCTGCATCAATTTTATGACCCAGGTACTCCAAGGTCTCCTTGAAAAATTCACATTTTTCTTTTTGGACACATAAGCCAAATTCTTTCAATCGGCCCAATACTCTATCCAAATTCTGCAGGTGCTCTGCATCATTACAGCCTGTAACCAATATATCGTCCAAGTAACAATGCACATTGGAAAGGCCTTGTAACACCTGATCCATCGCCCGTTGGAATATGGAAGGTGCTGAAGCAATCCCAAATGGTAGACGATTATAGCAGAACAACCCCTTTTGGGTATTGATGGTGAGCAGTTTACGTGATTGTTCCTCAACCTTTATCTGTAGGTACGCCTGTGCCAAGTCCAATTTGCTGAAACGCTGTCCCCCAGCTAATGAGGCGAACAAGTCTTCAATGTGTGGAATTGGATAGTGTTCCACACAAATGGCTGGGTTTAAGGTCACTTTAAAATCACCACAAAGCCTCACAGAACCATCTCTCTTTACAACTGGCACCACAGGAGTGGCCCACTCACTATACTGCATAGGTGACAGCACACCTAATTCTAGCAGGCGGGACAGCTCAGCCTCTACTTTGGATCGCAGCGCATAGGGTACAACCCGAGCACGACAGAACTTTGGCTTATGTTGTGGTTTCAAAGAAATGACTGCTTCAATGCCCTTCATTGTCCCCAAATCTTTACTGAAAACTGCAGCATGTTTTTGTATTATGCTCTTCAAAGTAACTTGCTGTACTGACTTAATCTCTTGCCAATTCAATTTCATTCTTGTGAGCCACTCTCTACCAAACAGGGGTGTATAATTTCCTCTGATAACATATAATGGAAGAACAGCTAACTGTTTGTTCAAAGTGACTTTCACATTAATAACTCCTTCAGGGGATATTGGTTCCCCAGTGTAAGTCTTCAAAATTACATCAGTTGTCTCAAGAGGCACGTGGCTCAGTAATTTCTTGTATAGTTTTATTAAAATTAATGACACTGCTGCCCCTGTGTCCAACTCCATCTCTACTTCTGTGCCTTCTATTTTAGGTTTCACACTAATGTGTGACTTCTCCCCTTCTTGGATCAGCTTATGTAAGGCTAATTCTGTGTCAGTTTCGTTACCTGACACTTCACTGGACACCTCCTGCAATAAAACGCGATTTACAGGTCTCTTTTTAGGATAATCCGATCGCCGTTGTGACTTCCCTTTATACTGCGCTCCCTCCTCTCTCCTTATAGGTTCCTTCTGTTTACATACTCGCGCTGCGTGGCCCTTCTTACCACAGTTATGGCAATCCTGATCTTTGTACCAACAATCACTGTCACTGTGATTAACTCTTCCGCATCGTTTGCATTTCCTTATCTTATCTGAAACCGATAGCTCATTCACTTTTAAAGATCCACAAAGCTGCTGCGATTCGCGTGCCACCATCTCCATGGAAATTGCGATTTCGACTGCTTTTTTATAGGTCAACGCTACTTCAGTTAACAGTCGTTTCTGTATCGCTTCATTATTTAGTCCACAAACAAATCGATCACACAATGCTTCCTCTAAGTAAGCGCCAAATTCACAGTGCTCAGACAGTTTCTTTAAGACAGCAACATATTGTGAAACCGACTCCCCCTCCGCTTGGTTCCTTTTGTGAAAGCGAAACCTTTCTGTTATTACCAAAGGCTTTGGAGAAAAATGCTGCTGTAGCACTGCTTTAATCTGGTCAAACGTTTTGTCCTTTGGTTTCTCCGGTGCTAAAAGACTACGCAGCAAGCCATAAGTTGTACGTCCAATTACAGTTAATAGCACTGGCACCAGTTTGTCCTCCCCAATATCATTAGCTAATGCAAAGGTTTCGAAATGCTCAATATAAGTGGTCCACTGCTCCACATTTTCATCAAAATCGTCCATGTGCCCCAGCGTCGCAGCCATGTTGCCACAATGGTTTTTTTTATATAAATATACTGAATACAAACTCCCACTGCAGTCATAAACAGACGAACTTACGCACTGGGAATCAACTTTATCCTCGTCGCCAGTTTGCTATGTTAGGTAATTTGAGGCTGATATTCAATGACAAACACTGAGGCCAGAAGTTAACTGCACAGTAGGCTTTTACTAAGAACGTTCTCTGTCACCGCTTGTCCAAGATCTCTCTTAACCCCACTCTGGCGCCCCCTTCTGCCTGGGAATACTACCAATCATTGTTACATTTATTTCAATACATAACATAAGTTGGGCTCTGTATTACCAGAACAGTTAATCTTCAGACTGTCCCACTGAAACACTGTATTTGCTGAATGCTTGTTTTCTGACAGCTTCACACAGGTCCACTTGTGAGCCTTCCCTCTCTCGCCAGAACCATTGCATCTCTTGTGAAACTGTTCTTTTCTCCCTGGAGGTAGATGTAATCATCTGTGTGCACTGTGTCCTGCCAGCCATGTATCCTCCACTACCTGCTAGTCCCTGCACCCAGTGTGAGTTTCGTGTGACATCATCACGCCTCCCACGTAATCACGCAGTACATAGAAAACCAGGAAGACCTCCAAAAAGCGCTGAAGAAAACATGCATTATATAATTGAGAAGGCAGCGAAACAATAAGAAGCGAGCGAGTGACATATACAACCATATTCATGAGTTCTGCTACTTCGGAAACAAAGCACAATGTAAACCTACACTTTAAATTAAGTTCATAGACAGGCTGCCGCTGGCGTTTGTAATTTAGTGCCTGCCCATATAAGGCCGTCCGTCAGCGGCAATCCAATAGCAAACTCCCACTAAATATTCACGGGTGAAGGACTGTGCTTATGCAGAGGAAGATGAGATGGTCAGGGTGGTGTTTGGCACAAACTCAGCGAAACTGCGAGAGAAAGTTTTAAGTGCCAGGACTTCGGTAACATTAAATACAGCCATGGACATAGCACGAGATGGCACCAGCACAGCTGGGAACCTTCGATGCATGTACACCGAGCGGCTCACGTGAACTGACGCAGTGCACAGACAAAAAGCAACAGTTCC
>JANRMT010062840.1:24233824-24252633 GCA_026402145.1 Polypterus bichir lapradei | reverse complement strand
AGATAGATAGATAGATAGATAGATAGATAGATAGATAGATAGATAGATAGATAGATAGATAGATAGATAGATAGATAGATAGAGCTACTGTTCACAATGAGGCATTATGCTGATATATTGCTACTTCCAGCAATGCCCGGCTCTGATTCTCTAAGCTAGGCGTCTGAGTGTCTGGGCTTCCACACCAGGAAGTGCCGACGGAAGAACGTCAGCAAGCACCTGGATGACTATAAAGGAGGCCGCCTTCCTACAGTCAAGGAGCTAGAGTCCGGAGCTGGCAGTGGATGAAGCTCCAGCGACAAGACGAAGAAAGGCGGCTCACAGGCGTTAAATGGCCCATGTAAAGGTGTTTGGTGCTGGAAGCACTGTGTGTGAGCGGGATTTGGACTTTGGGGACAAACTGTAATAAAAGTATGTGTTTTTAAGAACTGCCGGTGTCAGTCTGTTTGTGACTGGGCTGATTATCTCATAGGATGTACAGCATTGTTCATAATGGCACTCAGTTTTGCTTTAATTCTCTCCTTTGCTACTACTTACAGAATGTATCGTATAATTGAGCTTGCACTTCTAATTAGCTTATTGTTCTGGTGGGCCCCTCTTGAATTGATGTTACCAGCCCAGCACACTACCATGTAGTAAATCATACTGGCCATCACAGAGTTGTAGAAGATGTAAAGGATGTCACTTCCCACATTAAAGGAATGTGGTCTCCTAAGAATAAAGAGCCTGGTCTGAACTTTCTTAAATAGGCTCTCTGTTACAAGACAAGTCCAACCTGTACACCCACTCCCTAAAAAGTGATCGGACATAGATGCTTCTTGGTGTGGCGAAAGTCAATATCCAGTTCTTTGGTTTTGCTGATGTTAAGCTGCAGACCTTTCTTTCTGCACCAAGAAACAAAGTTCACCACCTGACTCCTATATTATGTCTCATCTTACTTATCAATACTCAAAATAAATACAGAATCATCTGAGAATTTCTATAAGTGACATAACCTGGTGTTATATTTATAGTCTGATGTGTACAGAGTGCAGAGAAAAGGAGACAGGACTGTTCTTTGTGGTGCTCCATTGTAGCACAGACCCATATGAGAAACACAGTCCTTGAGTCTCACAAACTGTGGTCTGCCAGGCAGATAGTCCATTATCCAGGACACTATAGGCCCATCCACCTACATTTCTCTGAGCTTACCCATTAACATGGATGGCTGGATGGTACTGAAGGTATTAAATTAAGGCTAGTATTAAACTAAACATCTTCTCTACCAAAACAGTAATTTCACTTTCCATTCCAATTCCTCCTGCCTTAACATGCAACAGACACTAAAGCAAGCAATCCTTGTTCAAAGCTGCCATTACTCTATTTAGATGAGAAAATCAAGGATACACGTATGAAAGCAGGGCAATGTTCAAACATGGCAAGTATCATTCCGTACATAAAATAGGGAAGTCAGTGTCTCACCAATGTTATACACGATGATTTTTTTCTGAGTTTTCACATTGGGGTACCCTGCATCAGCAGAGCCATGGTAACACACATCAGGTGCACTTAACTTAAATGTACTGTATATGTAACAGACCAGCGGACAGTTTATCACAGTTGTTCCAGATTAATCTCCTTTTTTCTGGAGTATTGGCTCCCACTTTTTACTTTCTTCTTTTGTAAATTTATTGGCAATCTTAATCTGGTTGATTCTTATCATTTGATTAACTTCCTTTGTTAAAGAAAACTTTTTTTTCTTCCCACTTTATGCCCCAGTCTTGCATTGATTACATTTTCATTTTTCACTCTGTATCTTGTGTTTCTGATGCCAGTCTTCTCTTCTTCTGCCTCTCTGATCATGTGTTATGCTGCAGATGTTTTAGCCCTCTCTGGTTTCTTGGGCACCATAATGGAAATCTAATACATTTCTGCTGCAGAAACCTAAATTAATTTATTACTTGGTTCATAAGCTTGAATAATCTATATTTATCAATACTGACTCAACACAAGATCTTGTCTGTCGGCGGATGGTTTTCTTCATGATGCTACTATTACCTTTTCTCCTGTCTTGGTACACGAAATCTAATCAAATAATTTCCGATCTTGAAAATCGTCTCTGGTTTTTACAGGCATTACACCCCTGTGCTTGGGGCCAGGGCCACAAAACTCTTACTGGCACTACAGTTTGATTAAATACTCTGCTGTTTTGGCATGCTGAACCTGTGGTTCACTGAACACAGTGGCACTACTGTGTTTCTGCATTTAGACGCTTCAGAAATGTGATTCATTTACTACAGTTTTGGCCATTAAAACCAAGGTGGGTTCTCTTTCTACTAGCCCAGACAAAATGTATAATTGTTTTTTTTTTTTCAATTCTACTCTGATAATTTTATCCTGCCGTTCTGATCTTGCAAATGTGGATTTCTTCCTCAAATACTTAACCCTCTTGGAGCTTTCAGAGTTAGAAGCTTCTACTCTGGATGTTCCCCTTTTGATTTCTAAGAAATCTCCAGGGCTTGATGGGTCGATTTTACATAGATTTCTCAAATACCTCACAACAGTAAGAAGGGACTTACACCAGTCAGAAGAGCATGCAAGACTCATGCTCATTGGCTTTTTCAAAATTACTGACACTTGTGAAAGTGCATGAGAATCAGTGTAAGCTCTAACTGGCTCAAAAAGTGTTGATAAGTTCGCACAGATGAATCTGGATAGCTGTAATTTTCTCAGCAGATTATTATTTTCGGTTGGCTTAAGACACCAAAATATTCTTCAACAGAAACAAAGACACAGTACAAAAACTAATTATATGTAAAAGAAACATTTACTCTAAATATATTTACAAACTAAGTAAGGAGGAATTAGCCAAAAGCTTTTTTTTAAGAATATTTCTTTTATAACCTTCTGCTAATAGGTAATCAAGATGGCAGTAATCCCTGACCCCATTCCTTTTATAATGTTGTGGAAGGTACACTAAAAATGATTAATTCTTCAGTAATCTGCTCAGTAGTGTTTGCAGTACTCTGACAACCAAAGCACCATAGTGCGGAACCATGTTTTATAGATAAACTGTTAATTTAAATAATTTATGCAATGATTATACTTTTGCAAGCTTAATATTTGAATGCTCCTTGTGTTTTAAGGTTGCACTTACACCTCTTTTTTGAGGTGTGTTTTTGTTTCATGGGTGACAGCTTCTTTCTCACCACTGGTATATTCACAATGACGCTTTGTGATTAGCTATATGATGAATTTAGGAGAATTGATGATAAAGAAAATGAAAAAAGCTTTTTTGGGTTCCAAAGGCAAAAATAAATTGCTGAGAAGGCTTCCTGCTCACATCTATTTTCTGAATTTTTAACCTGTATCAAACAAATGAATCTTTTTACAATACTGAATAACATGGCTCTGAATCAAAGATGTTTTCGTGCAAAGTGAAATAGTGTTAAACATTCTTCAAATTCTGCTTTATTAAACAATCCAAGAATAAAACTGAATAAAAAAATATTCAAATTCAGCTTTATTCAATAATCCAAGAAAAAAACTGAACAAAAAAATCATTCAAATGACATGTTGATGTAAATGTCTGTTAGAAAACTGACATCCACCATAGACATTGCAGTGTTTGTTTGCTCAACGAG
Organism: Polypterus bichir lapradei; assembly: GCA_026402145.1. Lineage (NCBI taxonomy): Eukaryota > Metazoa > Chordata > Cladistia > Polypteriformes > Polypteridae > Polypterus > Polypterus bichir. The sequence goes on along the minus strand of JANRMT010062840.1, from coordinate 24,249,010 downwards.
ACACCAAGAAGAAATGCTTGAGCTAAATTTGTGTGTCTTCTTTTTTCTCTTCAGTACTAACTTTTACAAATACCATAAATGTACACCGGCTGTTACAGGAAGGGACACAGGACTTGAACCTATCATCTCCAGGTTGCTAGGCAAAAGCTTTTCCACTGCACCATCTGAGTAGATCTGAGACAGAACAGTGTTACCACTGTGACAACTGGTTGAAAATGTATACACATGTATGCAAACATCTTTTGCTTTGTACCGACTGTTGGGCTTCAGCAACATGTAAATTAAGCAATTTCTTTTTCTTCAGTTTTATTCTTGAATAAAAGCATACTTGTTTTGTTATACCTTTTGTGAAAGTGTTTATTGGATAGTTGGGCTTTAGTCTTCACACATCCTATACTTCATGTCAACATCCATCCATCCATCCATTATCCAACCCGCTATATCCTACCTACAGGGTCACGGGGGTCTGCTGGAGCCAATCCCAGCCAACAAAGGGCGCAAGGCAGGAAACAAACCCTGGGCAGGGCGCCAGCCCACCGCAGTTCATGTCAACATTATATCATTATTACTATAACAAATGAAAACATTTTCTGTTTTAGCTGTGTGTTCATTTCGTGCCTCGCATTTCCTCTGTCATTCTACTGTATATTTACACAGATCGTTGTAGACATATAACACACATGAACTGTAGCAGGCTGTGTTCTGCTGATCTTTACATTTGTAAAACCAAAGCTGGCCGTTGGCACACTGATAAGGAGCTATGAGATTCTTGGCATATCTCAGGAAAATTTAAGGAGATCAGGAACCCATAAAAAAATTGTAAACTTTAGAGATTCCAGTATTAAAACTTTACATCTCCTTGCCTTTAAAAGGGAAGGCTTTTTTGAGGTGTGTTTTTGTTTCATGGGTGACAGCTTCTTTCTCACCACTGGTATATTCACGAGACTTTAAGAATCTGACAAAAGAGCTTGGTAAGAGACTAGTGAGAAACACTTAAGTGTGACTCTCACCATTTGTTATAAAGAAACCAGCCCTTTTGGAAGCAGATTGTGACCCCACTCTTCTAAATTTTTAATTTTGCCCTTTCATCCTTCCACCTCAACTGTTTATTTAATTAAGCTCTGATTACTCTATTACTTAAGCAAGGTAAGGACCCCTTTGAAAGCTCCAGTGGTCGCCTGTTACCACTGATGAATTCTAATGTCAAGTGGTTAGTAAAGGTGCTTGCCTGTCAGCTGCAGATGGTGATTTCTAAATGGATTAATTCATACCAAACTGGTTCTATCAAGTCTTGCCATGCAGCTGACAATATTCACAACTTGTTGCATGTCTTGTATATTGCTCTTACCCTTTCTCTGCCTGCTGCTATCTTGTCCATATATGTAGAGGGGGCATTTAACAGGTTGAATTGGTCAATTCTGTGGAATGTCCTGGCTAGAAGGGGTTTCAGCCCTGCCTTTATTAACAAGGTTCAGATCACTTATTCTTCTTCTTTTCCAAATCTTCTCTCCAATGCCAACAACAACACCACCACAACACCTCACCCTATTGCCACTGTGTTTTTCTAAAAGCCAGACAGGACAGTATAATTTTTCGTGACTATCTCTTCTTCACTCACAGGACTAAATCATTAATCCAATCACACACATTAATTTTGTAAAACACTTAGAGAATACATCTATACTTGATGCCATCTTTAATGCAACTCCTTTTTTACATGTTGATTTTCTCTCAGTTTCATTACTGTAATTCCTTTCTGGGCAGTTCTTTTTGAATTAGCCATAAGGCAGCTTATACTCTTGCATAAAATTATATCTGCCTTAAAGTATTATTAACAGGAGGAAAGTGATATGGTGGTGTACCATCCATCCATCCATCCATTTTCCAACCCGCTGAATCCAAACATAGGGTCACGGGGGTCTGCTGGAGCCAATCCCAGCCAACACAGGGCACAAGGCAGGAATCCAATCCCGGGCAGGGTGCCATCCCACCGCAGGGTGGTGTACTATTTTCAATTAATTTTATTTTTTCATGTAATTAACTAATAACATGACCAGTGACATTTAGTTATTGCCATGATAAGCTAAATGAGGAATAATTTATGTCATCTAAAGCTTTTTAACAAATCAATGCATCTATTTGTAATTGGTTGTTTCACAAGATTAAAAGTGCTTAGGTTTGATCTTTGTATTATGCTTTGTGGCCAACATGACCTCTGCTTCTGTCATAAAAGTAAACTGTGGTGATCAACATTAATTTCCATCAAGAAATCCATATGGGTAATTTCTGATTTTTTAATGCATTTCTGATTTATAGCCACCCAAATGCAGTTAGCAAAATTGCTTTTAACAGAAGACAGCTTAACAGTCATTTTATGACTCAAGTTTAATATTTTACCACAGATTTTCCTCCTGTCTATAATAGAATATGTATGTACAAATCACCTGTTTCAGAATGACAGATAGATAGCTAGATAGATAGATAGATAGATAGATAGATAGATAGATAGATAGATAATGCTTTCTGATATTTCTAATCAAGCTTCATTAAACATATTACAAATTTAGCATATTTAAATAATCAGTAAGTTTTATATTTATGAATAATTTATTTACATGTAGTGTCATTATAAATTACTTGCTTATTGAAACATTATTATTATATATACATTATTAAGTAAACAATAATACACCTATCATTATTTTACAATCGGAAACTGTAATTTTTTCTTAATTGTACAATTAAAAATATGCACTATTAATAAATTAACACCAAACTCATTGTATTTCATTAAGTATTTTGATAAAGTGCATTTCCTTTTATAAACAAAGTGTAATACATACCATTACCAATATGGAATATCTGAATATGAAATTCTATGCAATTCATGCCAACTCAAAAACAGCAAATAAGATACATACATTTGCATAAAGCTGAATTCTGTCCAGGTTCATCACTAAAGCTTTATCTGATCTTAGATTATCTCACCACTCACCTAGTTTAATATTAGCTACAAACTTAACAAGCAAGCTAAATACATTTTTATTGATCATTTATGGTAAATAAATTAAAAGAACAGTCCCAGCACAGGCCTCATTGGGACACTATTTTTAACATTACTTAATTCTAATAAGGTTCCTTGCACCATGACCTTTAAGGGAGTTTTGTACTTATGTACACACTACACCTTGATCTCCTACTTCTTTTGAATGTAAGCCTCTCGTGTGGTATTTTATTAAAATCTTTCTAAAAAGCAAGAAAAAAAATATCATACGCAACTCTCTGATCACTTGCTTTAGTTTCTTTGTCATAGAATTTCAATATTTTAATGAAAAATTCTAAACCTGTACTTACTATTCACTAATACTCATGCTTCTGCCATGCGATGGTCAATCTTAGTTGTGATGGTACTTCTCTTAAACAGCATCAAGACTTTCTGAGCCTGCACATGTGCATTAGAACAATATAGACGAGAACAGGCCATTCAGCCCAACAATGCTCACTGATCCTATCCAATAAATTCTTCCAAAATAACATCAAGTTACACTATTTGGCAACTTATTTCATATGTCTATTTTTCTCTGAATAACAAAAAGCTTCCTATTCTTTGTGCAAAGGTTACCCTTAACAAGTTACCAACTGTATTAACTGTGTTATTGATAAACTCATTTTAAAGTAACAGTCTCAATCCACTGTGTGCTTTCCTCTGGACTTGTTTCCAATGTTACTATGTCCTTTCTGTAGCCAAGACACCAAAACTTCACACAGTAGTCCAGGGTCCTCATGCGAAATGCCATGCGTAGAATTCACACTAAAACATGGCGTACGGACAAAAGCGGAAATGTTCGTATGCACAAAAAAATCTAGATGCATAAATCTGTGTGTTCACCAACTTCCATGTTCTTCCGCTACATAAATCCCCATCAGCGTGAAAAGTAACGCACGTGCACGCGCCTGCTGCCACTCCCCAAACTCCTCCCAGAATTACGCCTCATTGAATATGCAAATCAATATAAATAGCCCTTAAGCTCAGCGTTCTGTGAAAAGGCAATGGCAAAAGCACAGGGGGAAATAGAAGAATTTCAGTGAATACCAAGTGGAGGCAAGGAAAAACATAGTATTTGTTGGTTTAAACAGTGGTATATACAACAAAAGGAAGTTGATCGAGTGACATAGAGTGTCGGAGAAACTCGAAAGCTTAAGTTCACAAAGTTGCACAGTGCCCGAAATAAAAAAGAAGTTATCAGATATCAAAGACGTCGTGAAAAGGCGAGTTTTAGCCCAACGTCTGAGTGTCATACAAAAGCTTATTAGGGTACAGAGAAAAGAAAAAAAAATAGGGACACAGTGGGAAAAAACCCCGAAATGTCAAATTTAATCTCGAAATTTCCACTTTAATCACATAGTTTATTTTGTCATTAAAGTAGAACATCATAAACTTCATCTTAAAATTGTTTAATTTACTAGTTTTTCAAATACCAAATCATACTAAAGTAGCACGTTAAATGCTTTGTTTTGTATGCGTTCTTCAATGTACTCAATGTGTGTGGATCACTACGTGCTTCTTAAACAGGCTTTCTCCTCCTTCGACAGGACACAGAATCCATTACATTCATAACTTTACAGCTCTCTGAATAATTTAAATACTGAGATGTATACTTGATATCATTTTCATGATGATAGGAATTAAAGCATGTTTTTAAACATGGGAACACGGTGGCGCAGTGATAGTGATGAGCTGGTGCCCTGTCCACAGATTGTTCCTGCCTCTTGCAAGATGCTTGCTGTGCCGGGCGCTACCTTTGATGAAATTATTTATTGCAGCAGTACTGTCTCTTTCAAACGTACTAACCCCCAATTCATGTCCTTCCTTTTCTTTTTCAAATTCCCAATTGCAACACAATCAGCTCTGTAATAGATGTGAAGCCGTCTGTAAGCTGAGAATGCCGATTGTTCAAAACTTTTAAGGAACATTAAAATATCTTCATAGTATATGTTTAATTATTCTATCTATCTTTCCAGTGTCGTGCCAGCCCCAGCAAGAATACAGCGTGAGGCAGGAACAATCTGTGAACAGGGTGCCAGCTCCTGGCTAGCGCTGCAACACCGTGTCCTAACATGTTTATTTATTAACAATATACATTATTTAAATGAAGTTACAGTTTTATCTGTATAATGGAATAAATATATTTTGCTGCATTTCATCTTAAAAATGATATCGTCGTCGTATGTAAATACACACTAAAGTGGCTATGGTTGTGCAATATTATAACTGTATCGCAAGTTTACAGTGAGGTGATTGTACTTATAAGTACAAACAGTTCTACAAGGAGCACCTGATGGACTGATTGATTGTGTTTATAGTTCTTGGGATGAAACTGTTTCTGTACCACAAGGTCAGTATAGAAAAGGCTCTGAAGCGTTTGCCGTATGAGAGCAGTTCAAATAGGCAGCGTGTGCTAGATGCGGTATACCGATAATTCTCTTTCGGATCAGCTGCTGTAGAGCTGTGATTTCACACTCAGATACAGTGATATAAATACTCCGAGTGGTGCAGTGAGAGTAATATGGAAAAAGATGGTCTGCTGTGGCAACCCCTAACGGGAGCAGCTGAAAGAAGAAGAAGAAGGTGCAGTGAGAGTAACAACGCTAAAGCAGCTATGGTATTTGAAATAGTTTGGCTATTCTGTGGACTATTATATTGTTACAGGTTAATTACACTCAGATTCCTTAAACTAATAAACAATATGCAGTTAATTTCAGCATACAGCACACCCCCAAAATTCGCGAGGGTTACGTTCACCCACGAATTGTGAAAAACCACGACTTTTGGATGTGGTTAAAAAATGCCTTTTAAATGCCTATTTTTATAGTTTAAAAACTAAATACAGTATGCCCCCAAAGCACTTTAATTTTGTTGCAAGCTCAGCTTAAAACATTAATACTTTACCTAAAAAAATTACCTTAATACATTGCCTAAAAACAGAATGTAAAGGTAAACCCGTCTACTGTACAGTACTGTACTGCTAGAATGTAAAATACCGATGTCACCGCTATATGTACTGTAATTCATGCAAGCGCAAGTTTTCTTTGGTATGCGCTGTTGTTTTCTTTGTTATAAGTAGAGTAAATACACAATAATTTAATTGAATTAAAATACAGTAAAATGTACGGGTACTCACAAATGATGAATGATATTGATGATGAAGATGAAGTAGCTGTGCAATACAATGCAGAGGATTTAAAACACCTCGGGTGGTGCCTCTTCTTCAGGTGCTTCAGGAGGAGTCATATCTTTGGACAGGTCTTCTTCTGGTGGGGTTTCGTGCTGGCTTTTCTTTATAGGTTTCAGGAACATTGTGATGGGAAGTTGCTACATTGTTTCCTTTAGCGAACTGCTGGTACAATTTCTGTGCTTTCTCACGGATGATGTTACCATCCAAGGGGATGTTCTTCTTCCTGCAGTCGGTGATCCACAATGCCAAGGCAGATTCCATCCTGACGATATTTTTATTCCTTATGGTCGTTACCTTTTTGGCACTATCAGAGAAACTTACAGATACGGTACTCCAGATCGCTGCTTCGTTCTTCTTTATGTAGCGTACGGTTCTTTCATTAATACCATAGTGGCGCGCTAATGCAGCATAATTTTTTAGTTCCCGAAGTAAATCCAGTAGTTCAACCTTCTCCTGGAGTGTTTTATACTTCTTCTGGCACTTAGGCTCAGTGCCAGAAGCCTTAGAAGGTGCAGGACGATTTGGCGACATCTTGTGCATTTAAGAATAATAAAATGAATACAATAACAAAATGGAAAACACGAGGATACTCAGCTGGAGTTGCGTCACAGGACAGCAATCAATCAGCAGCAAGGAGAAATGAATAACGCTCTCGGATTGGCTACTTTCACTGTATATAATAAAGCTGTGTCAGGGATGTAGATCTAAAAAAGAAAGGGAAACCACAAAGGAACAGCAGCACTTCTTTGATGCTGGGTGCTGCCAGTTTGCAAAACCGAGCGGAGAACTTGCGTACGACAAATACAGTGATCCCTCGCTATATTGCGCTTCAACTTTCGCGGCTTCACTCCATCGCGGATTTTAAATGTAAGCATATCTAAATATATATCACGGATTTTTCGCTGGTTTGCGGATTTCTGCGGACAATGTGTCTTTCAATTTATGTTACATACTTCTTCAGTTTGTTTGCCCAGTTGATTTCATACAAGGGATGCTATTGGCAGATGGCTGAGAAGCTACCCAATCAGAGCACGTATTACATATTAAATAAAACTCCTCAATGATATACTATATGCTTCCCACGCGCAGCTTCGCACACTTAAAAGCTCTAACAGCCCGTATTGATTTTTCATTGTTTGTTTTTCTCTGTCTCTCACTCTCTCTCTGAGAAATACAGGCAGATACTTATTCATCATGCAATACCATCAGGGAGGCGTATGATTGGCCCCATTAACTGCTCCTGACGGAGGGGATGTGAGCAGAGGGGCTGTTTGCACAGTGGCTGTTTGCTTAGAAGATAGGGACGCGCCTGTAAAAAAATGCTGAAAGGCTACCTTCACATTGATCCCTTCATTGCGCTGCTTTATCGCGGTGCTTGCATACTTAAAAGTGCAGCAGCCCTATTGATTTTTGATTGTTTACTTTACTCTCTCTCTCTCTCTCTGAAATTCTCCGCTCCTGACGCGCACCTTGAAGAGGAAGATATGTTTGCATTCTTTTAATTGTGAGAAAGAACTGCCATCTCTGTCTTGTCATGGAGCACAGTTTAAACTTTTGACTAAAGTGTGTTATATCATGTCTAGAGGGCTCCAATAATGTTAAAAAACGTATTTAGAAAGTGGTAAACAGGTTTTCAATGTTCTAACTGCGAAAATATTTATAAATAAAGATTTATAAATAAAGAATTCTACTTCTTGGAAATTCATTTATCTGTCTGGAGCGGATCAACCGCTATAAACGAGGGTTTACTGTATAAATGTGCGGAGAATATTTATAAACAGTGTGGGAGAGTTTCTAAGAGCTTAAAATATATAAAAATAACCATACAAACATATGGTTTCTACTTCGTGGGTTTTCACCTATCGCGGGGGGTTCTGGAACGCAACCCCCGCGATCGAGGAGGGATTACTGTATTTAGCTGATGTGAAAATGTGCGTGGCTTTACGTCAAGTTTAGGTTTTATACATCGCGATTTGAGCGTGGAAACGGGAGTACGCAACATTTTTGTGCATACGCATTATTTATACATGAGGCTCCAGGGAAGGTCCAACCAGTGACTTACAAAGGTTCATCAAAACCTCCTTGGATTTGTACTCTACACATCATGCTATACAACCTAACATTCTGTTAGTCTTCCTAATGGCTTCTGAGCACCGTCTGGAAGTTGATAGTGTCAAGTTCACTACAACTCCTAAATCCTTTTCATAAGGTGTACTTTCATTTTTCAGACCTCCCACAATTACTGACATTAAAATTCATCTGCCACAAATCTGCCCAAGCCTGTATGCTATCCAAGTCCCACTGTAATGATTTAATGGATTCCAGATTATCTGCCGATCCACCTATAATGGCATCATCTGCAAACTTAACCAGCTTGTTAATTATATTCACATCCAAATTATTTATATATATTAAAAATAGCAGCTGTCCTATCTTTGACCCCTATGGAACACCATTCTTAACATCAGCCAATTCTGATAAAGTTCCACGAATCATCACCCTCTGGTTCTTGTGTCTGAGCCATTTCTGCACCCATCTAAAAACATCACCCTTAACTTCCATTTCTTTCAGTTTGATGCCTAACCTCTCATGTGTCACCTTATCAAATGCCTTCTGAAAGTCCAGATAAATAACTTTGATCGTATCCTTTTGTTGCTTCCTCATACAATTCTAGCATGTTAGTAAATGATTACCTCCCTCTTCCAAACCCATGCTGTACTGTGTTGCTCAATCTTATCCTTAATAATTCCTTTCATTAATTTTCCTGTGATGCACAGTAAGTTTACTGGCCTATAGTTGCTTGGATCTGCCTGGTCACCCATGGGGTAATATTTGCATTTTCCAGGGCTTTGAAATTTTCCCAGTGTGCAGTGACTTCCTAAAAATATGTGACAAGGGTTTATATATGTACTCGTTAACCTCCCTAAGAACTTAAGGGTAATTAGATGTAATGTGGTTATGACTATGAGTCAAGCCATTGACAATCTGGTAAAACTCTACTGAATTTAACAAATAAGTAAAATATTTGCTGAAAGTGTCAGTTTTCAAATCCATGTGTATATTAAAATCCTCAATCAGCACTATATGATCATAATTTATAGCTAAATCGGATAAAGGTCTGCTAAATTCAGTCATGAAAATTTAATATACCCCCAGTGGTCTGTATATTAGTACTACAATTGTGCTGGAATCTGTTTTAATATCTAATACAAGAGTTTCAAATGATGTATATTTGCCTAAATTTTTTGATGTGGTTTGTAGTTTATTACATAGAATCATCCCAAGGCCACCTTCCTGACCAGTATCTTTTGATTTATGAAGGACTGTATAACCATTTGACAATGCCTTGGCTAAGAGAATAGTGTCAGATTTACTAAAGTTTCACTGAGAAATCACAACACAGATTTTGTACTTAATTTAATGTAACTTACCAGAGCAGCTTTATTTCCAATAGAGTGAATATTTAGTCAGCAACATTTTAAACTGCAAGGATAATTCTGTATTGTTGTTATATTTATTGTTTTAATTTGAATTAAATTACCACTACAGGTACCCCTACTGGAGAATATTAATTTAACTCTTGGTCTAATTATGCTCTTTATCCTTTGGTTATCAAGTGATTTAGATTTTGCTTCAATACTAAATTTAAATGATGCCTCACAACAGGGATACAAGGTAAAAGCGATAGGATAGTAACAAGTGGAATAAACAACCAACCATCTTTGGCCTAGATTGTGCTCTGAGCAGTCAGCCAAGCAGTTTTGCTTCCATATTTTGGGATAAAACAAAAGTTCCATTTCAGTTAGGATGAAAACCATCTCTTTAAAAACCCTTTCCTTTCCCAAAAATCAATTTTTGACAAAGGCTATGCTTTTGTTTGCACACCAGGTTTCTAACCAGCAGTGAAGGGAACGTAATCTGCTATAAATTACATTCCACCCATCCATTATCCAACCCGCTATATCCTAACTACAGGGTCATCACCCTGCTGGAGCTTATCCCAGCCAACACAGGGAGCAAGGCAGGAAACAAACCCCGAGCAGGGAGCCAGCCCACCTCAGAAATCACATTCCCTCTACAGTATATACTTTTGGTAAGTGGCTAAACACAATTAAATTCTAACATTTTCTTTTAGCTTTGGTGCAAAAAGATACGACGTTCTTCTTTAACACCTCCGATTGCCTCAGATGGATATTGTTTCTGCCGACATGCAACAATAAGGTAGACACTTTATTTTGGGCCAGAAGGTCTAATTTAGTTTCTATGTTGGATACCTTTGTTTTGGGAGTCATTTAACTTTAACTGCTGGATTAACATAGTTTGGAATTCTAAAAATGAGCACTCAGTTTTTCGCTGTCTCGATAGACATGCTGTTCAGCTCTGAGAATCTGCTCTGAGTCTGAATTGGTGACCAAGGTGCCAAGGGACTCAATTTTGACTGCTTGCAGTCCCATCTCACTATTACCTACTCTCCCTGTGCCTGAATTGGTGCTGCTGGTTTTGGCCACACACTGACTAAAGTGTGTTACCTAAACAATAGGAATAAATCATATTTTTGATTTGCCTAATCGCTATCAAGTTCCTAACACAGTCCTCCAAAGTGTGCGTTTTCCCGACCAACTCTAAGTTAACTTTACATTTTTGGCAGGTGAAGCAATCTGCACTGTTGGCAGAAAGACCTAAATTGTACTTACTGCAGGACAAACAACATATAAACATGCTCCCTACGTGCAAAGAACAAATTTAACTTAAGTGTCAAGTTTATCTTTGTTGTTGTGTTTGCAGTAACTTCGGTGCCTTCTGAGTTCTGCTGGTTCACTTGGAAAACCTCATGTTCAGGATTTTACCACCTTCTGGCAATCAACTTTGTGCTGTTGGCGTCTTCTCCTCATCTGATGTCAGCATTTACTCCACTTGTAATTTTTCTTTAGTAATGGACTGAAATACATTTTTTTCTGCTTAATGCTATAAAACACTCTGTATGTATATGAGACGACGCTGTGCTTCCGCTCTTGCTTGTTCATCGCTTCTGCTGCTGATTGTCACTATTTCAGAATAATATAATCACTGTTTCAGAATAATAAATCTAGACAGGTTTCTCCTCTCTGTGTTTCTCTGAAAGTCAGTTGGATGATTAGCAATCTTTTCTTTTAATATATCAGAAAAGGAGTGGAAAGTAGCAATGCAGAGAATTCACTCGAGCTCCATATGCGCAAAGCATACAATTATACAACTCAAAATTATATATCGAGCACATCTGTCTCGTCTAAAACTCTCCAAAATGTTTCCAGGGCATGATCCAACCTGCGAACGCTGCAATCAAGTCCCAGCCTCACTGGGTCACATGTTCTGGGCCTGCACCAAATTAACATCATTCTGGACCAAAATTTTTAATTACCTTTCAGACAGCCTTGGTGTCACAATCCCTCCTAACCCATTAACAGCTGTGTTTAGGGTTCTTCCAGATAGGTTTAAAGTGGAGAAAGACAAACAAATTGTGATTGCATTCACTACACTTTTGGCACGCAGACTTATTCTGCTAAACTGGAAGAACCCAAACTCTCCTCTTTTAAGTCAGTGGGAAACCGATGTTTTATACTATTTGAAATTGGAAAAAAATCAAATGCTCAGTTAGAGGATCTGTTCAGACTTTTTTCAAAACATGGCAGGATCTAATTAGTAATATTTTAAAATAAGCTCTTAAAGCACAGAGGAAGCAATTATTTCGGTATTTCTTTGTCTTCTGCATTCATCTCTGTTGGCTTATCAAACTTATTAATTTAGGTATGTTTACAAGCCTTAAATTTTATGCAGTTTGCCTTGCTCTCTCTCTCAGGGGTGAGGGTCGACTTGTTCTTAACTCAATTATACTTTTTGTAAAAATTGATTGTTTTTTATGAAATGATTGCAATAAAATTAATAAAACCTCAAAAAAAAAAAAAAAAGCAATCGTTTCTTTTTTAAACTTGTTTACCTCACTCTGGCACTCTGTGTTTTTAGTTCTAAAGGATGATTTTAGCACTTTGTTTTTAATACCACACATACCACTGTTAAACCACCACACCACATTCAATTTATGCAAATTGGACATTTTCCTTTCCTACAGTGTTATTGCTGTTGTTTTGTTCACAAAGACAACATCATTGACACACTGACTGGATGCGTTAATCTGAAGCGCAAGTCATATTCTATGTAAGCTATATGTACATTGAATTATATTTTTCATCAAGGCTCCACAATCTATACTAATACCTACTATTCTCTGCTGTTTTTTTTCCGGTTTTCAGAACACCACCAAGAACTGATCAAGGCACCATGCTGTCCCTACATTGATGGATTGAAAGCAGTACCCCAGATGTCCATATGACTATCATCATCAAATTCTTTCATGTGAAGCCATAGAACTGGTTTAGACCATTTATATTAGGTAAAATGCCCAGTGGGGCCTGGACAGTCTCTTGGCCTTGGAACCCCTGCAGATTTTTTTTTTTTTTTTTGTTTTCTCTGGCCATTTGGGTTTTTTTTTTTTTTTTTTTATGTCCTCCCGGCCATCTGACCGTATTTTATTCTTTGTTGCTTGGTATTGCCTAATGTTATTTTTGTTTCATGTAAACTTTTCTTTCTTCATCTTGTAAAGCACTTTGTGTGACACCATTTGTATGAAAATGTGCTATATAGATAAATGTTGTTGTTGTTAAACTTTCTGCCTTCCTGGTATTTGCTTTTCTGACATTTCTAGCTATGTTGTATTATGACAAAGTAAATGCTGTTTTCTCACTGAGGACTACTGGACTGCTGACTGCTGTTAGTTCCACTCACATCAAAATGCACATAGGCATTATTAAGCTCGCAGATGGTGGAGTAGTTGCTTTATAGTCTGCTATTGTCCATAGACCTTGCCACATGTACCTAGGATCGGACTGTTCAAATTGCCCTTTCTCCAAATATAGTCATATAGCAACTTTCACAGCTGTTCTTAGACTGTATTTTGGGGCTCTGTAATTGTCCATATTCACCGATAAAAGACAAGTTGTACTAAGTGGGGTGTGTGTTTAGTGAATCATGAATAGTTTTATCCACCTATGTAAACACACAGTCTGATTGGAGCCAGCAAAACAACAAAAAATTTGTTATCTGTTTCCTGCTGAGCCAGGACAAAAACTGGATCAAAATGAGTGACCCTGAGATACAGCGTATATTCAGGAACATATGAGATATGCCAGGGAAATGAAAGTCCTAAAGAAGCAAGTAAAGTTGTAGGCTGCAGTGGAACAAATGGCTGTGGCAGTGAATCATTTAACACTATTGGTCAATTCCTCGTCTAATCCAGCTCCAGTTTACAGCCACCATAGCGAACTTCAAATCTATCATCTGATTAATTTTGCAGGAGAATCTAATGAGTGTCAGGGTTTCCTCAATCAGTGCCGCATGGGTTTTGAACCACAACCTAAAATGTATCTAGATGATCGTACATGTATATTATTTATTAAATCCCTGCTTGATAAAAAAAAACCTCCTCAGAGGGCATCTGTAATGTACAACAGTAACAACCAATGCTGTTTCTCTTTGAAGCTGTTTATTCAGGAATTTCAGAAAATGTTCAGTATACCAGTTTGTTCTGAAGTAGCGACAAAAAGATTGTTAGCCTGTCATCAGGGTTCAAAACCCATAAATGAATATATATTTGAGTTCACGATGTTAGCTTTTGAGGCTTATTGGGATGATGTGGCACTAATTCCCTTTAAAAGAGGATTGATCATTGAATTAAGGAATAACCACGATCTTGGTAACACACTCAATGTAGAGAAGAGAAGTAGCACAAAAAGTGGGTACACGACTATCAGAAAGAAAGTTAGAATGGAGGTGGGAAATGAGACCTATCACTCGACCTAGTGAGTCAAAGATAGTTCCACAGCCTATTGAATTTGACCAAATGATGATGGGTTCTAGAGAATGACAGCACAGAATAAAGGAACAACTCTGCTTTTACTGTGGGAAGGCAAGACACCTGGGGCCTCATGCATAACGCCATGCATAGAATTCACAGTAAAACATGGCGTACGGACAAAGGTTGAAATGTACATACACACAAAAAAATTCAGATGCAGAAAACTGTGAGTAAGCCAACTTCTACGCGCTTCCGCTGCATAAATCCCAGTCAGCGTGAAATGTAACAGTCATGCACGTGTCTGCCTCCCCTCCCAGACTCCTCCCAGAATTACACCTCTTTGAATATGCAAATCAATATAAATATTCCCTTAAGTTTAGCATTCTGCGCAAAGACAATGGCAAAAGCACGGGGAAAAAAAAGAAGAATATCAGCGAATGCCAAGTGTAGGCAAGATTATTTTTTGGTTTAGGCAGTTGTATAAACAAAAAAGGAAGTTAATCGAAAGTACAAGTTCAGAAAGTCACATGGTGCCCAAAATAAAAAAGAAGTTGTCAGATATCAAAGTTGCCGTGAAAAGGTGAGTCATAACCTACCGTCTGAGTGTCATATGGAAGCTTATTAGGATACAAAGAAAAGAAATAAAATAAGGACATAGTGGGAAACAAAAACTTGAAATGTCAACTTTAATCTTGAAATTTCCACTTTAATCACATGGTTTATTTTGTCATTAAAGTAGAATGTCATAAACTTAATCTCAAAATCTTTTAATGTACTAGTTTCTTAAATCCCATCCTAACTAAAGTAGCACATTAAATGCTTCATATTCTGTGTTTTCATCTATGTACTCTATATTTGTGAATCACTACTTGCTTCTTAAACGTGCTTTCTCTTAAGTCGACAGGACACGGAATACATTACATTCATGATATTACAGCTCTCTGAACAATTTAAATACTAGGATGTATACTTCATATCATTTTTATGATGAAATTAATTAAAGCATGTATTAAACATAGATAGATAGATAGATAGATAGATAGATAGATAGATAGATAGATA
>JANRMT010062840.1:24197895-24233814 GCA_026402145.1 Polypterus bichir lapradei | reverse complement strand
ATAGATAGATAGATAGATAGATAGATAGATAGATAGATAGATAGATAGATAGATAGATAGATAGATACTTTATTAATGCCCAAGGGAAATTCACATACTCCAGCAGCAGCATACTGATAAAACAATATCAATTAAAGAGTGATAAAAATGCAGTGCAAGTTAAAAAATGCAAGGTGGAGAGTGGGAGGCAGGTATAACAGTCAATAATTTTGTGTAGTGTTAACGTTTACCAGCCTGGGTGGAAATGAAGAGTCGCATAGTGTTGGGGAGGAACAATCTCCTCAGTCTGTGGAGCAGGACAGTGACAGCAATTTATCGCTGAAGCTGCTCCTCTGTCTGAAAATGATACTGTTCAATGGATGCAGTGGATTCTCCATTATTGACAGGAGCCTGCTCAGCACCCGTCACTCCACCCAGATATCAAACTGTCCATCTCCGTGCCTACAATAGAGCCTGCCTTCTTCACCAGTTTGTCCAGGCGTGAGGCGTCCCTCTTCTTTATGCTGCCTCCCCAGCACACCACCGCGTAGAAAAGGGCACTCGCCACAACTGTCTGATAGAACATCTGCAGCATCTGATTGCAGATGTTGAAGGACGCCAGCCTTCTAAGGAAGTATAGTCGGCTCTGTCCTCTCTTGCACAGAGCATCAGTATTGGCAGTTCAGTCCAGTTTATCATCCAGCTGCACTCCCAGGTATTTATAGGTCTGTACCCTCTGCACACAGTCACCTGTGATAATAACGGGGTCTGTGAGGGGCCTGAGTCTCCTAAAATCCACCACCAGCTCTTTGGTTTTCCTGGTGTTCAGTTGTAGGTGGTTTGAGTCGCACCATTTAACAAAGTCCTTGATTAGGTTCCTATACTCCTCCTCCTGCCCACTCCTGATGCAGCCCACTATAGCAGTGTCATCAGCAAACTTTAGCATGTGGCAGGACTCCGAGTTGTATTGGAAGTCCGATGTATATAGGCTGAACAGGACCAGAGAAAGCAAAGTCCCCTGCGGCGCTCCTGTGCTGCTGACTACAATGTCAGTCCTGCAGTTCCCGAGACGCTCATACTGAGATCTGTCTGTAATATAGTCCATGATCCATGCCACCAGGTATGAATCTACTCCCATCTCTGTCAGGTTTTCCCTAAGGAGCAGAGGTTGGATGGTGCTAACCAGAGAAGTCCAGAAACATAATTCTTACTGCACTACTACTTCTGTCCAAATGGGAGAGGGGTGGGTGTAGCATGTAGATGATGGCACCCTCCACTCCCACCTTCTCCTGGTATGCAAACTGCAGAGGATCGAGGGCGTGGTGGACCTGTGGCCTCAGGTGCAAGATACTTTCTGCGCCGTGTGTGACCCACGATAAAATAATTTATTGCAGCGATACTGTCTCTTTCAAACATACTAACCCCCAATTCCTGTCAGTCCTTTTCTTTCTCAATCACCACACAATCAGCTCTTTAATAAATGTCAAGCCATCTGTAAGCTTAGAATGCTGATTTTTCAAAACTTTTAAGGGACATTGAAATATATTCATAATACATGTTTAATTATTCCATCCATCTATCCATCCAGTATTGTGCCAGTCCCAGGAAGAATACAGCGCGAGGCAGGAACAATCCCTGAACAGGGCATTGGTTCATCACTACCACTGTCCACCGTGTCCCCATGTTTAATAACAACATACATTATTTAAATGAAGCTAATGTACAGTATATTGAAACCCTGTACAATGAAATTTGTATAATATATATACTTTACTGCATTTCTTCTGAAAAATGATATCAAGAGTTCCAAGAAGAAAGCACCTGGAAATCTAAATCGACTTAGAAGCCAGTCGACATCATCTGTAAATACCTGCTCTCTTCTATTGAACTGAATTGATTTCCTTTTTATTATTGTATAGTACAATGAGATTCAATATGCAAATCCTCCATATTTTCCTAAAAAATGGTAAAATAACAACAGAAACAATAACAACAACAACAGATGCAGTGGGTTAAAATACCCAGTGGTGCACTAAGAGTAACAATGCTAAAGCAGCTATAGTATTTGGAATAGTTTGGCCATTCTGTGCACCATTATATGGTTACAGGTTGATTACATTCAGATGCCTTAACTCTTTTAGGGCGGGTGTCGACTTTTGTCGACAGGAAGCGTTGAGGGCCCACTCTGCTCAGAGGAATGTTAGACTCATTGACTCAGCATCTAATCCTTGTGTGTGCGTGAGTTACAAAATGTAAACAAAGGCAAGATGGCGTCAACATCTCACGAGGGAGCAAAGCGAGTGCAGAAAAGAAAATACTCAGCAGACAATGTTTTGTGCATTATCGCTAGATTTTTCAGAATCTGATTTGCTTGACAGTGATCAGTAGATCAAGCAAGAGAATGAGGAACTGGCATCAGCTGATCGGACACCAGCCGATGCCGCCCCAGCTGATCGGCTGCCAGCTGAACGCATTCGCACAGCCGACGCACCTACGGCAAGGTTCGTGTGGGAGGTGTACCCAGACATTGAGCTGTGGGAGCCAAACTGGCTATTGGACTTCACAAAACAGCATGGCTTGCTGTTGGACATGACAGATTACCAGCCACTGGACTATTTCAGGCTGCTCTCTCCTGATGCTGCTTTTCAGCAACTGTCAGATGAGACAAACAGGTATGCAGAGCAATTTTTTGAATCGCCGGTTGCGCTTGCACCACATTCTCGTTTTTTAAAGTGGAAACCCACAACAAAAGACGAGATGAAGGCCTTTGTGGCATTACAAATAGAGATGGGACTAGACAGGTGATATAACTTCAGGGAGCATTGTTCCAAATGTGGTTTGTCCCCTGGTGGCTTTGGACAGGTCATGCCATGTGATAGGTACGTGCTCCTGCAAAGTTTTATTCACTTCTGTGATAACCAGAAGCAAATCCCAAGAGGTGAGTCAGGCTATAACCCCATGTATAAAGTACAGCCCTTGCTTGACATTGTGGAACCAACATATAAACAATTTTATTAGCCTGGTCGTGATTTGTCTGTGCATGAATCTATGATAAAATAAAAGGGACACCTTTTTTTTCTGACAATATATGCCAGACAAGCCCACAAAGTATGGCATAAAGGATTTTGTACTAGCAGAAGCAAACACTGGTTTCTGCCTGAAAGTAATTACATATACAGGAAAGTATTTCTTTCAAAGAAAGAACTGTCCCTTGACAAGTCAGGTTGTGCTGCTTCAGGGCTATGAACATTTGGGTCATGTTGTGTACATGGACAATTTTTATACATGCCCAGAATTGTTCATGGAGCTACAGAGCAGGGGAAATGGAGCTTGTGGCACAGTGAGGGTGAACAGGAGACACATGCCTTCACAGTTGAAGCCAGACAGGCTGAAGAGGAAAAGAGGTGACAATTCGGTTTTCATGCGGGCAGAAAACTTGGTGGCATTGGCATGGCACGATGTCAAATGGGTGACTTGTCTGTCTACAGTACACACTAACAATATATGTGCAGCAACAGACAATTGAAAAGGAGGCACCAATGCAACACATATTGTAAGCAGTGCAATGCATGCAATTGGCTGTTTTGAGCGATATCATACTTTGCAGGACTTTGCTGCGTAACATGTACGTGATATGTATGTGAAATCAGTATGTGAAACCATTGTAAGAGTTAAGAGTCCAAGACATCCTAAAGGTTTGGGGCAGCCACCCGTATATTGTTTTCCCCAGCTGCAAAAGGGTTTTAAATCAGAAGCATGATGTGCATTATCACAGAGTAAAACACAGAACTGACTATAGTAGCCCAAGATGGAGGTTTTAAAGGTCTGGAGAGGAACTGATGTCATCACAATGGCTGGAACCAGAAGTGACGTCTTCAAAGGGGCCAGCTTTGGGAGTGATGTCAGCAAAGGGGCCGGCTTCGGAAGTGACGTCATCAAAGGGGCCGGCTTCGGAAGTGATGTCTTCTGAGGCGCCGGAACCTTGCAGGATTTCCTGGGAAAGGTCTGTAGGGAACTGATAAAGACAGTCAGCGCACTCCGCCACCCCCTGGTTGGATGTTTTATTACACTTACTCAGACCCTTTAGCTGCCTCCTACTCGCATGTGTGTGACACCATATAGTATGCAGGCTCATACAATATGCAAGACAGTAACATTTGTCTAAAGTAAATATTTTTTGCTGATTTGATATATTAAACAATTGCTTTGTGTTCTTTTTTTAAAAAAGTTACTTTTTGGAAAAATATTCAGCCCTGGGAGAAAAGAAACAAAAACAAATTAGGCCTAAAAGAGTTAAACTAAAAGGCAATATGCAGTTAATGTCAGCGTATTTGTTAAAGCCATGTCAGGGATGTGAATCTAAAAAATAAAGGGAAGCCACCCAGCAATAGTAGCACTGTTTTGACGTTGGGTTCCAAACAGTTTGCAAAACCGAGCCAAAAACTTATGGTTTGAGCTGGCGTAAGAATGTGCGTGGCTTTACACCAAGTTTAGTTTTTATACATTGCGCATCAGGGTTGGTAGTTTGGAAACTAGTCAAACCCTGTACAAAGAACTTTTTGTAATTTCTTGTTTAGTTAACAATATTGTCACAGATGCTCTGATTGACTGGGGACTGCTGGAAATTTTATTAGTTTCTCCATGATTGAATGTTTAAATATTACCCTATTGTCTCTTCACTATAAACCCCGAGGCTCTTCAGTGGATGCCCAGCCCAGTGACTCTGGGCATTTAGACTATGCTACAACCCTGCTGTCAGTCAAAGTGTGAGGTTTTCAAAAAGAAAATACTTTTTTTTTGTTATTCAGCCTCCTTTGCCTGAAATAATCCTTGAATACATCTCTCTGGTTGTACAAGCACAATTTTGTCCTTAACCTGGAGAACAAAGAAATTGTACAATAAAACTTGTACTGTGTTCAGAATTGTTTGAGAACTGTACCCAACACAGTCATTTATAATACTATATCAATCCAACCTTCTGAATATTCAGAGTATATTGATGTGTTTAAAATGCAACAAGCACTAGTGTTACCACCACACCAGCACTATGATTGTGCTATTGATTTAATCCCAGGGGCTCCTTTACCTAAAGCAGGGGTGCCCGACTCCAGTCCTGGAGGGCCACAATGGCTGCAGGTTTTCATTCTAACCCTTTTCTTAATTAGTGATCTGTTTTGTTGCTAATTAACTTCTTTTGAATTAATTTTATTTGACTTGGTTTTTAAGAAATGTTTCCCTAAATTTCTTCATCATTGCTCTGAATTGCTTCATTTCTTTCCTTAAATGGCACCCAAACAGAAGTGAAATGTGAAATGAGTGAGCCAACAGAAGACCAACTAAGGCAGGGCCTCAAATTCCAACCAATTTCACTCCAACCTGTTGCTTAATGAGCCGCTGAGTCTTGTCATTAATTAAACCCGTTCTTTAATTCCATGGTGTGACACCAAAGGGTGCTGCCGCTCCTCAAACCCAATAGACAAACATCCAAGACACCAGGTAAAAGCACCAGGAAATATTTAAACTTTCTTTTTTCCCGATAAATTGTGCCTTCAAAGCACCACCTCCACAATACACAATAAATCAATAATCAATAATACAATTCTTTTCCTCCTCTCCTCCCAGCAGCTCTGTCGCACTCCCTCCTAACTTCGGCTACCTTGCTGGGTCTACACCAGTTCTTTATATAGTCCTTTACCCAGAAGTGCTTCTCAGATGGAGAATTACATGGAAAAAAAAATCCCCGCGTCTCCCTGCAGCGTCACACAGCGGCACCTGCAGGAATCCGGGGCACCTCTAAGCTGCAGGGAAGTCACCAACTAGCGTCCTGGGTGTGTCATAAATGGCTTGTTGCGAAACTGGATTTTCTCTTTTCTAAGAGCAGATCAGCATTCCTAAGACCTTCACCTTTCTTTATTTTCAGATATTGTATGATGGTCACAGTTTGCTGGCCCTGTTTTGGCTCATTTTGTATCTCATTATTGTTTGGCTCCTAATTAAGGAAAAAGAAACAATTGAGGGGTATGTGTCTTCAAGAGCAAGTCAAATAAAATGAATTCAAAAGAAGTTAATTAGCAGCAAAAACAGGTCACTAATTAAGAAAAGGGTTAGAATGAAAACCTGCAGCCACTGCGGTCCTCCAGGACTGGAATTGGGCAACCCTGACCTAAAGGGAAAGTTTATGCCTTATCATGGCCAGAACAAGAAACTATGGAAAAATATATCACTGAAAATTTGCAGAATGGTTTTATAACACCGTCCAATATTCCTAAAGGCGCTGGCTTCTTTTTTTGATGTGAAAAAGGAATGGGGATCTTTGGCCCTGTATGGATTTCAGGGAGCTAAATAGAAGTACTCTTGAAAGGAATTACCCTTTACCACTTATATCTTCTATTGTGAATGAAGTTACTGGGTTTACAGATTTTTCTAAATTAGACTTAAGAACTATTTATAACCTTCGGGAGGGGAAAGAATGGAAAACTGCCTTAATAGTACAACCAGACATTAAGAATACAGAGTAATACTTCATGAATTAGCCAACACTCCAGCCATTTTCCAATCCTTTGTAAATTGGATTTTTTGGAAATATATTGGGAAAGTGTGTATTAGTTCAGTAAGGGGTTCAGTAAGAACTCACCTAAATAAAAAAATCACTGACACTTTTTTTCTTTAGTTCTCCAAAGCAAGGATATCTTTATTGACATACAGAGACCCTAGCTGCAATGTTCATATGTATGTGTGCGTGTGTTTTGCTTATTTGCAGACAAACCTATCACGTAATTTGCATGACCTATAGCGATTCAAACCTTTTGTTAATATGTATCTCATAAATGCTGATTAGACTCTATAAACAAATAACTCTATTTTCGGATAAACATCATGTCCTTGAGAAACCTGTAATCCATTTCGTACTATACCTGTCAAACCCAAAGAAGCTGACATAAGCTAAAGTATGTTTCATTTCCTTCTACTTAGACTTAAACTGATTAATTAAGTAAAGATATATAAGCATGGTTGTTAAGTATAAAAGATAATATATATATATATATATAAAATAAAATTCCACTAGCTTGAGAATCTTACCTATCTATTAATTATTACTATGCTAAGCACTGCCACCTTAATGATGTAGACCTGTTAGGGGTGCTATTCACAAAAATAAGATTAAATTAGTATTTTTCCTATTATTATGTTACTACAAATAGCATGACACACTTTAATTTTGTGACCCACTGCACCTGCACACAGGCCAGGCCCTCAGGGATCCCAGAATTTCCCGTATAGTGCCAGAATTTTAGAATCAGACCCCAGAATATACATACTTGATATTTTGATTTTGTTTAAGGATTTAACCACTCTTGTTAAATATGTTAAGGCAACTTTTTAACAACATACCCTTGGTTTATTTTATTAGGGCTTACTAAGCTTATCCAGGGCTACTGTTTAACATCATTCCCTGGGTTTACTCTCTCAACACTGTTTAAAATTATATTTTATGCTTATAGTATTTGGACTGTATTGTCAATAGATATCTCTATTTTAATCCTTATACGCTGCTGCTGGTGGGCTTGTTTTGGACGTGCTTAGTCAGAGGACTGGTCTAACCTCACATAACAATGTAACAATAGGCTTTATGGCAATAACTCCTAGGAAAATTGGAAATTAAAGTAAATCTTAAATTAAGACTACAAAATGACAACAAAAGCTCAGAAGCAATGTCTCCATGACCAAACAGTTAACTTTGTGTGCTGGAATGTTAAAGGTCTGAATCACAAATTAAAGAAAAAGAAAATATTCTCTCACCTAACAGGTCTAAATGCTAAAATAGTGTTTTTACAGGTGCTCCACTTATTAAGCAAGGATTAGTTTCGGCTAATCCAGAGACTGGATTGGCCAAATATTACATTCCAGCTTTACAAAGAAAACTAGAGGTATATGAATTCTCATACATAGAACAATCTCATTTGTAATATCAGATGTAATATCTTATCCTGAAGGGAGATATGTGATCGTCATGGGTAATTTATTTAACTGTAAAGTGATTTTGATAAATTTTCATCCATTCCCAATGTGAACACTCATAAAATTATAATGGCTGGGGACTTTAATTATGTTTTAAATTCAAACCTAGATAGGTCTCCTGACATCTAACACTGCAAAGACAATTACACAGTTTGTAACTGATCACAACTTATTAGACTCCTGGAGATTTCTAAACCAAAACTCAAGAGCATATTCATTCTACTCACCAATGCATCATTGCTACTCAAGAATTGATTATTTCTCTATAGATAACAATTTCTTACCTACAATTAAATCTTGTAAGTATGACACTATAGTTATATCCGACCACATCCTTTTGATCATGGAGCTAAAATCATTTTTTTAAAGAGAAATACAGGAA
Source organism: Polypterus bichir lapradei (assembly GCA_026402145.1). Classification (NCBI taxonomy): domain Eukaryota; kingdom Metazoa; phylum Chordata; class Cladistia; order Polypteriformes; family Polypteridae; genus Polypterus; species Polypterus bichir. The sequence continues at coordinate 24,225,434 of JANRMT010062840.1, read as the reverse complement.
TACTCTGGGAAACCCTGAAGGCTTTCTAAAGAGGACAGATTATCTCATATCTTTCCCACAGAAGTAAATTGGAAACCAAGAAGGTATCAGAGCTAATCAGTGAAATTGCCAGAACAGATCAATAACATACCAAATGTGGCACTTCATAGGAAAATAAAGGCTCTGCATTCAGAACTCAACTTCTAGACAACTAAAGCAACAGAACAACTCATTTTTAAATGAAGAAATCATTAATATGAACATGGAGAGAAAGCTAATAAGATTAGCTCAACAAATCCAGAAGCAGGAAGTTTGCAATGCAATCCCACCAACACAGATGGAGACAAAATCATTGACCATAAAAATATAATGCACACATTTAGAGATTACTATAAGTCCTTATATTCTAATGTGTTTAAAGAAGACAAGACACAACCTAATGCATTTCTGGATGCATTACAGATACCACACCCAGATACTCTTAGTGCAGAGGAATTGGCTAAACCTCTGGCACTATCAGAATTACTAGATGCTATAAAAACACTTCAGAGTGGGAAGGTAGCAGGTCCAAATGGCTATCCTGGCAAATTTTCTACAAAATTCTCAATTAAGCTACCTCACTTTTTATTAGCAACATTTACAGAAGTTAGAGACAATAAAATGATACCTCCAACTTTTCACCAAACAATAATTACCATCTTTCCTAAGCGAAATAAGGACTTATTACAATGTACATTATACAGACCAATTTCTCTTCTGAATAATGATGTTAATGGGCTGTAATATCACAAGACCAATCTGGATTTATTAAAGGCAGACACTTAGCTTCCTATCTTCAATGCCTGTTTAATGTAATATATTCACCCACAAAGTCTAACACCCAGGAGATTTTATTATCGTTGGATCCAAAAAAAGCATTTGATATGGTTGAATGGAAATACCTTTTCACTACATTGGAGAAATATGGGTTTGGCCTGAACATTTGTGCATGGATCAAACTACTGTGTACCAGTCGTATGGCCTTATGCATAACGCTGTGCGTAGAATTCACATTATAACATGGCATAAGCACAAAAGTGGAAATGTTCGTATGCATAAAAAAATCCAGATGCATAAATCTGTGCGAACGCCAACTTCCACGTTCTTCTGCTACATAAATCCTGGTCAGTGTGAAAAGTAACGCACGTGCATGTGCCTGCTGTCCCACCCCAAATCCTCTCAAAATTATGCCTCTTTGAATATGCAAATCAATATAAATAGCCCTTAAGCTCAGCCTTCTGTGAAAAGACAATGGCAAAAGCAGGGGGAAAACAGAAGGATTACAGTAAATAGCAAGTGGAGGCAAGGAAAAATGTACTATTTGTTGGTTTAAAAACTGGTATAAACAAGAAAAGGAAGCTGATCGAGTGTCTCAGAGTGTCGGAGAAACTCGAAAGCTCAAGTTCACAAAGTCGCACAGTGCCCGAAATAAAAAACAAGTTGTCAGATATCAAAGTCGCTGTGAAAAGGCGAGTCGTAGCCCACAGTCTGAGTGTCATATGAAAGCCTAGGTACAGAGAAAAAAAAAAGGCACACAGTGGGAAAAAAGCACAAAATGTCAACTTTAATCTTGAAATTTCCACTTTAATCATGTAGTTTATTTTGTCATTAAAGTAGAACATCATAAATTTTATCTTAAAATCGTTTAATTTACTAGTTTCTCAAATCCCATCGTATCTAAAGTAGCACGTTAAATGCTTTGTTTTGTATTTGATCTTCTAGGTGCTCTATGTGTGTGAATCACGTGCTTCCGGGCTTTATCTTCCTTCGACAGGACACAGAATCCATTACATTTGTAATATTACAGCTCTCTGAATAATTAAAATACTGAGATGTATACGTGATATCATTTTCATGATGATAGGAGTTAAAGCATGTTATTAAACATGGGAACACATTGTTCATGTCTCAAGCAAGATGCTTGCTGCGGCGTGTGCGACCTTCGATGAAATACTTTATTGTAGCAGTACTGTCTTTTTCAAACATACTAACCCCCAATTCCTGTCCTTCCTTTTCTTTCTCAAAATACCCAATCACCACACAATCAGCTCTGTAATAGACATTAAGCCATCTGTAAGGTTAGAACACAGATTCTTCAAAACTTTTAAGGAACATTGAAATATCTTTGTAGTACTTGTTTAATTATTCTATCCATATATCTTTCCAGTGTCGCCCCAGCCCCAGAAAGAATACAGTGCAAGGAAGAATACCTACTCCAGATCACAAGAGGTCCTCTGTACCATCCACAGAGCTCTCCTCCGAATCAACCCCCAGAAGTGTTATTTTGGGCTGACCGAGGCTAACTACTTAGACTATGTGGTAAGGGGAAGACACATCAAACCTCATTGGTCCAAAGTTGCTGCTATTCATGACTGGCCCCGGCCGCAAACCAAGAATCAGGTACAGGGTTTCCTGGGAATGGCAGAGTACTACCAGACACTCATCCCCCATTTGTCCGAGAGGGCTGCGCCTCTCACCAGCTTGACAAGGAAAACAGCCCCCAATGCCATGACTTGGAATCACACAGCGAAGGCAGCCCTTATGTCCACTCTGATATTGTTGTTCCCTAACTTTTCCAACTTTAACACCCAATCATATATCTGGACTGGGAGACAAGATACTCAGATTGAGTGGTAGGCCTTGCTATCAAGTGCAGCCTTACTACTACCTTCTGGAGTTTACCTTTGTGACAGATCACACCACCATGCAGTGGATGTCACCCCATTGCAAATCCAATCCCTGGATCACCTGGTGGTTCCTAGCACTGCAACCCTATAAATTCAAAATAGTGCACCAGCAGGGTTCCCTTCATGCAAATGCCAATGCCATCTCCCGGGCTCATGACCTTACGGCAAGATCCGCTTATACCTCTAGGGAAGAGTTAAGGTGGAGCTGTGTCAAGCATGCATGTCCAAAGATCTCCTTATTGCCTCACTCAAGGTATGTGGTAACCTGCAAGAGGTTACATTTACTTTACTGTGTCGTTTCCTTTTCTCCCCGCAGCTCAGAGAAGCCACCCAGTGAAGGAAATTTGCTTCGCCCCTTCCAGTCCTCCCGTTATAAGAAGCCCGACTACCAATCAGGATTACCAGCCTAATTTTATACATCGGACCCCAGTATTCCAATGTTCTTTCTGAATTGCAAGGGACACACAATCAAATTTTATCAATTGACAAGGTCACAAGAGTAGCAAGCTAATGTTAACTAGTAAAATATAAGCAGATGTTAGATAAGGCTTTCCTCAACTCTTTGCAACCCAGTGGTGCTGGCTAATTAGATAACAATTTAGCTACAGTAATAATATATTGCAGAACATGAAATGTCCAGTTGAAAGTCATATCTTTTGTTCGCGATTTTTGAAATGGGGCAATCATTTCTTTTATTTTTCTTTCCTTTAGCACCTTTTTAAAAAACTATCAAAAGCACCATCATAGCTAAAGCTACTGATTCACGCAAAATACACACTTTTTGCCATTCATGCATGTATTTTATGTATTTAATTTAATGTATTTAATTTGCATATTTTGTTCTCCCCAGCATAATCTTAACGTGCATCACAGGTAAATTAATGGAAGGAATTATTACAAAATAGTCTGAGCAGCATATGGCATGAACAGAAGTTTAGGGAGGTTGTATTTTAATAATATGGTGGTCTTCTATGAGGAAGCAACAAAAGGGTACGGTCAAAGTGGTGCACATGATATTAGTTATCTTGAGTTTCAGAAAGCATTTGATAAAGTCAAACTTAAGAAATTGGGCATTAAATGAAAAGAAGTGGGAGTTCAAGGTGTAGTATGTAGAGTGGTTCAGAATTGGCTAAAACATAGGAAGCAGACAGTTATGGTGTGAGGAATTTTTTCAGATTTGGGTGAGATTAAGAGTGGTGTATCTCTGGGACCAGTGCTAGGGAAGATCCTTTTTTTAATATATATAAATGATCTGGAGAGGAATATAAACTACAAACTGGTTAATTTTGCATATGATACCAAGCTAGATGGATCTGTAGATCTATTTACTATCAGCGGAATCATTACAGGAGGACTTAGATAGTGTAAAGCTCCTGGCAGGTTTGCAGCAGATGAAATTTAATGTAACTTTAAGGCATTAACACGTATGTAGTAAAAATGTTAAATTTGAATGCTCAGTGGACTCACCCCTATCAACTTCTTCACAGTGCTCAGATGCCAGTAAGAAAGCTGAGCAGCAAAAAGCCACCTCACTGTAGCTCGTGGAATAAACCCTACCCTGTTCGGAAGGCTGCTGTGAAGACAGCATCTGAATGCTGAAGGTTGAAAATTACCAGCATTTCAGATTGGATATTCCCAGCATATAGCCCCACACTCAGACATTCAGCCCCAATCTGTTGTTCAGGCTGTGGTGAGGTGTACTTGAATCACAGTGTATGTTCAGGTATTAGCACCAGTGACACAAATTTAATTCTTTATATTTGTGATTTTTTGCAAAGTGGTTTTTCCTAATGTGGTGTACACCTGTATTTTAGATAACTGACTTGGTAAAGCATTGTGTGTATTTGCTAGCCTGCTGTTTTTCTCTTTCAATATTGCAGCAACTAATGAGTTTAGAAAATATATCAGAGTAAGAGTAGCCATTTACCTTTAAATTTTTGACGTGAAAATAAACAAAAGTCTACTCAAGTAAAGAAGAAATAGTATGAAAACATACACAAATGCAGTGACAAAGTATTTCTACTTTGCTAATATACAACACTGTTTACAATAAAGCTGAAAAAATGTGCAAACATATGATCAATATAAAGATCTCTGATGAATTAAATGCCTAGTGTCTTCTAAGACTTAAATACTGTGTAATTAAGGAAGGGCTCAAATGCAAAGTAATCCTATAATGGAATATCATTGCCTTTGGTTCCATTTTGGAGTGAGTGAACCGCAATATGATTATTAGTAAATTGGCGATATTTATTAATTACCAGAGCACACAGGAGAGCATACAGACTGGACTTCTGACAGCATGATCTTTCCAGATCCAACTAGGCACCTACATATTGAGCATCTATCTTGTTCTTTCCATTGTCTCAAATTACAAATATTCACAGCCCAGTATATCTAAAAGTCCAGTGGTACCATCTGCTTTCAATCTTTGTAATGTTCATACTATAATTATAATTATATAATAATATAATCCCTGTTGTGGGGCATCCAGTAAATTTAGTCTTGATGCAAACATTAAATTACTTGATAACCAAAAAATAAGGTGTATAATTAGATCATGGGATAAAACCAGACCCTCCACCAGGGGCATCTGTAATAGAAATTTACTTCAAATTAAAACAAAAAATATATCACCAGTTCAGAAAGAAGCATGCAGTTTTAAATGCTGCTTATTGAACACTAGCAAAATACCCGCGCTTCGCAGCGGCGAAGTACTGCATTAAAATTTTTATTAAGAAGAAAATTTAACCTTTTTAAACTGAGGGAAAATATGCCAATAATTATTTGTTAAGGATCTCTTTGTATACCATGTTGTCAGTTCGGCCCTCCGGTTGTAACATGGCCAAGCTGTGCGCTGAGCTTACTCTTGAGCATGCAACTTACAGTTGGCCATGTGAACAGTGATTTTGTCTCAGATCTCACAGCTTGGATTGCTGCTGTCATAATCAGTTTGAGGTTCATGGTTTGTTTCAATTACGACAGTATTTGCAGGACTTGTGTTGAAGTGACATTCGGCATCTGTCAAGCGTTGTAAGCTTACAACCGGTTTCATCGATAACTTCACATCCAGCTTTTGAGAGTTTAAACATTCATAAACATCAAAGTGTCCACTACTGAAATCGTCACCTGTGAATGTAAGATGTTTAAGAGGCATTGGCGGTTGTCAAAAGGTGTAAAATATTTGGCCATTTCGGTACACTTGAAAGCACCAACCGAACAATTCAGCGGCAGCCATCAACTCACATGCAGAACCATAGGTGAAGGGCTTAAGCATTTCACTCTTATAGTGCTCCTGTGTAGTATAATTATCTCCTGTACCGTCATCAGTCCACACCTTGAACCTGTCCCAATTCAATACATAAGACACAATGTTCTTTTGGATATCAAGAGTGAGCCTGATATGGCCGTGCAATATGTAACACAGAGAATGGAAAAGGTAGGTGCCATCTCCGGGCATGGAAACCACTCGGTAAGTGACAGTTCTTTGATCGATGGTGATTACCTCGATAGACATGGTAATGGGGGTTGGAATGAGGAAGGAAATGGGTACCTGAGTAATGTAAAGTAAGTGTAAAATACCTATACAATAACTATAATTGTAATAAACAAACAATAAAACAGCGGAGAAGCCGTGGATTAAACAAAAAGGCTGTAGTTATCAGCAGGGAGACGTGAATCCCGTGGCGAAGCAAGGAAGGGAATGTAGAGACTGGAGCGACGGACGGCCTTATATAGGCAGGCAGCCAACAACGTGGGAGGCGTTGGGATGGGGGACCCAACGCCGCCTCACATGGTGACCAAGCTGCAGGCTATGGACATATATATGTACGTAAGTAGGATTCAGTTAGCGTTGGGAACCCGTGTACCAAATTTCTTGAAGATGGGCCCATAAGTAACAAAGACTGTTGAAAAGTTCAATATGGCGGCCGACAGTGGCATCATACCACCAAAATAAGTACGTACATTGGTTTTGGTTAGTGCAGGGAAGCCGCCTACCAAATTTCGAGAAGATGGGGCCATAAATAAGAAAGTTCAACATAGCGGACGTTGTTGACCGTTATGACCGTTACGCGTAGAATTTCGAAATGAAACCTGCTTAACTTTTGTAAGTAAGCTGTAAGGAATGAGCCTGCCAAATTTCAGCCTTCTACCTATACGGGAAGTTGGAGAATTAGTGATGTTGGAAAATTCAATATGGCGGCTGACAGTGGCGTCATACCACCGAAATAAGTATGTACATTGGTTTTGGTTAGCGCAGGGAAGCTGCCTACCAAATTTCATGAAGATGGGGCCATGAATAAGAAAGTTCAATATGGCGGACGTTGTTGATCGTTATGACCGTTACGCGTAGAATTTCGAAATGAAACCTGCTTAACTTTTGTAAGTAAGCTGTAAGGAATGGGCCTACCAAATTTCAGCCTTCTACCTACACGGGAAGTTGAAGAATTAGTGACGTTTGGAAAATTCAATATGGCGGCCGACAGTGGCGTCATACCATCGAAATAAGTATGTACATCGGTTTCGGTTAGCGCAGGGAAGTCACCTACCAAATTTCGTGAAGATGGGGTCAGCCTTCTACCTACACGGGAAGTTTGAAAATTGGTGACGTTGGAAAGTTCAATATGGCGGCCGACAGTGGCGTCATACCATCGAAATAAGTACATACATCGGTTTCGGTTAGCGCAGGGAAGCCGCCTACCAAATTTCGTGAAGATGGGGCCATAAATAAGAAAGTTTAACATGGCGGACGTTGTCGACCGTTATCGACTGTTATGACCGTTACGTGTAGAATTTCGAAATGAAACCTGCTTAACTTTTGTAAGTAAGCTGTAAGGAATGAGCCTGCCAAATTTCAGCTTTCTACCTACATGGGAAGTTGGAGAATTAGTGATCAGTCAGTCAGTCAGTCAGTCAGTGAGGGCTTTGCCTTTTATTATTATAGATTCGCTCTCTTGGCAGTAAAGCTGTTTTGGTAAATGATATTATATTAAGTACAAAAATCTGATCTGTGTCTTCTCACTGAAACCTGGCTTAGTAAATGTGACACTGTTCCCCTAGCTGAGGCATCACTAGATGGATACTCGTTCCTTCATAAGTCTAGAGATTCTGGTTGAGGGGGAGGCCTTGGAATAATTCATTGTAACAAAATGTAAATCACTTCTAAAAATTTAGGCAACTTTACATCCTATGAGCCATTCATTTTAAATATTAAAACAGATTCCAGCACAATTATAGTGCTAGTCTACAGACCAACAGGACCATATTCATTGTTCATGACTGAATTTAGCAACCTTTTACAGTGGAACCTCAGGTCACAACCGTAATTCATTCCAAATCTCTGGTTGCAACCCGATTTGGTCGTGACCCGAAGTAATTTCCCCCATAGGATTGTATGTAAATACAATTAATCCGTTACAGATCGTACAAACTGTATGTAAATATATTTTTTTAAAGATTTTTAGGCACAAAAATAGTTTATTATACCACAGAATGCACAGTGTAATAGTAAACTAAATGTAAAAACATTGAATAACACTAAGAAAACCTTGAAAAGAGACAACTAACATTGCAAGAGTTTACGCTAAGGCCTTATGAACTGCACACTGTAAACACTGTTTTTTAATGAGTTTTAAGCACAGGGAAAAAAATGAACATTTGAAAAATCCTTAATTTATACAAAAACTAATCATAAACAACCAAGAAAACTAACATAGCAAGAGTTCATACTACAGCCTTATGAACCGCTCGCTGTAAACACTTTTTTAAGCACAGGGGAAAAAAATGAACATTTGAAAAATCTTTAAACTGAACACGTGCGCGTACGAACCGGAAGGGAAATGAAATAGAGCACAAAGAGTTCACAGTGAATGCACAGGAAGTGACTGAACACGTGCAGAAATCATCGGCGCGTACAAACCGGAAGGGAAACTAGCTTGTTCGTCACTTTTTGGTTGTACCCAATTTGTACATGTTCCGAGACGTTTGTAACCCAAGGTTCCACTGTATCTGATTTGGCTATAAATTATGATTACATAGTACTGATGGGGGATTTTAATGTACACATTTGTAACGGGCGACCCCTTACCCAGCCGGCAGCTACATTACCAAGACCTGTGGCCTGGATGAACCTACATATACCAAGCCGTATCTGTAACAAATAATATTTTCCCTTCAATCGACAGTTTAAACACAAGCACACAAGAGCAGATAAGTAAAATAGGTGTATAAATATATTAAATGAAACACAATAACAAAAAATATATATAGATATGTATATCCCTCCACCAAAGCAGCATTGAATATATACAATAACAAACCCTCCCTTGCCCCTGTAACGTATAACAAACACAAAACACAAATAACAATAATGAATGAATACTGAAATGAAAATGAACCTGAACTTGAGTCCGGGTATATTACTGTCCTGAATATGGATGACTGATCATGAAAAATTTTAATTCTGTAACTGAGCAGGAAGTCTTAACTTTAATTTCTAAAATGAAACCTACTACTTGTTCCCTAGATCCAGTGCCAACAAAACTAGTACAAAGTGCAATGGATGTTCTTGCAGCGCCTATTCTAATTATCAATAGTTAATTATTGCATGGCGCAGTACCTGATGCATTAAAAGTGTCAGTCATTAAACCATTACTTAAAAAGTGAGACCTAGACCGACACATGCCAGTCAGCTTCAGTAACACCTTACGCATTACAATTTATTTGAGAAATTCCAGTCTGGTCATAATACAGAAACAACAACGACAACAACATTTATTTATATAGCACATTTTCATACAAATAATGTAGCTCAAAGTGCTTTACATGATGAAGAAAAGAGAAATAAAAGACAAAGTAAGAGTTAGAATAAGACAACACTAATTAACATAGAAAAAGAGTAAGGTCCGATGGCCAGGGAGGACAGAAAAAACAAAAAAAAAACTCCAGATGGCTGGAGAGAAAAAATAAAATCTGCTGGGGTTCCAGGCCATGGGACCCCCCAGCCCCCTCTGGCACTAATGTGGATTGTAAACGACATTCTGATATCCTCTGATGAAGGAAACTCCACTGTAATTATGTTGTTAGGCTTAAGTGCAGTATTTGACACCACTGACCATTCCATTTTACTGCACAGGCTAGAAAATGATGTTGGGCTTCCTGGCACTGTGCTCGCTTGGTTTAGATCTTATTTATCAAATCGATTCCAATATGTACAGAAATGTGCTGACAGTACTCCATCATTATACACAGAAGTTCAATATGGTGTCCCGCAGGACTCAGTACTAGGACCTTTACTGTTTTCACTTTATATGCTTCCACTGGGATCTATCATTAGGAAACATAATGTTAATTTTCACTCGTATGCAGATGACACCCAGTTATACCTTTCATTTAGATCAAATGAAGTTTCTCCGATGTTGTCTTTAATTAGTTGTGTTAGTGAATTAAAGGAGTGGATGGATGAGAACTACTTGTCTTTAAACACAGATAAAACAGAGATGTTAATTGTTGGAGGGAATGATGCTGATCAGAACAATATTTTGTCATCATTTAACTTAGTTGGAATCACCATTAATTTTACTGAATCAGCCCGCAATCTAGGAGTTCTCTTTGACTCTAGTATGCCATTTAAAGTGCATATTACAAAGTTGTCCAAATCATGTTTCTTCCATCTTAAATATGTTGGGAAATTAAGGCACTTTCTAAATAAACAGGATTCTGAGAAATTAATTCATGCATTTATTTCTAGTAGGATTGATTACTGCAATGTGGTGTTCACTGGATGTTTAAATTGTTCTTTATACAGCCTCCTGTTAATCCAAAATACTGTTGAAAGAATTATTACAAGAACAAGAAAATAGGAACACATAACTCCAGTTCTTAAATCCTTACACTGGCTCCCGGTTAAGTTTAGGGCAGATTTCAAAATCCTCCTTTTAACATATAAAGTATTAAATGGCCAAGGTCTGGTTTACTTGTCTGAACTTATCATGACTTACAAACCAGACAAACTAGAGCACACATTAAGATCTCAAGATGCTGGTCTGCTTATGATTCCAAGGATTAATAAAATAACAGTGGGAGGTCGAGCTTTTAGTTATAGGGCCCCTAAACTGTGGTCTGCATGCTACTATAAGAGATGCCCCTTCGGTCTCAGCTTTTAAATCCCGACTGAAGACTCACTACTTCAGTTTAGCATATCCTGACTAGACCTGCTGATTAATTGTACAGACTTAATCTCTGTTGTTAGTCATTAATACTAAAACATAAGTAACATGATAGTTATACTTTGTTACTAACCCTCACCTATTCTGTTTCTCTTCTCAAATGTGGCATTTGGTTCCATGGCCCACCTGCCAAGTTGTTTTGCTTGCCTAAGGTAAAGTCATTCCTGATGGAGGATTGCAGGAATCCTGGGGTAGAGGGGTCCTTTCATTGGATTGGCTGGCCCAGCACTGTTTCAGCTGTGGAATGGCTAAATGGGGGAGGCAGCTTGATGGTTGAGGTCTCCAGGACTCTAAACAAATCCAAATCATATTATGTGATATCATCTACTGTTATATTCTGCTCTGTACTTGTAAATTTTTTATTTTTATACTGTTTTTAGGATTTGTTCTGTTCTGTGTATTGTATTGTATGGACTTCCTTCTTTTTGACACCCACTGCACGCCCAACCTACCTGGAAAGGGGTCTCTTTTTGAACTGCCTTTCCCAAGGTTTCTTCCATTTTTTCCCTACAAGGGTTTTTTGGGAATTTTTCCTTGTCTTCTTAGAGAGCCAAGGCTGGGGGGCTGTCAAAAGGCAGAGCCTGTTAACACTAGAATTACCAGAGCCTACGGAAAAACCCGTAGATACGGCCCAACCTTAAATCCGTTCGCACCTCTCCGCCAGCGTCCTTTGTCCTGTAAATGTGCCGTAAAGACAAGCAGCAAGCAAATGGTTATTCCATCCCCCCACCAACTTAGAACATGCACGAACATCTCCCAGCTCATGCCTTGTTTGATTATCTGGGAGTGAGTGAACTGCTGGAGTTTTAGAGTGGAAATAATAGATCGTTATTTGAAACACATACATTTCATGTGTGTTCCGTTTCTACAGTAATCTGTGTAAACACATTGTTAAAACAGAAACTTTTTCATATTTTAGTAATAAATGTTACAAAATGTAGGCATAAACTGTATAATGTATGAAGCCTGAAGTCCAAAGATCAAATAAACACTTTCACAAAAGTTTCAAGGAAAAGACAACAGGTTCTGTGGCATAGCAGTAAGATTTGCTAGCCCTGCCATACCTTGGAGACCTGAGTTCAATTCCTTGCTGGGGAGAAAGTGTTATTTGTTTTTTTCTTTTTAACCTTCACCACTGCTGGGGCGTTTTTCTTTCTTTTTTTTTTTAAGTAAATCGTTAAGTTTAAAATGTCGATCATGGTTATTTCTGTTGATTAATTCATGCTTTCATTGATTATAGCTAATACTGTTATCAAGTGGTTGCTATTTTTGCCTGTTGTATACAATCTATCTAGCATCTTTCACATCGCTCTCCACTCTCACTGCCCGCTTGCCTGCGTGCAGCATGCGTCGATTGATATATGATTTAATGTATTTCTTTTTAAAAAAATTCTCTGAGTTGTAAAATACATATACATCTTGACATATAAAGGAGAGTTGCGATCCGAAAGACTGTGTTTGTGTGTTTGTGGAGGGATGGAGAGTTAAGGCGGGTGGGGGAGTCACGTGATCATCTCCCCTCCCATTCACGTCATTTCATTCACTTCATTTCGCTCCGAGCTGAGCTCCACTGAGCTCCGCAGCTGACGCGGTCTTGCCGTTCTTTTTCCTTAGTGTTTAGTCCTCTCTCCTTTACTGATTTATATAAAGGAGAGTTGGGAACCAAGAGACTGTGTTTGTGTGTTTGTGGAAGGATTGAGTGTTAAGGCGGGTGGGGGAGTCACGTGATGATCTCCCCTCCTATTCACCTCATTTTATTCACTTCATTTCGCTCAGAGCTGAGCTCCGCAGCTGACGCGGTCTTACCGTTCTTTTTCCTTAGTGTTTAGTCCTCTCTCCTTTACTGATTTATTGTTTACTAGACACAGTGCTTACTGAATAGTATTTTTTCCTTTAGTGTTTCTACTTAGTGTTTCTTAGTGTTTAGTAGGCGCGGTGTGCCGGTGTTCCTGGCGGTGTTGCGGTTTTTCCCGTTTCTATTTTTTATGTAGCATGTTCACGAATTAGTCACAGAAAAAATGTATATATTTTGGCTCCAGGAGGACAAACCAAAAATGTTGTATATAAAGAAGCTCCATAAGTTGCATGTAGATACATAATTATTCCAACTACAGCAACTGCAGCAAAGTGCATGAGGTCTGCTAGTTATATATAAAATGAAACTACTATGTAGCTAATACTGTTATGTATCTGTCTAGTGCCTTCTCTGTCTGCCTATTATATAAGTGCCTTCCCTATCTATCCATTGATCTAGTGCCTTTCAAATGTGAATGTACTCTCACTGCCTGCTTGCCTTTCTGCAACACCTGTCATATAATGCCTTTCAAATGTATCTATCTATCTAGCTGTTTTTTCTCCTGACAGTTTTATATCTTCTATTATACAGTGCCTTCCCAGTTTATCTATCTAGTAACTTCTGTCTGTGCATTATTCAGTGATCTGTCTGACAGTGTGTGTCTTACAGAATTTAAAAATAAGAACAGTTATAAGGACACTTGTTCATGTTAATTGCAGTCTCAATTTTTATGTTTTTAAAAAGAGCATCCCACATCTATTATACAGTGACTTTCCTATTTATCTGTCTATCTAGTGCCTTTCAGATCTATATGTACTCTAACGGCCTTCTTGCCGCATGTGTTGAATAATAAACAGACTGAATCATTTTTCATTTATTTTATTGGCATAAATCTCAGATACACACACACATAAATACTATATATATATATATATATATATATATATATATATAATAAAACTAATATATTGCTAATGCTGAGATCAATCTGTCTAGTGCATTCTCTGTTTTCTTATATAGTGCCTTCGCTGTCTGCCTGTTATACAGTGAATTTCCTGTCTATCTGTCTTTGTAGTAATAATAGTATTATTACTTTTTGGTTTCCCTTTCTGACTAGTATATAGTGCCTTTCCTATCTATTTGTCTTATATAATGCCTTTCATGTCTGTCTATTTATCTACCTATCTAGTGGCTTCTCTGCCTGTATATTATTTACTGTATACCCTGTTTTTGTCTGACAGTTTTGTATCTGTTATACAGTGCCTTCCATATCTATCTGCCTGTCTGTCTGTCTGTCTGTCTGTCTGTCTATGTGTCTCTCTATTACGCAGTGCTTGGTCTGTCTGTTTGTTATGGATCTTAAAAATAACAGTTATAAGGACACTTGTTCATGTTAATTGTAGTCTCAATTGTTAAAAAATATTTTAAAAGGAGCATCCCTCATGGAAATATAATGATCTCATTAACTGACAGTGCATACCAATTTATAAATTTTATGTCAGTTTGAGGTTAAAGAGAAAAAAAAATAACACTTTCTCCCCAGCAAAGAATCAAACTCAGGTCTCTGAAACACAGCAGACCTGCTGCACTCTGAGTCAGCAAATCTTACGGCTACGCCACAGAAGCTGTTGTATTATTCTTGAACCTTTTGTGAAAGTGTTTATTTGATCTTTGGACTTCAGGCTTCACACATTCTATAGTTTATGCCTACATTTTGTAACATTTATTACTAAAATATGAAAAAGTTTCTGTTTTAACAATGTGGTTACACAGATTACTGTAGTAAACGGAACACACATGAAATACATGTGTTCCAAATAACGATCTATTATTTCCACTCTAATACTCCAGCAGTTCACTCCCAGATAATCAAACAAGGCATGAGCTGGAAAAACTTAGTGAACGTTCTGCGACGGTGGGGGGATTGAATAGCCGGCTGCTTGCTGCTCGTCTTAATTGGCACATTTACAGGATAAAAGATGCTGGCGGAGAGGTGCTATGGGATTTAAGGTGGGCTGGTTCTACGAGTTTTCTCGTAGGCTCTGGTAATTCTAGTGTTAAAGCCCATTACGGCACTTTTTGTGTGATTTTGGGCTATACAAAAACAATTTGTATTGTATTGTATTGTTCATAAAAATTACTTATGAACACTTTAAAATCACATCAGTGTTTTTGTCCAGCACCTCCTGTCTCACTAGTATGAGAATACCCCTTGTCACACACGTGCGTATGGGAGGCAGCTAAAGGGCTTGAGTGAAGGCAGTTCTGAGGCATGCCGGGATGTGGCAGAGTGCACTGACTCTTTTTCTCACTTCCTGTAGACCATTCCTGGGAGACTCCACCTGGCTCTCTTGACATCACTTCTGGGACCGAACCAATGGAAACAGACCTTACCAGCTCCGGCCCCCCTGATGTCACGTCCGGGCCTGATCCAATGAGTGATGAACACGTGCCTGATCCTTATGACCTCACTTCCTGTCTTACCCTTTAAAAGCCTGCCCTTTTTCCTCAGTCTCGTTCTGGACTCAGTTGGATGCACATTAGTGCTGTATATTTGATAAAGACGACTTTGCAGCCAGGATACCATATTATACAGGTGGCTGCCCCAAACCTTTATCTGTCTATGTCTCGTTTTTGTGACACCCTACATATGATATAATGTTAGACTTGTCCTGATGTTTAGTTATGCAAGATGTCAAGGATTTTGTGATTCCTCCCTACTTTTACTCCTCTAGATCTGAAAACATAATTTTTAGGCCATTTTAGACCACATTTTGTGCAGGAAATGACACCTTTATAATAAGAAGTAAATCATTGTGATCTGTAGCGAGAGTAAGGAGCCGGTTGAGGAGACCCTGGAAAGGTTGAGATATGCTCTAGAGAGGACAGGAATAAAGGTCAGTAGGACCAACACAAAATACATGTGTGTAAATGAGAGGGAGGTCAAAGGAGTGGTGAGGATCTAGGGAGTAGAGTTGGGGAAGGTGGATAAGATTAAATACTTGGGATCAACAGTACAGAGTAATGGGGAGTGTGGAAGAGAGATGAAGAAGAGAGTACAGGCAGGGTGAAGTGTGTGGACAAGAGTGTCAGGGGTGATTTGTGACAGACAGGTACCAGCAAGACTGAAAAGGAAGGTCTGTAGGATGCTAGTGAGACCAGCTATGTTATATGGGTTGGAGGCTGTGGCACTAACGAAGAGAAAGGACACAGAGCTGGAGGTGGCAGAGTTAAAAATCTTAAGATTTGCATTGGCTGTGGCGAGAATGAACAGGATCAGAAATGAGTACATTAGAGCATCAGCTCAGATTGGATGGTTTAGAGACAAAGCCAAAGAGACAAGATTGCATTGGTTTGGAGAGGAGGAGGTGAGATGCTGGATATTTTGGAAAAACGGTGCTAAGGAGGTAACTGCCAGGTAAGAGGAAAAGAGGAAGGCCTAAAAGAATGTTTATGGATGTGGTGAGAGAGGACATGAAGGTGGTGGGCATAACGGAGCAAGATGCAAAGGTCAGGAAGATATGGAAAAAGATGATCCCCTATAGTGACTCCTAATGGTAGCAGCTGAAAGAAGCAGATGAAGATAATAAGAAGTAAACTAACAGGTGTCTTCAGAATAAATGATAAGGAGGACATAAAGTTGTTCATGCCACATCAAACCGACACCTGGGGTTCACCCCCTAATGGGATATAACAGGAGAGAGAGGTTGGGAGCATGCGCTGATATAGAGCATTGCCTCACCCACCACACAATGAACCACCTGGACTGAGACCTGAGTTCAGTGCCACTTTCTGCAGTGCCAATCCTGCCACCATCCCCCAAGTTTTCCCTTTAAGTTGGAGGACATGCTTACAGGGCTGGCTGCAGATTAATGTCACACCCAGGACGAGTAATGGGTTATGAGGGGTCAAAATTACTCATTTTCAAAAAATTAAAAAAAAAATGGGGATCAGAACAATGGGAAGGGTAATGTCATTTTATGTCATTTTATTCCACAGTATTTCAAGGTTGATGATCATGAATGTGATAATATTTTTGATGTTTGCTTCTTTTCCAATTGTCCTAGCCCTCTAAGAGCCACTTCAAGAAGGTTAAAATGACAACTTTCAAACACAGACATCTGGGGTGTTGTTTTACACTATTTCAAAGTTTATTATAGATATTACAAATATCTGATGCTATTGTTAATTTCCAACTCTTTTGGAGATCTAGCCCTCTAAGGACATCCATCAGAGGATGAAAAATGACAAATTACCTTTACAATTTAGAATATTAAGACTTTAAATTGAAGCACACATTCTAATATTTTCAATATCTGATGATTATTCTTGTTTATTATTTACCTCTATATCATGATTCGAATCAGTACATTCCTTATGAACACCTTGAATTAGGGTAGAAGGGATCTAAGTCCGTTGGGCCTCTGAGCAAGGCCCTTAACCTGAAAATTGCTCCAGGGGTACTGTATAATGACTGATCCTATGCTCTGACCTCCAAGGGTCATGCGAAAAGACAAGCTCCCTTTGGGTATTAGTAAAGTGTGTGAAATCAAATCAAATTACACTAATTCAATCTTTATTATTATTGTAGGAATATCCTGAAACAGGAAACAAATTGGGAAATATAATGTTTTGAAATATATTTCCTTTACCCACTTGAGAGCGATAAAGAGTTGACTATTGACATATTGTTTACTGCTTTCCATCAAACTGTCAAAATTGTCATTAAGGCTCCTTATAAATAACTCCCAGATACTTGAACTGTTCTTAAACAGTCTTCTCAAAACACATGCTAGCAAGTTTACTGGAAAAAACATGTTTTTTACAGATTTAATTTAAGTCTAGAGACCTTGTAGAAGTCACTTAATAAAGGTATTAATATTGACAGTGATATTTTTGGATCAGTTATTAACAGATTTATATTTTCTGCATAGAGAAATACTTTTATTTTATTTCTCTATATTTTTATTTAAATATTATTCACTTGCAATTCCCTTTATTTCTGAGTTTTGCCAAAGACAAGTGGCCAGTGGTTCAATAATAATTTAAAATAGCATTGGAAATAGTGAACTGCCATGTATGGTTCCAGGTTCTAATCTGAAATAATATAAACTGTATGTTGCTTATTAGCACAGAGTCTTCTGGGTCTGAGTAGAGTAATTTAATCCAAGTAGACAATATCTAGATCAAGCCTACATTTGCACAAAACAGAGTAAAATGGAGGTTATCTTTTACTATTAATATGCTTTCTTAATCTAGAGGCACTAAAAACACCTTAGAGCTCAGTTGGAGGAGGAATGTACAGTACAACTAGCAGCAAACATTTGATTATAGATACTTGCCTTTAATAAATCCATATTGGTGTTGTGATATTATTATAAAAAGCACCTTATTAATTCTTTTTGCTAGAACTTTGGGCAATACCTTGAAATTAAGAATAATAAGATTGATCTCTGAGATACACATTACAAAGGTTCTTTTTTTTCTTTTAAAAGATAGTAATCGAGTCTGGGGTAGGGTGTTGGGTAGAATATTATCATCTATTGCTTCTTCTAACATAGCTACCATTAATAGGGTGACTTTAGCTCACATCCTTTTGTAAAATTATGCTGCATCACCATCTGGACCTGTAGCATTTCCATTTTGTAACTAATTTATGGCTTCATGAACGTTTTGTCCAGTTCCATAATAAGCAGTGCACTAAGTTTTAACTTTAATTCTAATTCATCAAGAAAAATATACACATGAACTTCTACTTCATTACATGCTGATGTTTAGATGATTAGTTGGTGTATTTCTCCAGTAGCCAAACAATTAAATTCAGTTTGAAGTGACAGCCTTTTCTTATATAGTGTATAGTTAGGTGAGCATCTCAGTAATTCATTCTGATGTCTGTTTAGCTTTCAGTTTATTTGTATGAGACACAAATGATATAATTTGTTCCCTCAGATATGTTTTTAATGCCTCCCAAAGAGTTTCTGATGATATATTTGGATTTTTATATGCTTCTATAAAAAATCAATCTGAGATGTGATAAATTTAATGAAGTAATCATTCCTTACCTCTTACAATTAAGAGGTAGTGATATGATTTGTTGTGTGATTTGAGCCTAGTGGTTTGAATTTTAAAATTAGGAGTTTATGATCAAATATAGCAATCATATTTGCAAGATTTAAGAAGTGGCAAAAGATTGATGCCAATAAGGAAACAGTCAATCTGTGAGTAGCTATCATGTTCTGTAGACAAGAAGGAATATTTCCTCAAGCAAAGGTAGATTTATCTGCAATTTACTTTTATATGAACATCCATCCATCCATTTTCCAACCCATTGAATCCAAACACAGGGCCACGGGGGTCTGCTGGAGCCAATCCCAGCCAACACAGGGCGCAAAGCAGGAACCAATCCCAGGCAGGGCGCCAACCCACCGCAGTTTTATATGAACATACAGTATGAATTGATGTGGCCCCATTTAATGCCTTAAGTATTTCCCAGAGTATTCTCGAATATACTGCTGGAGACATGTTTGTCTCTAAGAAAATAACAATTTGTATAGAAATTAAATTTGTAGATTTGCTTAGAGTAATGGATCCAGTCAGCAATGGTGAAACTGGTGATGCATGTAGAGCTAGATCAGCTGCTGACTAAATGGAATTTTCTATTTAGCTCTGCAGTAGACCTAGCAGTGGTCTTTTTGCAGGTAAACAGAGGGGCTTTAAAATGATAATGACCAAAAGAAGGAACACAGTCAAAAAACAATGCTTTGGTTGTAACCTAAAAATCAAAAATACTTTAGTCAAAACCAAAACATGAGACAAGAAATTGTCGTCAAATAATTAAAGGCTTGAAAAACAGTGCTATGAGCGATTGACGTTAAGGCTAAAGTATATGTGGAAATATGAGAATCTATTACTCTGGACCATTTCTGAGTGATTTCTTCGCATTTATGAAGTTTATAGTTTATTTTGGGGTGAATCAACATTATTTTGTTTTGCATATGGGTGGGGGCATTTTATGGTTTCCAAAGAAAGTGGTTCTGGATGTCTTTACATCATATATCATCAGTGCAACACAGATGAGATTGTTCATTCAGT
Organism: Polypterus bichir lapradei; assembly: GCA_026402145.1. NCBI lineage: Eukaryota > Metazoa > Chordata > Cladistia > Polypteriformes > Polypteridae > Polypterus > Polypterus bichir. Next base: position 24,205,614 of record JANRMT010062840.1, on the reverse strand, counting down.
ATCTGCGACTTGGATATAAACAAAATCAAAATGTGAATTTCTGATTTTCAGTTTTACTGTTTTCTCTTCAATTTAATCTGTGTTAATATATTTTATTATTATTGTTGCTGTTTTTGAGTAATTACATTTTTTTTTTCATGTATTTTCTGTCTGGGCTGTAGTTATGTACTTTCTCTTTAAAAATGCCTCCATTACTTGTCTCTTATTGGTGGAGCCCCAAGAGGTGGAGCCACTCTGATGCCATAGCTGCTGGCTCCTCATTCTGGTTTTATCTTCAGAGATAGTGGCAGAATCAAGCAGTCTAGTTGAGAAAAAGAGGACGGCGTGGTTTCAGTAGGGAAACAAGCGTAATGGAAAAAGAATGGAAAAAGGTTGAAACTAGGAAAAGAAAAATAATACAGGTGTACTCTTAAGTCATGGCGAAGAAGGACGAGATCTATTTAAAAAGTGAAAGGAAGAGTTTAAGGCAGGGGTGCCCAATACATCGATCATGGTAGATCGGAAAGGTAGTGCAGATAGATCACGTTGCATTCAAAAAACTTTTTTTTAAATGTTAGTCTATCATATATCTTCCCTATGGCATTTGCCACTTGATTGACATACAGGGTGGCCAGTCTGAGATCTCTTTTCTTCTAACACACTGATCATCCCACACGCATGATCAAATGCGCAAGCTACTGCAAAACTCCGGTTATCTAAGTGATTTAGTTAGCCTTCCAATTTATATCGACTAAAGAAGGGATTTAAAAAAAAATGTGTTGGTTATGGGCGGGATGTGGAATTGGAAGAGGATTTTTTTCTCTCACAATGTCACAATTGAAGTACGTTTGTCTGATCTGTCAATCTATCATTACTATTCCAAAGAAGGAAAATGTGGAAAGGCACTTTCGAACTGTTCATTAAAAACTACAAAACTGAATTCCTTCCGAAAAGTGATCTGCGAAAGAGAAAGGAGAGGGAACTAAAATCTCAGTTAATTGGACAGCCGTCATTTTTCACTCAGCTGAATTCAAAAGCAAAGGCAGACACACCAAAGCATCATTCCAGGTGAGTCAAATGCTCATTAAGCATAAGAAGTCCTTCCAAGATGGAGAGATGAATAAAGATGCCTTTGCTGAAGCAGATGGCTAGGGAGAAATTCCTGCTGAGATTTCAAGAACCCTGGCCAGAGAAAAAGGAGTTTCTCCTTGTCATTAAACATGCAGAATACAAGCAACTTAATAACGATTAATGGGCGCTAGACTTGGCATTTTTTTTCCAATCTGACCAACATGTTGAATAAGCTTAATTTACAGCTGCAAGGAAAAGAGAAAACCATGGTCCACATGATAAACTCAGTTAATGCTTTCAAATGAAAAATGTGACATCTGTTCTCAAAGCTGCAGCACCTTGATTTGGGGAACATCCAAAACCTCGCATCAGAGCTGGAGACGCAATAGAAGGCATGTGCGCAACTTGACAGCATGCGATACACAGAGCAGATTGAAAATTGTCTGTCAGACTTTATCTACTGGAAAAAAAGTAATGATTCGAGTGTTGCCCAATGTAGCGGAGTGAGAGTAGTTTCTTCTTCATCAATGTACTCACGTAAAAGTAAAAAGTATGGGGCAGTAAAACTACTCTTAGAAGTACAATTTTTTAAAAACGTTACTCAAGTAAATGTAATGGAGTAAATGTAACTCGTTACTACCCAACTACCTACCTCTGATACTCAATATATATATTGTCACAGATGACCGGGAACACTGCCCGGCCAGGACGCCTGGATAGTCCCTGAGTTGGGCAATACTTCTCCTCGGCCACAAGAGAGCAGCCGCCCAGGTATATTTGGGGGCCACATGGACAGAATACTTATTTGGAGAGAACGTGGCCACCGCCAGGGGGCGCTCGGACAAGTAGAGAAGCCGGGATGGCAGCACTTCCGCCACACCAGGAAGTGCTGCCAGAAGTAATTCCAAGGTCACCCGGAGTGCTTCCAGGTGCTTTCCTGACACTTCCGCCACATCAGGAAATGACGTCAAGGGGAGCACCTGGGGCTCATCCGGGTCATAATAAAAGGGGAAGCCTCCCTCCAGTAGATGAGCCAAAGTTGGGAGGAAGGAGACGAATCTTGTGAGGAGGAGACAGGAGGTCAAGAAAGAGAAAAAAGAAGAAGAAGAAAAGGAAGAGAAAGGAAGAGGGTTGGTGATTGAAGGCATTGTGGTGCAGTGAAAAATAAATAAAAGAAGTGTGTTTTGGACATCCTGGTGTCGGTCTGTCTGTGTTTAGGGGTACGCTTTCCACTATATATATATATATATATATATATATATATATATATATATATATATATATAATATATATACATATATATACAGTACAGGCCAAAAGTTTGGACACACCTCCTCATTCAATGTGTTTTCTTTATTTTCATGACCATTTACAGCACTCTATCATTCTCCTTCTTGGTCAAATAGCCCTTACACAGCCTGGAGGTGTGTTTGGGGTCATTGTCCTGTTGAAAAATAAATGATCGTCCAACTAACCTGACTTCTGCACAACACAACTGCTGGTCCCAACCCCATTGATAAAGCAAGAAATTCCACTAAATAATCCTGATAAGGCACACCTGTGAAGTGAAAACCATTTCAGGTGACTACCTGTTGAAGCTCATCGAGAGAATGCCAAGAGTGTGCAAAGCAGTAATCAGAGCAAAAGGTGGCTATTTTGAAGAAACTAGAATATAAAACATGTTTTCAGTTATTTCACCCTTTTTTGTTAAGTACATAACTCCACATGTGTTCATTCATAATTTTGATGCCTTCAGTCATGAAAATAAAGAAAACACATTGAATGAGGAGGTGTGTCCAAACTTTTGGCCTGTACTGTATATATATATATATATATATATATATATATTGTGGAGGACTGCCGGCTTCCCATGCCGGTCCTCACCCCCAGGGCGCCAGGAGGAGCTCTCCCGACAGCATTATCGTGCCCCGAGGTCCAGCAGGGCCTTATGGACTTTGTAGTGTTTATACACAGCCCTGCTGGATACCTTGGGGACCACCAGGAGTCGCTGTGGGGGGGGCTTATGGGCTCTGTGATGTCGTATGACCCGGGAGTACGTCACGGTCACGTGACGGGAAGAAATGTCGTGCTCCCGGGTTGAAGTGGTGGATTGATTGCCCTGACCCGGAAGGAATAAGGAACTGTGGACTGCTGGGACAGGAACACCTCTGGGTCAGGGGCTATAAAAGGATGAAGGCTCAGTCCAGACACTGAGCTGGGAGGTTGAGGGGCGAAGTGTCTGGGCGAGGAGGAGAGGAATATTGGTGAATTATATGAGTAGTGTGGAGGGTGCTTGGTGCACAGTGTTAATAAGTAATAAAAAGTCTGGGACTTTTATCCAGTGTCTTGCGTGGTACCTGAGGATTCAAGGGAGCACTAGCGCCCCCTACTGCCACAAAATATATATATATATATATATATATATATATATATATAAAGCATTTTTAGTGTAGGTAGATCATTTTGACTTGGTCATTTTAAAAGTAGCTCGCAAGCTGAAAAAGTGTGGGCACCCCTGGTTTAAGGTACTGTTTAAATCTGAATCTTCTCAATCTTTAATAAATCCAATTAAGCTAACGAAAGACTTGAAATCTGTATGGGTGATATAGATAGTGCTAGGACATTTAGAGATGGAAATAGATTAGTATTGTGTAAAAGTAGTAAACAATGTGAGAGAGCTTTAAAAATTAAAAATTTAATTGGAAAAAGAACAGAAGCAATGATGCCATATGGAAATAAAGGAGTTAGGGGAGTAATAAGAGGGGTTCCCTTAGAGTTAACAAATAAACAGATTAAATGCCATCTACCTGGAAATAAGGTTTGTGGGTTAATAAATCAACAAAGAAACTCAAAAAAGAGTTAAAAAAATATTACCAGAAAGAATATGTTTAGGGTATGTAAGCTATAATGTATGAGAGTATATCCCCCTGCCATTAAGGTGCTATAGTTGTCAGAAATTTGGGCATATTGCAGCAGTCTGTCATAGTAGACTGAGATGTAGTAGATGCGGAAATGAGCATAAGTATGAGGAATGTAAAAAAGATAGTAAACTGAAATACTGTAATTGTGGGGGAGAACATAGTGCAGCATATAGAGGTTGTGAGGCACTAAAGAGAGCTGCTGAAGTTCAAAAAAGTTAAAATCTGTCTAGGTGTATCATATGCACTGCAAACAGTACAATGAAAAACTGAAAATGTAAAAATATAGCAGGCATGAACTAGCATGTAAAATCGGTGGATGTCTGTAAACATAATTAGTCTGTTACAAAAGACTCCTTAATAGTGGATAGGTTGAAATTTGTAATGTTTATTATGGAAGTAATAAAATGTACATCCCAGATGATGAGTCGTACTGAATGCTAGATACTTCATAATGAATGGTCAACAATTCAAAAAGTTTATATCAGATTGAGTTATTCTACCTGATGTCATATGTGTTCAGGAAACATGGCTGTTACCTCACTTAAGTTTTTCTTTGCACGATTATATAGTAGCAAGACTGAATAGGTTAACTGGTAAAGGGGGTGAAGTGGCTATCTTTATAAAAAATGGTTTAGGATATAGAGTGGTGAAAGTAAGTGAAAAATATGAAGCACTTGTTGTAGAAGTTTTTTGATACTGAAGGATAAGTAACAGTAGTTAACTTTTAAAATCCTTGTGAGATGCTGTCTACTGAGGTATTGACAGATATAAATAATACATTTTCTCAAAGTATAGTGTGGTGTGGTGATTTTAACACAAATAGCTCATTGTGGGGTAGTTGTAGGACAGATAAAAATGGATAGGTGGTTAAAGATTTTTAGATATGCCTAACACGGTATGTCTTAATAATGGAACAAGAAAACCTGTGAAGAGAGATTACAAAAACTGCGATGGGCTTACGCCCTGCCCAGGGTTTGTTTCCTGCCTTGCGCCCTGTGTTGGCTGGGACTGGCTCCAGCAGACCCCCGTGACCCTATAAGGATATAGCGGGCTGGATAATGGATGGATTACAAAACGTAACTCTAGGAGATAATGTAGATGATTGTAATAAAAACATTTGCGGTATTGTATTTATCTTAGTGTTGGAATCAATACCTAAAAGTAAGGGTGTTAGGAGAGGAAAGACTGTTCCATGGTGGAATAAAGAATGTTATAAGGTAATTCAGGAAAGGAACAGAATGTTTAGGGGAGTCAAGAAATTTCACAATATAAATGATTTTATTGCATATAAAAAAGCTCAGGCAGTTGTTAGAAAAACTGTAAAAAATGCAAAAAGAACATATTGGATGCATCTTTATATCCTTCTATATAAAAGTGGTCGGGATTGTCCTTCCGTCCCGTGAGTGCTACGCAGGCGCGGAGTTTCACACACGCCCCGTCCATTGTGCAATGCACGATGGGATTTGTAGTTTCGTTTTTCCAGGTAAAAGATGCTTTTCTACTCCAGACTGTGCGATATCTTCTTCTTTTTTCTTACTACTGTATATAAAAGCGGGCGGGATTGTCCTTCCATCCCGTGAGTGGAAAGCGTAGCGGTATTCCGCTTATCACAGACTTACTACTTGCAGCTTGTGGTACGAAGCGACATGATGTGAGCAGAGTTCTGGTGCTCCCATCGTTCCGTTGCTTTTGTGCACGATGCGCTGGAAAAATAGACAAAATTATGTCTCTGGAAATAATTAATGTTGATGGAGTACACATGCCTCACCGCGTAGTAAATATCAGGAGGGTTCAAAAGGGCGACCTCAATATAGAAAAAAAGTTTAAATTTCATCACAAAAATAACAGAAACTATGAGTATTAAAGTAATACCGCTCAAATGCAATATAACCAAATTAATGAGTTTGTATAAAATATCAAATTGATCTACGTAGTGAATTGCCTTAAGAAGTGGTCAACTTAAAAGTCGGTCGCCTTAAAAGGCGGGTCAGCCTAGTACAGTATAAAAGGCAAAGCCCTCACTGACTCATCACTAATTCTCCCGCTTTCCATATAGGTCGTAAGCTGAAATTTCACATGCTCATTCCTTGCAGTGTACTTACAAAAGTTAGGTATGTTTCATGTGGCGTTTCTCACCATTATGCCGTAATGAACTTTTGAAACTGACCTCTCCTTTTGGCGGTTTCATTCCTTATTTCCATTAACAGAGGATTTATTTCATGGCAGAGACGCACAAGGGCTGCCCCTGGTCCCCCTTCCTTTTTCAGCATGCTAGCTGTCCGCGCACCTACCATGTGGTTGGCTCCCTGCCTATATTAATGACATCCCGCACTCATGTACTTCCTCACTTGCTTTCTTACTTTCCTCAGCTGTTTGTCATGCTCACTGCTCCCTTCTTCTTTAGTCCACCACTTCAAAGGTGGAAGGACTGCTCATTCTTCTTTCAGGCTACCTCTAAACCTCACCCATACTGATTCCCCTATGTGTAACATATCCAAGCAGAGAACCTTGGCGCAAGTGCTGCGCGATTGTAAGCTCATTGTATGGGATGAATACACTATGGCACACAGACCAGGTGTTAAGGCTTTAGACAGGACCCTACAAGACATCAGAAACACGACAAAAATGATGGAAGGCTTGACAGTCTTGCTGGCCGGAGACTTCCGGCAGACCTTACCAGTTGTCCCAAGAGGAACATGTGTCAACGAAGTTAAAGCATGTCTGAAGTTGGCCTAAGACCATCGTTCTTACCTTAAGATTAAACATGACAGTTTACTTGAGCTGCATCAAAAAAGCCAGAGAATTCGCTGCTCTCCTCATCAAAATAGGTGATGACAATTTAATTGAACAGAACTGTAAAATCAATGTTCCTAACAATTTCTGTCTCCTGGTGAATACCTTACAAACCCTTATTAAAAATGTTTAACCCAACCTATGAAGACTGCATGAAAAAGCCGTCTCATGGTTGAGGGAGAGAGCTATTCTAACACCAAAAAATGACATGACTTCACATAACAAAAACATATAAGTCTGTCGACTCTGTTGTAGAACTAGAGGACGTGGTGCACTATCTGGTAGAGTTTCTTCACACTCTTAATCCTCCAGGCATGCCTTCGCATACTCTACTTTTGAAGGTTGGCGCACCAATTATGTTACTAAGAAACTTACAACCACCAAAACTTTGTAACGGCACCAAGCTTCAGATCAAATCTCTGCACAAGAACCTCATTGAAGCAACTGTTTTCACTGGAACTGACTCAGGGGAGACTGTATTTATTCCTCGCATCCCTATCATACCCTCTGACCTTCCATTCTAACTCAAACGCCTCCAATTTCCAGTAAAGGTGTGCTTTGCTATGACAATAAATAAGTCACAGGGCCAGACTCTAAAAAAGGTCGGCATTGACTTGACACAAGATTGCTTCTCACATGGCCAACTGTACGTTGCATGCTCAAGAGTAAGCTCAGTAGAGAGCTTGGTCATTTTACAGTCCAAGCGCAGAACTACAAATGGCGTTTACAAAGAGATCCTTACATCCTTAAAATGTGCATTTCTCATACACAACATTTACAATCATAAATTAAACTTTTCACAATCATCAAATTCACTTTCAATACTAAAATAAGCCTATGACAGTTACATTGACAATCATGTTACATTATTTTTAAATTGTTTCCTTTTCTTTTTCATAACGTAATAATAATAATAATAATAATAATAATAATAATAATAATAATAATAATAATA
>JANRMT010062840.1:24169016-24189737 GCA_026402145.1 Polypterus bichir lapradei | reverse complement strand
GTGCGCTCAGTTTATCAGCAAAGTGCGTATTTGGGAACACCGTAGTGACGACTTGGTTCAACATTACTTGGCAACAGGGAAAGTGGGGCAAGTTGCACTGGTGCATTTGTGTCTCCCATAAAAGTAGCTTCACTTGAAATCACTTTGTGATTGTGCACGGGTAAAAACGTCCGCTGAAGTGTCAGATTCTTATTTAATTCTTCTGCTCGTTCATCTAATGAATACACTGAGTATGGCTTTACCAAAACAATCATTGATTGCGAATAAAGTATTCATTATTCGAGTATGTAGATCGGGTTATATATATACATATATATTGTGAACGCTGGCCCCGGCACAGACAGACGGACAACATTTTTGCACCCCACACACTGTTTATTTACACTATACAATATTTACATATGTCCAAAACGTGCACTCACGAACCCCAGTGCCTTCCTGGCCTCCTCCCGTCCTCTCTCTCCAGTTCAGTCTACTGCCTCTCGACTTCCACCTCTCGACTGGAGAGAGGCGGCCCCTTTTATGGGAACCCGGATGGGCTCCAGCTGCTTCCCGGCACTTAATGTTGGTCACACCCCTGTGTGGCGGAAGTGCCGGCTGCGCACCCGGAAGCCGTCCGTGTGTCCCCTCTCGTCTTCCCCCCGGCACTTCCTGGTGTGGCGGAAGTGCCGGGCTCCCGGGATAATTAGGCACTGGGGCGCCGCCTGGCGGTGGCCATGGGTCCCTACAGGGCTGGGCTTCCAAGCCCTGTACCCGAGGCCCCCTGCATAACCAGGACGGACGCCCCCACTCGGTCTGGAGGAGGCACACGCCCTCCTCCGGTCCTCCAAGGCATCCCGACCGGGCTCCAGCCCCGGCCGAGGACCACATGGGATAAACCGGCATCGGGGCGCCGCCTGGCGGTGACCACGGGCCCCTACAGGGTAGGGCTTCCATGCCCTCAACCCGTGGCCCCCAACAGAACCAGGATGGACGCCCCCTCACAGTCTGGAGGAGGCACAAGCCCTCCTCACGTCCTCCTGGGCGTCCCGGCCGGGCTCCAGCCCCGGCCGGGGACCACAGCCGCTAGCGAGGACACGTGTGTCCGAACGACACAACCCGAGAGGGCAGCACGTCCCCGGTGAGGGTCCTACTATGTCCCCAGGGTCCAACACGGCACCCTGGGACATCCGTCTTCGGCACCCCCTCCGGCGCAAACGCGCCCCTCTGGTCTGCGCCGCTCTCGCCCCCGCCGTTCCCCGCAGCGGGGTCACTATAGGCCTCCCGGCGTGGAGCTCTCCTGCGGAGCGGCCCGTTCCAGGAGGGCAGGTCCCTGACGACGTCGGCCTCAGCGCTCGTCGGGGCTTCGGGCCTGTGGGAAAAGGAAACAGAGGGCCAGAAGCACTGCCAGGACACTCACCCCGAGCGCCCCGTCGGTCTCCGTACCGACAGTGCTCCTGCCCCCCTCCGACAGCCCCTAACTTGCCTGCTGAAGTCCTCCGCCGCAGGTTCCATGCCCGTCCGCTCGTCATCCGCGGCACCGCTCTCGCAGGCAGTTCGCCCAGCCGCCCAGGGGATTTCCTCTGCCCGCGCAGAGCACGGCCCTTCTCCGGACGCGCGCACCCAGTGCCGCGTCCTCTCCTATCGGAGGAACCTGCGTTCTCCCTTCGGTTCCTCCTTCTTCTCTTGGACGGCCTGACGGTCTGGGTCTGAGCACAGCAAAAGCTCAAATCCAGCCCCGTCTGCGTCCAGGCAGAGCGACAGGAGACAGCAGCGGGCTTGGAGTGTAGGGCGCTAGGACACAGGGCACTCAGCAGCCCTGATCCTACCAATCCCTGCGTGTTCGACCTCCTCGCTTCGCTAGCCGCCTGCACCACCGCGTCTGCTGTCAGGAAGTTGCCTACTCGAAGCTGATCGTCCCATAAAAGGTCACAGCCATGTTCGGCGAACCCCCCCACTTGCTTTACGGGGACGGTGATACTCACCCCCCCCGTCGTGCTCTGCCGGCCTCCGGTTTCAGCGCCGCGCTGATCCTCCGTCTCAGGCGGCGTCTCTCCCGACGCGACCGCCTTCCCCGTCAGCTGCTCACACTGAGCGGCGAGAACACTCAGCAACTCCTTAAACGACGGCTCGGCGGGCCGAAGGGATTCCTCCAACACGCGCCAAGCCACTGGTGGAAAGAGAGAGACAGACGTCAGTGGGCTTACCTGTCCTTCAGCTCCACGCGACGCCTGCCTCCACTGGGCCACTCCCTCTGGCCCAATCGGGTCTCGTTTTGGCACGAGACTGGCGTTCCTAGGTCCCGCCTCCATCCAGTCCTCGGCGGGCACACCAGACACACCAGCCAATCCCGTGCCTGTCAGCGGACGGGACATCCGGCCCGCGGCCATCTTGTCTCCCCTGTTCTGGGTGCGGAGACGTGCCTCCTCGCAGCTCCGCAGCTGTGGCGATTCCTTGAGCCGCAGCGGCTCCGCACACGCAGCCTCCTCTGCTGCCGCCGCCGCGCTGTCGACAGCCCGTGGCCCGGCATGCCCCTGCCACGGACGCGGACCCGGTTTGTCCCTCCCTGTGGAAAACAAGGTATGTACGACCCCGGAGGGCCGATTATTGCAGGGCAGGGCACTCACCTCCCGGATCCCGTCATGCCGAGGCCCCTGCCTCGGTGTGGCCTTCTGTTTTGCAACGCCAACCTGGCTGTCCGTCCCGACAGCGCAACCCTCGTAGCCCGCTGTGCTCTGGCGACGCCCGTTCTTCCTCCTCCGTACCCGGGGATGGCCATTCTGCGGTCCGACGGCGGTCTTCGGGGTCAACCTCTCCCGCGGGGTTGTGCACGGGCCGCTCCCGCGGCCAGTGTGTGGGGTCCGCTGCTGAGTCGGGCCGTTCACAGAAATATTTGTTAACGCAGGTCCCCGCCTTGTACCAGGCGGAGCATCCTGCCGACTACGCCACTGTGAACGCTGGCCCCGGCACAGACAGACGGACAACATTTTTGCACCCCACACACTGTTTATTTACACTATACAATATTTACATATGTCCAAAACGTGCACTCACGAACCCCAGTGCCTTACTGGCCGCCTCCCGTCCTCTCTCTCCAGTTCAGTCTACTGCCTCCCGACTTCCACCTCTCGACTGGAGAGAGGCGGCCCCTTTTATGGGAACCTGGATGGGCTCCAGCTGCTTCCCGGCACTTAATGTTGGCCACACCCCTGTGTGGCGGAAATGCCGGCTGCGCACCCGGAAGCCGTCCGTGTGTCCCCTCTCGTCTTCCCCCCGGCACTTCCTGGTGTGGCGGAAGTGCCGGGCTCCCGGGATAATTAGGCACTGGGGCGCCGCCTGGCGGTGGCCACGGGTCCCTACAGGGCTGGGCTTCCAAGCCCTGTACCCGAGGCCCCCTGCATAATCAGGACGGACGCCCCCACTCGGTCTGGAGGAGGCACACGCCCTCCTCCGGTCCTCCAAGGCGTCCCGACCGGGCTCCAGCCCCGGCCGAGGACCACATGGGATAAACCGGCATCGGGGCGCCGCCTGGCGGTGACCATGGGCCCCTACAGGGTAGGGCTTCCATGCCCTCGACCCGTGGCCCCCAACAGAACCAGGACGGATGCCCCCTCGCGATCTGGAGGAGGCACAAGCCCTCCTCACGTCCTCCTGGGCGTCCCGGCCAGGCTCCAGCCCCAGCCGGGGACCACAATATATACCCGCGTATCGCAGCGGAGACGTAGTGTGTTAAAGAAGCTATGAAAAAGATTTGTTTCTTACTGCATCAATAAACAGATCGTCTTCTTCTTTATCTGAGACCTGACATACTGCATGCACAGGTTTTTTTTTTAACACTGTCTTCCTTTAGTGGGACATTCACTTTTTCCACCGTGTGCTTTGTTTCTGCAGTAGCTGCAGTTATGAATAATATGCTTGTATGTATCAGACGCTTCATATTTTTTTGCTGCCTTTTCAATTGTGTAATTCGGTTTTTGTTCAGCGCTCTTTGGAACTGTTGCTTTTTGTCTGTGCACTGCGTCAGTTCACGTGAGCCGCTCGGTGTACATGCATCGAAGTTTCCCAGCTGTGCTGGTGCCATCTCGTGCTATGTCCATGGCTGTATTTAATGTTTCCTAAGTCCCGGCACTTAAAACTTTCTCTCGCAGTTTCGCTGAGTTTGTGCCAAACACCACCCTGACCATCTCATCTTCCTCTGCATAAGCACAGTCCTTCACCCGTGAATATTTACCCGTGGCAGTGTTTCTATTGGATTGCCGCTGACGGACGGCCTTATATGGGCAGGCACTAAATTACAAACGCTAGCGGCAGCCTGTCTATGAACTTAATTTAAAGTTTAGGTTTACATCGTGCTTTGTTTCCGAAGTAGCAGAACTCATGAATATGGTTGTATATGTCACTCGCTCGCTTCTTATTGTTTCGCTGCCTTCTCAATTATATAATGCATGTTTTCTTCAGCGCTTTTTGGGCCTCTTCCTGGTTTTCTACCTACTGCGTGATTACGTGGGAGGCGTGATGATGTCACACGAAACTCCGCCCCCACGGGTTTCACGCTCATCTCCATTACAGTAAATGGAGAAAAACAACTTCCAGTTATGACCATTACGCGTAGAATTTCGAAATGAAACCTGCCCAACTTTTTTAAGGAAGCTGTAAGGAATAAGTCTGCCAAATTTCAGCCTTCTACCTACACGGGAAGTTGGAGAATTAGTGATGAGTCAGTCAGTCAGTCAGTGAGTCAGTGAGTGAGTGAGGGCTTTGCCGTTTATTAGTATAGATATATATATATCTATATTTGTATATGTGTATATATATATGTATATATGTATGTATGTATATACTGTATATGATGTGTATATATATATGTTTGTGTGTGTGTGTGTGTGCGTGTGTGTGTATATATATTGTGGTCCCCGGCCGGGGCTGGAGCCCGGCCGGGACGCCCAGGAGGAGGGCTTGTGCCTCCTCCAGACCGCGAGGGGGCATCCGTCCTGGTTATGTTGGGGTCCTCGGGTGAAGGGCTTGGAAGCCCAGCCCTGTAGGAACCCGTGGCCACCGCCAGGCGGTGCCCCAGTGCCTGAATATCACCACACCAGGAAGTGCTGGGGGAAAGACGACAGGGGACACCCGGACGGCTTCCGGGTGCGCAGTCGGCACTTCCGCCACACTGGGGTGTGGCTATGGAGGAATGCCGGGAAGGAGCTGGAGCCCATCCGGGTTCCTATTTAAGGGGCCGCCTCCCTCCAGGCAGCGGCGGATGTCGGGTGGAAGAGGACGGAGCTAGAGTGAGGACTGGAGGCGGCCAGGAAAGAGAGGCACAGAGACTGTGAGGCCTGGACATTGGGGGAATCGGTGCTGGAGGCACTGGGGTTTGTGCACTGTAAATATTGTTGAAAATAAACGTGTGTTGGGTGACTAACAATGTCCATCTGTCTGTGTCCGGGCCAGCGTCCACAGTGGCATAGTCGGCAGGATGGCCCGTCTGGTGCAAGACGGGGACCTGCATCCATAAAACATCTTTCTGTGGACGGCCCGGCGCAGCAGCGGACCCCACACACTCGCCGCGGGAGCAGTGCGTGCACAACCCTGCGGGAGCGGTTTACCCCACGGACCGCCGGATCGCAGTATGGCCATGCTCCCCGGGTGCGGAGGAAGGACACCGGGCGTTGCCAGAATGCAGTGGGCTCCGAGAGTCGTACTGCCGAGAAGGACGGCCCGGCCGGCGTTGTGACGCAGAAGGCCACACCGAGGCAGGGGCCTTGCCGTGACGGGATCCGGGAGGTAAGTGCCCTGCCCTACGGTAATTGGCCCTGCGGGGTCGGCTTTACCTTGTTTTCCACAGGCAGGGACGATCCGGATCCGCGTCCGTGGCAGGAGCACGCCGGTCCACAGGCTGTCGGCAGCGCAAGGGCAGCAGCGGAGGAGGCTGCGAGATCGGAGCCGCTGCAGTTCGGAAAATCGCAGCAGCTGCGACGCTGCAAGGAGGCATGCCACCGCACCCAGAGAGGGGGAGACAAGATGGCCGCGGGCCGGATGTCCCACCTGCTGACAGGCACGGGATTGGCCGGTGTGTCTTGTGTGCCCGCCAATGACGGTACAGAGGCGGGACCAAGGAATGCCAGTCTCGTGCCGAGGAGAGACCCGATTGGGCCAGAGGGAGTGGCCCACAGGAGGCAGGCGACGAGTGGGGCTGATCGACAGGTAAGCCCACCGGCGTCTGTCTCTCTGTTTTCACCAGCGGCGAGGAGTGAGCCGGAGGGATTCCTTCGGCCCGCCGAGTCGCCTTTGTTACAGCTGCTGGGTACTATCGTCGTCCGGTTGGAGCAGCTGAGGGGGAAGGCGGTCGCGTCGGGAGAGACGCCGAGTAGTACGGAGGATCGACGCGACGCTGGAGCCTTTGGCCGATGAAGTACCGCGGGGAAGGTAAGTCTTGCCGTCCCCGTAAAGCATGAAGGGGGATTCGCCGAACACGGCCGTGACTGTGTAAAGGAAGACCGGCTTCGAGTAGGCAATTCCCCAACAGCGGACGCGGCGGTGCAGACGGCCGACGGGGCGAGGAGAGCGAGTACGCAGGGGCTGGCAGGACAGGGGCTGATGAGTGCCCTGTGTCATAGCGCCCTGTGCTCCAAGCCCGCGCAGTCTCCCGTCGCTCTGCAGGGACGCAGACGGGGCCGGATTTGAGCTGTTGCCATGCTCAGACCCAGACCGTCAAGGCGTCCAAGAGAAGAAGGAGGAACCGAGGGGTGAATGCCGGTTCCTCCGATAGGAGGGGACGTCTCGCTGGGTGCAAGCATCCGGAGGAAGGCCATCCTCTGCGGAGGCAGAGGGAATCCCCTGGGCGGCTGGGCTAGCCGCCTGTGAGAGCGGTCCCGCTGACATCGGGAGGACGGGCATGGAACCTGCGGCGGAGGAGCCAAACAGGTAAGGGGGGGAAGAGCGCTGCCGGTACGGAGACCGGTGGGATGCTCGGTGCGAGTGTCCCGGCAGTGCTTCTGGCCCTCCCTTTTCTCTTTCCACAGGACCGAAGCCTCGACGAGTGCTGGGACCGACGCCGTGTGGAACCTGCCCTACTGGAACGGGCCGCTCCGCAGGAGGACTCCCCGCCAGGAAGCCGATGGTGCCCCGGCTGGCGGGGACGGAGGGGGCGAGAGCGGCGCAAACCAGAGAGGCGCGTCGGCGTTGGAGGGGGTGCCGAACGGAGATGTCCCAGGGTGCCGTGTTGGACCCTGGGGACATAGTAGGACCCTCTCTGGGGACATGCTGCCCTTTCGGGGAGTGTCGCTCGGACCCACGTGTCTTCGCTAGCGGTGGGGCACTGTGGTCCCCGGCAGGGGCTGGAGCCCGGCCGGGACGCCCAGGAGGACCGGAGGAGGGCTTGTGCCTCCTCCAGACTGCAAGGGGACGTCCGCCCTGGTTATGTTGGGGGCCTCGGGTGAAGGGCTTGGAAGCCCAGCCCTGTAGGGACCCGTGGCCACCACCAGGCGGTGCCCCAGTGCCTGAATATCCCGGGAGCCCAGCACTTCCGCCACACCAGGAAGTGCTGGGGGGAAGACGACAGGGAACACCCGGTATATATATATATATATATATATATATATATACAGTATATATTATAAAGAAAAGATAACTGTAGCCACAATAAATGCCTTTATTGAATAGACAAACCGGGGTGAACAAGTTCCTTTCTACTGCAGCCACAGCTGCAACATCACATAAAAATAATCAATAATAACTCATAAACTTGCAATATTATTTAGGAAAATCGCAACATTTTACTCACCAAAAATTTGGATTATTTGTAAACAAAATCCATCCTCCTCTCTTTCCTCAAAAACAGTTCAATTACTCTGTTGTACGGGTTATCCGTGCGCTTCAGTTCCATCAAAATGTCCCTTTCTATCGCATTCGAAGCTAATGCTGAAAGGCGAACCCGCCCTATGGCATTTCTGGCATAAGTTTGAATTCGCTTTAGGGCTGAAAATTTCCGCTCGACAGAAGCAGTGTACACGGGAATGCTCACCGCCAAATATACCAATGTGAACAGCTGCCCCATGCTCTCATTCAGATTTTTCTGATGAAGGAAGTCAAGGAGATCAGTGGGAGATTTTCCTAAAAAATCATCCATGGCATACATTACAGTCAGTTCTGTTTTTAGCCGAGACAGATCAAAAAGCGCTCCGTGGCTCTTGTGTTAAACTGGAAAAGGCTGCATGCGTGAAATTTTTCTTATATTCCCGAAACTTCTGGGGCTCGAGGAGCGTGACAAACATCAGGCTTTCGTGGTCTTGAAATCTGGTCTGTGTCTGGCAAATAATAGTGTCCAGAATCCTGCCATAGAGTTGGCCGTAGTGCGCACGACGATCTTTCGCTCGGAGCGTTTGCGGTGTGTTCAGTGGCTTCGTAGAGTTCCTCATATCGGCTTCTATCCAATCAATGGGTCTAAATACGGTGACGTTGCCACACGTCTGCTAGAGGGCCCTACTGACACCAACTCAAAATCTGATTGGTTGAAGCAACAGGTTAATCGACATTTATTCTGTGTTAGAGTGCCTACACAACGGATTTTGAAAGCCTCTCTGTGTGGCAACAAATGATGGCTGAAATGTGATTGATTAAATGCTTTAATACGAAACTCCGCCTCCCATGGCTATCGAGCTGCAGTCTATTCTCTCTGCCTGGCAACAAATGATGGCTGAAATGTGATTGATTAAATGCTTTAATACGAAACTCCGCCTCCCACAGCTATCGAGCTGCAGTCTATTACAGTACAGTATATGGACGAAAATACGTTCCAGTTATGACCATTACGCGTAGAATTTCGAAATGAAACCTGCCCAACTTTTGTAAGTAAGCTGTAAGGAATGAGCCTGCCAAAGTTCAGCCTTCTACCTACACGGGAAGTTGGAGAATTAGTGATGAGTGAGTGAGTCAGTCAGTCAGTCAGTCAGTCAATCATTGTGGGCTTTGCCTTTTATTAGTATAGATTCCCCTAATCCACGATACTGAACAATCTTTGTTTTCAGATCTTTTGAGAGTTGCCTTGAGGATCCCATGCAGTCACTCTTAAGAGGAGAATCAAAGGGAAGCACAACTTGCAATTGACCACCTTAAATACATTTTGGCATGATTGGACACACCTGCCTATGAAGTTCAAGGCTTAACGAGCTAATCCAACCAATTTGGTGTTGTAAGTAATCACTATTGAGCGGTTACATGCATTCAAATCAACAAAATTACAAGGGGACCCACATTTTTACACAGCCAGTTTTTCACATTTGATTTAATTTCATACAACTAAATACTGCTTCACTAAAAATCTTTGTTCGGAAAACACCCCAGTACTCAGATGTTCCTAGGAAATGAAAGACATACCACTGTTATCTTTTTTGTTGAAAGTAGAGTATATTATTATGCAGGCTGAGAGGGGTTCCCAAACTTTTTCATATGACTGTATGAATTTAAAAAGGCAACAGAAAGCATGGGTCAGACCTCTCCCAGAAAAGATGAAATTTGCTATTGTATGTTTAAAAAAATGAGTGATAAATCTCTGGAAAAAAATGTACAGTTTTATAATATCATTTGGAAATTAGGCATTCTACCTTCAACCTGGAAAATAGCAGTAGTGATACTAATTTTAAAACCAGGTAAAACACTGTCAGATCCAGCTAGTTATAGACCTATGTCATTAACAACACATATGAATAAGTTAATGGAGAGTATGGTCAATGACAGATTAACTTATACCTTGGCAAATTACCAAAGTGGTTTCAGGAAGGGTAGAATGACAATAGGTTCAGTATTGAAACTAGAAGATGAAATTAGAAAAGCACAGGCAAATAAAGAATTTGTAACAGCAGTTTTTATTGTCATAGAAAAAACTTATGATATGTTGTGGAAGGAAGGGCTTTTGTTAAAATTGCGTAAGTTTGGAGTTAAAGGTAAACTGTATATATTTTTTTTTTGATAGAAGCATACAAGTTAGAGTGGGATACAGATACTCAAACATATATAAGGTAGAAAATGGTACTAAACAAGGCAGCGTACTTAGCTCACTATTGTTTAATATTATGATAAATGATATATTTTCTCAGACAGGAGAGGTAGTGGGTAAATCATTATATGCTAATGATGCCGCTTTTTGAGAACTGGAGTTATGTGTTCATATTTTGTTGTTCTTGTGATAATTCTTGCAGCAGCATTTTGGATTAACTGGAGGCTGTATAAAGAACAGTTTGAACATCCAGTGAACACCGCATTGCAGTAGTCAATCCTACTAGAAATAAATGCATGAATTAATTTCTCAGAATCCCGTTTATTTAGAAGGCGCCTTAATTTCCTAACATTTTTAAGATGGAAGAAATATGATTTGGACAAATTTGTAATATGTCCTTTAAATGACATGCTAGAGTGAGAGAGAACTCCGAGATTTCGGGCTGATTCAGTGAAATTAATGGGGATTCCAACTGAGTTAAATGATGACAAAATATTGTTGTGATCAGCGTCATTCCCTCCAACAATTAACATCTCTGTTTTATCTGTATTTAAAGACAAGTAGTTCTCATCCATCCACTCCTTTAATTCACTAACACAACTAATTAAAGACAACATCGGAGAAACTTCATTTGATCTAAATGAACGGTATAACTGGGTGTCATCTGCATACAAGTGAAAATTAATATTATGTTTCCTAATGATAGATCCCAGTGGAAGCATATAAAGTGAAAACAGTAAAGGTCCTAGTACTGAGCCCTGCAGGACACCATATCTCACTTCTGTGTATAGTGATGGAGTACTGGTACTGTCAGCACATTTCTGTACATATTGGAATCGACTTGATAAATAAGAACTAAACCAAGCAAGCACAGTGCCTGTAAGCCCAACATCATTTTCTAGCCTGTGCAGTAAAATAGAATGGTCAATGGTGTCAAACACTGTCTAACAACATAATTACAGTGGAGTTTCCTTTATCAGAGGATATCAGAATGTCATTTACAACCCGTGTTAGTGTCGTTTCTGTACTATGACCAGTGCGGAAACCAGACTGTAATTTCTCAAATAAATTGTAATGCGTAAGATGTGACTGAAGCTGATTGGCAACTAATAGTATTTTAGAGAGAATGGGTAAATTTGAAATAGGCCTATAATTATTAAGTATGTGTGGGTCTAGGTCTGACTTTTTAAGTAATGGTTTAATGACTGACACTTTTAGTGCTTCAGGTACTGTGCCATGCAATAATGAACTACTGATAATGTTTAAAATAGGCACTGCAAAAACATCCTTGGCACTTTTTACTAGTTTTGTTGGCACTGGATCTAGGGAACAAGTAGTGGGCTTCATTTTAGAAATGAAAGTTAAGACTTCCTGCTCAGTCACAAGATTAAAATTACTAAAGTGCTGAATTCAATGTGCGACAGGGTCTGCTAAGCTAGTATTTGGTTTGTACTGTGATGCTGAGATCTGGGATCTTATGTTTTTAATTTTCTCATTGAAGAAGTTCATAAAGTCTGTACTGCTAAGGTCTGTTGGTATTTTGCACTGTAGGTCTGAATTCCCATTTGTTAATTTAGCCACTGCTCTAAACAGTACCTGAGGATTTTTTTTATTGCTAGCTATTATTGTAGAATAGTATTCTAAGTGAGTTTTAAAGAGAGTTTTTTTTATATTTATTAACACTCTCTGTCTATGCAATTTGAAAGACATGTAGTTTTGTTGTTCTCCATCTGCGCTCCAGTTTTCGACACTCTAATTTAAGAGCGCGAGTATTTTCATTAAACCAGGGAGAGTTTCTATGTGCTTTGATCACTTTTGTTTTAAGGGGAGCCACTGTGTCCAAAGCATCTCTCAAGGTCACATTATAATGTGATGTTAGCTGATCTAAATTGTTTTCCACGCTTATATTTGATGTTAACTGATCTAAATGGTTTTCCACAATTACACTCGACTTACTCAAAGTATCTACAAATTTTGAAGTAGAATTACAATCTAGATGTCGCAATGTCTTTGTTTTAATCTGTGAGTGCGTTGGCAAGGGCAGAACTAAATCAAATGTATTTAAGTAGTGATTGGAAATAAATTCATTTAAAGGAGTAATATTTAAATTTTGAATTTCAACTTTATAAGTTCTAATTAAATCTAATGTGTGGTTATGATTATGAGATGGACTTTTGACAATATGACAAAATCCTACTGAATTTAACAAATAAGTAAAACATTTGCTAAAATTGTCAGTTTCCACATCAATGTGTACATTATAATCCCCCATCAGTACTATGTGATCATAATTTATAGCCAAATCAGATAGAAGGTTGCTAAATTCAGTCATGAACAATGAATATGGCCCTGGTGGTCTGTAGACTAGCACTATAATTGTGTTGGAATCTGTTTTAATATTTAAAATGAATGCCTCAAAGTATGTAAAGTTGCCTAGATTTTTAGACGTGATTTGCATTTTGTTACAATGAATTATTCCAAGTCTTCTTGCTCGACCAGAATCTCTAGATTTAGGAAGGAACGAGTATCCATCTGGTGACGCCTCAGCTAGGAGAACAGTGTCACATTTACTAAGCCAGGTTTCAGTGAGAAGACACAGATCAGATTTTGTACTTAATATAATATCATTTACCAAAACAGCTTTATTGCCAAGAGAGCAAATGTTCAGGTGGGATAAACAATAGGCTGCGATTTAAGATCACATGACTGCAGCCTGGATGATGCTCTGATCAGTCAACCAGGCAGTTTTGCTGCCATATTTTGGGATAATACATAAAATCCCCTCCAGTTAGGATGAAGACTATCTCTTTTGAAAAATCCAGGTCTTTCCCAAAAATCATCCCAATTGTTCACAAACACTATGCTTTTATTTGCACACCAGGTTTCTAGTCAGCAGTGAAGGAAATGCAATCTGCTATAAATCACATCCCCTCTATATAATCTTGGTAAGGGACCAGATACAATTAAATTCCGACATTTTCTTTTAGTTTTGGTGCATACCGAGATGAAGTTCCTCTTTAATACCTCAGATTGCTGTAAATAAATATCATTAGTACCGACATACAGCAATAAGGTAGATACTTCATCGTTGGCGACACCGTCCAATGCGGCCTCTATGCCAGAAATCTTGGCCACTGCGAGGCATTTAACATTAACTGCTGGTTTAACATAGTTTTGAATTCTAACATTCCGCACTATGGAATCGCCAATTATGAGCACTTTCTTATTCTCAGTTTCCACAGGCGCGCTGCGGAGTGCTGAGAATCTGTTCTGGGTCCCAATTGGTAACCTGGGTGCCGGGGGACTAAGTTTTGGCTTCTTAGACCCCCGTCTTACTGTTACCCACTCACCCTGTGGCTGAATTGGTGCTGCTGACTTTGGCCGCGCACTGAATACAGTGAGACCTGGAGAGACTCAATCCGAATCAGAAGTAGCCAAATTGTCTAAACAAGCCGAGTCGATCCAATTTTCGGTTTGCCTAATTGCTATCAAGTTCCTAACGCAGTCCTCCAATTCGCGTATTTTTCCACCCAACTCTAAATTAGCTAAACACTTTTGGCAGGTGAAGCTGTTTACACTGTCGGCCGGAAAACCTGAGCTGTACATGCTGCAGGATACACAATATATAAACGTGCCCTCAATGGGCAGAGAGCAGATAGAACTTACGTTTAGTGTTGATCATCTTCGCCATTTTTGTAGGTGCTTCTGCGCTTTCCGTGTTCAGCTGAATCACTAAGAGACTGTCGGCTTTAAGATTCCACCACCCGCTGAGCGATCAACTTTGATTTCTCACTGCCGGTTATTTCTCCTGGTCAGCTGCCGGCTTTACTTCAGTTGAACTTACTTGGTTTGTTTGTGAAGGGCTACATGCCTGTGGAAGATGCCGTCGCTCTGTGCTGTGCTTCCGCTTGCTGCTCAGCTCTGTGCTTCCACTTGCGGCTCCGCTCTGTGCTGTGCTTCTGCTCGCTGCTCCACTCTGTGCTGCACTTTTTCTAAAGCTGCAGTGCTTTATATTTGGAATTTTACTGATGAATTAATTAAACTTGTCGCTGATTCGTTAAATGCGTCATTTTCTTTAATTTATTTTGACACTAAGGAAATTGCAAAAATTTTAAATTTTAAATACACTGGTTTAGAAAATGAGTGAAGGTATTATACGGTGAGGGGGCAGCTGAAATTAAATGGCATGATTGCGGCTTTGCCTCTGTAACCGGGCCTGTGTGTCGATAAGCACTAGCAGCAAGCAGCCTGCTATCCACACAACTGTTGTTACAGTTCTGCCTTTGTCCAGAAATGGTTTCATAAGCTTTATGATCTTAGTCTTGGAAAGTGTTTTTCCCATGGGGCAAGTGGGATCTTTTCCTGAAAAAGATCAAACACAGTTGCGTAGGGTGCGACAGGAGCTTCCACCTGTAGCTAAAGTCACTGCAGTACACATGTACTGTGTCAGCATGCCTGTGTCGAACAAACACAGGGAACTCTGCAGTTTACTTGTGACTTTACGCTGTAGGAAAATACATAAATAAATCAAGGTAAATAACATTCATTCTGGCTTTTATATAAGTAACATATAAATGTTTTTATATAAATACCATCACAAACCATAATAACAAACAACTTTGCACAATACCTTGGCGAGCTCTGTGAGCCGTGCTTTTTCTTTGAAGGACAGGTGTGGGGCAGACTGACTTGCAGGATGACACCCGACCACTTGCTGCATCCAAACAGTGCCATCTTTCACCATTATGTCTGGTGCAGCTGCATTGTTGTTATATGTGGGTGGACGTTTCTTGCAGGGAGGGCTTCTATTCTCTTTCTCCAATGTAGAACTCTCATCCTCATCTGAGTTCACCTCTGTTATAGCATGTCATTATTTGAAAACAGTAGTATTAGATCAGGGGAGAGTGAACGCAACTGAGAGAAGAAAACTGAATAAAAAAAAAACGCTAACCTTTACAAGTACCATACATTTACACTGGCTGTTACAGACTCAAATGAAATGTATGTTATTATTGTTTAATATTAACAATAAGAACAACTCACTACTCAAAATGCTTATTTTGGGATGCAGCAAGGTTCAAACCCACAACCTCTTGAGCATGAGTCGGCTGTTTTAACCGCCGTACCACCAAAGAAGTTGTGACAATGAAGTACACTAACCTAATTTCTTTTTCTTTGGTTATAGTTTTAAATAAAAGCACGCTTGTTCTGTTATATTTGTACCTTTTGTGAAAGTGCTTATTTGATATTTGGACTCGTTAGTATTAAAACATGAAAAAAGTTTGTCTTTTAGTTATGTGTTCAACATTTCTTGCATTTCCAGTCATCCTACATTTACATAGATCTTTGAAGATGCGGAACACACATGAAATGCATGTCCTCCAAATAACGATATATTATTTACCCTATATACAGTAGCTCCTGGTACCTCACTCCAAGATAAACAAGCCTTGAGCTGGGAGAATTTTTGCCCTTCCTGCAGTGGTGGGGGGATGGAATAGCAGGCTGCTTGCTGCTTTTGCTTATCAACACATTTATAAAACGAAAGATGCTGACGGAGGGGTGCAAACAGATTTAAGGTGGGCCGGGTTTATGAGTTTTTTCGCAGGCTTTAGTAATTCTAGTGTTAAATCTTCACCCAACTCTGCAGTACAGGTGGAGATGGGGCAAATGTAGTGCTGGGCAGTATGACCAAAATTCTATATCACGGTATTTTTCAAAATTATAAAGGTTTCACGGTATTCAATGGTATTTTTTTCCCATGAGTGGATGTTAACCACATTTTCCATTGCAATTACTGCAGTAGACTGGCTAAGAATAACCTTCCACTGTCACTAAAATTGTACATTGTACAAAAAAACATTTTAATGTGCACATAAGTATTAATGCAGATTTGCATGGCCTCATAAATGATAGTTTTTAAAGGGGTGGCAATAATGAAGAGAAGGAATCACATTCCATGACAGATGCAGTCAAAATATAGAGCCTTTTTATTGAACAAATTTTGCAAACAACTTAAACTAAAATTTTGACAACATATATTCAACCATCCAAAGAGGCATTTAGACTTAGTAAAATATACAGAGGTGCTTGTCAAAAGTTGTATTGCACTGAACAGGTCTTAGAAAAGGAATAAATAGTAAATATTTTTTGTAAATCAACTACACTTTCTGTTAATGTTAACAATCTCTGTCCACTGACATGTTAAAGTGACTTTTTAAACAAATTTACCATCATTAAACTGCATAATATTTAAACTAATAAATAATAACAAAATAAATAATAGTGCAACTCCCAGTAATAATGCTATTATTCAATACTTAATGTCCAGGTACATTACACAGTGTTCACCAAATAAAAATAAAATAAAATAAAACAAGTGCCACTTGGTGATGACATCTTTACCAGCTGAACCATCATTAAGGCAAACTGCATTAATATGGACCTTGCTTCAAGCTAAGCTATATACATAAATAATAAAACTGCAACTTGCATTTATAATGCTATTTGTGGTATAGCCCTACGGAAGCTTATTAGGGCCACAGTGAAGAAAAAAAAATACAGACAGTGAAGAAAAAAAAAACTATGTTGAGAATAAAGTTGACATTTCCACTTTATTCTCATAGTTTATTTTGTTATTAAAGTAGAATGTTGTAAACTAAACTCCAACCTAAAATCAATGTTTAATTTACTAGATTTTCTCAAACCCCATCAGAAGTTAATGTAGCACATTAAATGTTTTGTGTTAGGTGTTCCCTGACCCAGTTGTTAATCGCTACGCGTTTCTTAAGCTGACTTCCTGTGCACTAAGAGGTGGTGCAGGCAGTGATCGCCGCACAGAATACATTCACTTCATGATATTCCAGCTCTCTGAAAATTTAGAATGCCAAGATAAGTACTTGATATCATTTTCATGATGAAATGCATTAAAGCATGTATTAAACATGCACGGTAGTGTGGCGGTAGTGCTGCTCCCTCGTAGCAAGGGGTCCCCAGGTGTACGTTCAGTGTAGAGAACTTTATGGCAGGTGTGACGAGGCTCCAAAAAACTGGATGTATGAATGGGTATCGCACAGGTTTAACTTAAATATTGTGTAAATGTTGGGTTCGTGATCTGGTGGTCGGAGACACGAACACAGAATTTAATGGATGTTCTATCTAAGTGGGGTTTCTTTATTGCATGCTCGCGGTCTCTGTCTGACACACCAAACCCCCAGTTCCTATCCTTCCTTTTTCTTTCTCCACATAACCAATCGCCACACGATAAACGTCTTTATGAAATTAAAACTAGTTATAAACTTATAAATGGAGTGTTCAGAACTTTAAAAAAATCTTTGTTATACATGTTTAATTATGCCATCCATTCAGGGTTGCACCCATCCCAGCAAGCATTGTGTGCGAGGCAGGAGCAAATCCTGAACAGGGTGCCAGCACATCACAGGGTGAATATGAGCAACACACACACTAGCAGGGTCAATATAGCATAACAAAGCCCCATAATCTACAAGACTTTGAAAGGAAATTGAAGCACTCCGAGTAAACCCACCAGAAAAACATGCAAATTCAAGGCAGGGAAAACCCAGGACCCCCTTGCTGCGAGGCAGCAGTGCAACCTCCATGTCACAGTGCCCCCACATGATTAATACATGCTTTAATGCATTTCATCATGAAATTATTATCAAGTATTTATCTTAGCATTCTGAATGTTCAGGGAGCAGGAATATCATGAAATTAATGTATTCTGTGTGGTGATCGCTGCCTGCGCCTCCTATTGTTGCAAGAGGAAGTCAGTTTAAGAAGCATGTAGTGAATAACATGGCTCGGGGAACACTTAATACAAAGCATTTAATGTGCTACATTAACTTATGATGGGGTTTGAGAAAATCTAGTCAATTAAATATTTATTTTAAGATGATGTTTAGTTTACGATGTCCTACTTTAATGACAATTTCGAGAATAAAGTCAACAAGTTGACATTAATCTCGACATAAACGGTGAGAATAAAGTAGAAATGTCGAGAATAAATTCAACATGTCGTCACACTATTACACAGTACCCAAGTACATTACACAGTATTGAAAAAAAATAAAACAAGTACCACTAGGCTTGCAGTATTATCCAGTAGTACAGAAACAGTATTCAGACATTTGATCATAATGGTCCACATCCGACCATTTAAAACCAAAGTATCTCCAGACAATAGACACAGCTCCTTTTTTTGGCAAAAGTTCTTCTGTATCATCATGTTCAACTTTATCGTCTGCTGCAGCTTTAGTTTCGGAATGTTCTCTGTGCATTTTCACCGTTCAATACCTCCATTAACGCATGTACTCCATTGCATGTGCGTTTAGCGGTGCAGCAATGAAAAAGGTCCCCCCTTAAACAGTTTCCCACTGTGCCACGGTCCGAACGTTGTTAAGGCTATTTAAACCAGTGTTGCAGTATAAGAAAAATCCATATCATAGCAAAAATAAAAAAATGTTTTTTGGTATGAACCGGTATACCGCCCAGCACTAGACAAATGCCATTAAAAGTATGTAGTTTACAGTTGCTTTTAATGAATTGGGTTAATATAAAATGGCATAAGACTGATCACCCTGTAAGTAATGTATTAAAAGATTGTTGGGAGCACCATAAAAAAAGTATTGCTAGTTTTGGATGGGTGGGTCTGGAACAGGCTGAAAACATGGGAAGGATGGATTTTCAGATCAGTCCAACAGTGGCACTCCCTGTAACACTGCCATTTCTCTTTCCAATGACATTAGTGGACTTTGCTATACATGATCTATTCAAATCAAACAGTCAAGGTGTAACTGAAAAGGTGATTGTAAACATATATATTGGTCAGAATTATTATGGAATATTAAAGATGTTTACTGATGAATCCAAAGATCGCATGATGGGAAGTTTAGGATCAGCATTTAGCGTTCCAGAAGTACAAGTATATATATATGAAGAAAATATTATCTGATTACTTATCAGTATTTACAACTGAATTGATCCTATTATATTAGGATAACAATGGATTGGAGAATTGTGTCCTTACAGGGTAATTGTTTGTTCAGATTGAAGAATTGTGTCCTTACAGGGTAATTATTTGTTCAGATTCCTTTTCTTCCCTGTAAAGTATTAAAACAGGTAAATCTGCATCAAGGGCAGACGTGTTAACGGAAGTACTGCAAACATTGAATTGATTAAAGAATATGGGCTTATATATTAGTTTTTTATGTGTTCTAGCACATAAAGGGGTCAAAGGAAACTAAATAGTTGATGATTTGACAAAAAAGCCACAAATCATCCTGTTACTGACTTAGAAGTAAGAATAATTAAATCAGAGATTAAAAGTCTGATAAGATTGAAAATTAATGAGATGTGGCAAACATGTTGCACACTCAAAGTAAGGGAAGGCATATGGACAGAATACAAAGTAAAGTTGATTCCATGGGAAAAGGGGACAAAACAAGAAAAGAAAAAAATATATTAACATGCCTCAGGATTGGACATACTAGGCTAAATTATACACAATTCAAGATAGGGCAGCATCATTCTGGAGTGTTTAGATGATGTAATGAACTAGAAACAGTAGAACATGTATTGTTAGGGTGTGCAGAGTATAAATTACAACAAGGTCAACATTTTAAATCCCTAGGAATGGGTAAATTGACACTAGATCGATTACTAAGGTGTGGAGATGGATGTAAAGTAATTCATAGATCCATATTCAGTTATTTAAAAACTATAAGGGTATTTGAGAGACTCTAATCGGAGATATAGGTATTTTGAGTCATAGTTTTGCTTTGTTTTTTTCTCCTTTCTGCGTCACACTCTAGTCCAGTTGGTGGTGGTAATGCACGTTAAGTTGGATTGCCAACCACCATTAAACAAAAGAAGAAGAAGAATCCAGCAGTCAAGCATTCATGTACTGCAGGAGTTTGTGAGTATTACTGTTTCTATATTAAATGTCTGGTTATTTTTGATATCATTTTTGGAGTATTTTGCTTGTATTTTTTCTAGTTTCTTTAGGAATTAAGGATTTATTAATATTGTTCATTGTCCTTCTTTGCACAAGCCTAGGTTTTTGGTTACCCTTCTCTTTGTGTGTGTTTTTAATATATTTTTGGGATATTTAATTTTGTTTTTGAGGCTAAAATCCATTTTGGGCCTGAAAACCTAGAGGTAGGCCTTTGGAACTGGGATTAAGCCCCATTTGGGTGAAGACTTTTATCAGCAGACAAAGGGTGGTCTGGCCAGTAAAACCTTTTGTGAAACCTTTTAGAGGCCTCTCAATCTCTTGTTTGCCATGTTTGTGTCTCCAGTTCATAAAAAAATTACAGATTAATAGTTGGGTTTTGGTGCAAAAGTAATGTCTACCAGGTTTCGATTTGTTTCTGGTTTTTATTTTTTTTTTCCTAACATTTCACATCCTGGTCCTCTTCCAGCCTTTGGACAGAATAATCAGGAACCAGAAAATTTTGTTTGTTAAATGTAGCACAAATGAAAAAGAGTTTTCTAAATTATTAGATAGGGAGAATGTGTCAATAGTAAATTTTAACCTGTTTAACTAATGATGTAAAAGTCTTCACCTCTAAGAGCATGCCTCTCAGAAACTGGGAGTAGTGTCATGGGAATGGTACTTGCAAAATGGTGGTGCCCATACACAAAAAAAGATAGTATCAGAACTAGGGCGAAATAATTTCAACAATTGTTGAATGCGTCATACTTCAAAAACCAAAAAATGTTAAAAAGTCTGA
>JANRMT010062840.1:24132699-24154016 GCA_026402145.1 Polypterus bichir lapradei | reverse complement strand
AAAGTGCAGTTTTTCTTCTTAAAAAAATAAGTCAGAAACATAAAAGGTAATTTGACCAACTTAATCTTTAAACTCTGAGTTAATTAAAAATTATTTTGTACATTAGGCTAAAACAGTGTGATCATTGAACATTTTGTAATTAGATGTAATTAGAATTACTAACGGTCACGGAAGTCCAATGATCCCCAGTAAGAGCCACAAAGTCCGCTTTCTGTAATGCATCTAATTTTGCTTGCTTTTCACTGTGCACAAAACCATGCTTTTATCAAGGCTTCGCTCGGGTAGTTTTTTGAAATTAAATTTTCCTCCGATCAGTCGTAGGAACGCGCTTCATTCCGAGTGTAACATTTTTGTAGCTGTGATGTGTGCATCAATGTAATCGATGTACCAGGAAATCATGCATTGAGAAAAGTTCCCCTTTGCTTGGAATTGAAAGTGTGATTAAATGCGTTATTTTTTGTTATGCTATGAAAAAGAAAAGGGAACATTTTAAAAATAACGTAACATGATTGTCAATATACAGTAATTGTTTTGTGAGTGTTGCTGTGATCAAGGATTCGATTATCATTATTTGTTTCAATCAGGGTCGTATTTGTACGATGTGTTGTGTTCAAGTTACATTCTGTGTTTGTCAGTCGTTGTAAAGATTAAATTCTGTAATTACAGCCACATTAGCTCCACAAATGAGACACACGGGTTTACCGGCAATGTCAGTAAACATATACTCAGCCTCCCATCGGTTTTTAAAGGCTCTGTTTTCAGAATCAACTTTTCTCTTCGGCATCGTGTGGGCTAGCTTCGCAATAACTTGCAGCATCATAAGCTAGACTTGATTAACGCGGTAAGTGTTCGGCAAGGCAGCTGAAGCGCTGCTTTATGGGATCTGTAGTTTATTGTGTTACCAGCGCTTCATATACCCGGGCCATTAATAACAATAATACAGTATATAAAATGATCGCGCGGGCCGGATATAATTACACGCCGGGCCGGATGTGGCCCGTGGGCCTTGAGTTTGACTCATATGGACTAAATAGAACTTGAAAAGAAATATTTTTTGGAATGTGATCGCGCAAGTCAGTACATCGAGCCCGCGTGCTATTGTGGTTTTGCTTGTGTGCTTCAGTAAGTTACCGTCCCCTCGCATCTTACATCTAATGAATACACTGAGTATGGCTTTACCAAAACAATCATTGATCACGAATAAAGTATCCATTATTCATGAAGCTTCAATAGGTGAATAGGTGATCTGTCTTTCTGCGTTAACCGCATGCGTTTTCATACGTCTCAAACTAAGGGGATGCGAGGTTAAAATAAATCGAGAAGCGCGCGTACATACTTAGTGCATCCCCTCTCGGGAATCGAACCTCGGACGTGGGCGCTACAGGCGAATGCTTTACTATCGCGCCACGGCGTGTGGTTTATCTATTTAAGCGTAGCAGTGTAATTCGGTTTTTGTTCAGCACTCTTTGGAACTGTTACTTTTTGTCTGCGCACTGCGTCAGTTCACGTGAGCTGCTGAATATGGTTTTATATGTCACTCGCTCGCTTCTAATTGTTTCGCTGCCTTCTTAATTATATAATGCATGTTTTCTAAAGCGCGTTTTGTAGCTGTTCCTTGCTTTCTACGTAATGCGTGATTACGTGAGAGGCGTGATGATGTCATACGAAACTCCGCCCCTCCAGCTGAACTCCATTACAGTAAATGGAGAAAAATAGCTTCTAGTTATGACCATTATGCGTAGAATTTCGAAATGAAACCTGCCCAACTTTTGTAAGTAAGCTGTAAGGAATGAGCCTGCCAAATTTCAGCCTTCTACCCACACGGGAAGTTGGAGAATTAGTGATGAGTCAGTGAGTGAGTGAATGAGTGAGTGAGTGAGTGAGTGAGTGAGTGAGTGAGTGAGTGAGTGAGTGAGTGAGTGAATGAGTGAGGGCTTTGCCTTTTATTAGTATAGATAAAGGTGCACATGTTTTGTTATACCCTTTGTGAAAGTGTTTATTTGATATTTGGACCTCAGTCTTCAACACTATATACTTCATGTCAGCATTTTGTCATTATTATAACATGAAAAAAAATTCTGTTTTAGTGTTCAACATTTCTTGCCTTGCATTTCCTTTCATCGTACATTTATCCAGCTCGCTGTAGACATGGAACACACATGAAATGTATGTATTCCAAATAACGATATATTGTTTACCCTAAAAAACTCCAGGCACCTCACACCCAGATAAACAGACTTGAGCTGGTAGAATTTCAGATGCGCCAGCGGGGGATGGGATGCTTGCTGCTTGTGCTGATTGAGACATTTGCAAAAACAAAGATGCTGATGAAGAGGTGCAAAGGAATTTAAGGTGGCCCAGTATTATGACTGTTTGTAGGCTTCAGGGATTCTAGTATTAATTATTATAGATCTTGCTTTATAATTATAGACCTATTTCAAATGTATGTTTTCACTCTAAATCATGTGAAAAGTAGTCTCCACAATTATTCATCCATCCATCCATTTTCCAACCCACTGAATCCAAACACAGGGTCACAGGGGTCTGCTGGAGCCAATCCCAGCCAACACATGGCACAAACCAATCCCGGGCAGGGTGCCAACCCACCGCAGAACACACACAAACACACCAAGCACACACTAGGGCCAATTTAGAATTGCCAATCCACCTAACCTGCATGTCTTTGGACTGTGGGAGGAAACCAGAGCACCCGGAGGAAACCCACGCAAACACGGGGAGAACATGCAAACTCCACGCAGGGAGGACCCGGGAAGCGAATCCAGGTCTCCTAACTGTGAGGCAGCAGCACTACCACTGCACCACCATGCCGACCCCACAATTATTCAATCTTACCTTATCCATTACAAATTAATTGAGAAATTCCAGTCTGGCTTTTCCACCAGTCACAATAAAGATATAGCACTAACTTTCAGTCATTTTTATGTGGTTTTGTTTAAATTTATGAAATCAATTTTAATATGTACAGAAATGTCATTACATGGTGTCCTAAAATGCTTAATACTTTGACTTTTACAGTTTTCATTTTACATGCCAACACTGGAAAATATCATTAGAAAAGATAATTTTCTCATTTACTGAATTGCATAAGATTCTCAGCTACACCTTTCAGATCAAATGAAATTTCTCCTAAAGTGTCTTTAATTATCTCAATAAGTGCAAAGAGTGCATGGATGATAACTACTCATCTTTGAACACAAAGAAATAATAAAAGACATTACTAACTTCAGGAATAACATAAAGTGCAACAATTTCCTGCCACATTTTACTCAGTCAGTTTAAACATTATTACTACTGAATTGGCAAACAATCTATGAGATCTCTTTGACATCAGTCTTCCTTTTAATACAAACCTTTCAACAGTAAAAACTTGTTTATTGTATCATAAGAGTACAGGAAAATTAAGAAATTTCATAATTGTGAAGGATACTATGAATTAAATCAGGCTGTTTGCTTCTAATACAATTGACTAAATTACTAAAATAATTCAAAATGCTGCTGTAGGTATCTAAAACCTTTATTCTTTATCCACTCTGTCTTATAACATTTTTAAAAAATACCAAACAAGTACTGGTCTCAAAGGTCAAATGTCAGAAAATGTAAACAGAAAAATGGGTGTAGAATACAAAAAGCTGCAAAGTTGTAAAGTTTCTGGAAGTAAATCATAAACTTCTTCTTTTGGATGCTCCTGTTAGGGGCTGCCACAGTGGATCATCTTCTTCCATATCATTCTGTCCTGTGCATCTTGCTCTGTTACACCCATCACCTGCATGTCCTCTCTCATCACATCCATAAACCTTTGCATAGGCCTTCCTCTTTTCCTCTTCCCTGGCAGCTCTGTCCTTAGCATCCTTCTCCCAATACACCCAGCATCTCTCCTCTGCACATATCCAAACCAACGCAATCTCGCCTCTCTGACTTTGTCTCCCAACCGTCCAACTTGAGCTGACTCTCTAATGTACTCATTTCTAATCCTATCCATCCCCGTCACACCCAGTGCAAATCTTAGCATCTTTAACTCTACTACCTCCAGCTCTGTCTCCTGTTTTCTGGTCAATGACACTGTCTCCAACCCATATAACATAGCTGGTCTCACTACCGTCCTGTAGACCTTCCCTTTCACTCTTGCTGATACCTGTCTGTCACAAATTACTCCTGACACTCTTCTCCACCCATTCCACCCTGCCTGCACTCTCTTTTTCACCTCTCTTCCACAATCCCCATTACTCTGTACTGTTGATCCCAAGTATTTAAACTCATCCACCTTCGTCAACTCTACTCCCTGCATCCTCACCATTCCACTGACCTCCCTCTTATTTACACACATATATTCTGTCTTGTTCCTACTGACTTTCATTCCTCTCCTCTCTAGAGCATATCTCCACCTCTCCAGGGTCTCCTCAACCTGCTCCCTACTATCGCTACAGATCACAATGTCATCAGCAAACATCATAGTCCACGGGGACTCCTGTCTAATCTCATCTGTCAACCTGTCCATCACCATTGCAAATAAGAAAGGGCTCAGAGCCGATTCCTGATGTAATCCCACTTCCAACTTGAATGCATCAGTCACTCCTACCGCAGACCTCACCACTGTCACACTTCCCTCGTACATATCCTGTACAACTCTTACGTACTTCTCTGCCACTCCCAACTTCCTCATAAAATACCACAACTCCTCTCGAGGCACCCTGTCATATGCTTTCTCCAGGTCCACAAAGATGCAATGCAACTCCTTCTGGCCTTCTCTAAACTTCTCCATCAACATCCTCAGAGCAAACATTGCATCTGTGGAGCTCTTTCTTGGCATGAAACCATACTGCTGCTCACTAATCATCACCTCACTTCTTAACCTAGCTTCCACTACTCTTTCCCATAACTTCATGCTGTGGCCCATCAATTTTATTCCCCTGTAGTTACTGCAGTCCTGCACATCCCTCTTATTCTTAAATATCGGCACCAGTACACTTCTTCTCCACTCCTCAGGCATCCATTCACTTTCTAAGATTCCATCATACAATCTGGTTAAAAACTCCACTGCCATCTCTCCTAAACACCCCCATGCTTCCATAGGTACAGTATGTCATCTGGACCAACGGGCTTTCCATTTTTTCATCCTCTTCACAGCTGTCCTTACTTCCTCCTTGCTAATACAATACAATACAATACAGTTTATTTTTGTATAGCCCAAAATCAAACAGGAAGTGCCGCAATGGACTTTAACAGGCCCTGCCTCTTGACAGCCCCCCAGCCTTGACTCTCTCAGAAGACAAGGAAAAACTCCCAAAAAACCTTGTAGGGAAAAATGGAAGAAACCTTGGGAAAGGCAGTTCAAAGAGAGACCCCTTTCCAGGTAGGTTGGGCGTGCAGTGGGTGTCAAAAGAAGGGGGTCAATACAATACAATACACAGAACAGAACAAATCCTTAATACAGCATAATAATACAAATTTTAGAAGCACGGAGCAGAATTTAACTGTAGATGATATCCCGTAATAAGATTTGGATATTTTTAGAGTCCTGGAGACCTCATCCATCAAGCTGCCTCCCCATTTGGCCATTCCACGACTGAAACGTTGCTCGGCCAGCCAATCCGATGAAAGGACCCCTTTTTCCCATGATTCCTGTGATCCTCCATCAGGGATGACTTTACCATTGGCAGGCAAACAACTTGGCAGGTGGGCCGTGGCACCAATTGCCACATTTGAGTACCGAGAACAGAAACAGAATAGGTGAGGGTTAGTAACAAATTATAACAATCATGTTAATTATGTTTTAGTATTAATGACTAACAACAGAGATGCAGTATGTACAGTTAATCAGCAGCTCTAGTCAGAATATGCTAAACTGAAGTAGTGAGTCTTCAGCCGAGATTTAAAGGCTGAGACCGAGGGGGCATCTCTTATAGAAGCAGGAAGACCATTCCACAATTTAGGGGCCCTGTAACTAAAAGCTCGACCTCCCACTGTTATTTTATTAATCCTTGGAATCATAAGCAGACCGGCATCTTGAGATCTTAATGTGCGCTCAGGTTTGTAAGTCATGATAAGTTCAGACAAGTAAGCCGGACCTTGGCCATTTAATGCTTTATATGTTAAAAGGAGGATTTTGAAATCTGCCCTAAACTAGTGTAAGGATTTAAGAACTGGAGTTATGTGTTCATATTTTCTTGTTCTTGTAATAATTCTTGCAGCCGCATTTTGGATTAACAGGAGGCTGTATAAAGAACAGTTTGAATAGCCAGTGAACACCGCATTGCAGTAGTCAATCCTACTAGAGATAAATGCATGAATTAATTTCTCACAATCCTGTTTATTTAGAAAGCGCCTTAATTTCCTAACATTTTTAAGATGGAAGAAACATGTTTTGGACAACTTTGTAATATGTGCTTTAAATGACATGCTAGAATCAAAGATAACTCCTAGATTGCGGGCTGATTCAGTAAAATTAATTGGGATTCCAACTGAGTTAAATGATGACAAAATATTGCTGTGATCAGCGTCATTCCCTCCAACAATTAACATCTCTGTTTTATCTGTATTTAAAGACAAGTAGTTCTCATTTATCCACTCCTTTAATTCACTAACACAACTAATTAAAGACAACATCGGAGAAACTTCATTTGATTTAAATGAAAGGTATAACTGGGTGTCATCTGCATACGGGTGAAAATTAACATTATGTTTCCTAATGAGAGATCCCAGTGGAAGCATGTAAAGTGAAAAGAGTAAAGGTCCCAGTACTGAGCCCTGCGGGACACCATATTGAACTTCTGTGTATAATGATGGAGTACTGTCAGCACATTTCTGTACGTATTGGAATCGATTTGATAAATAAGAACTAAACCAAGCGAACACGGGGCCTGTAAGCCCAACATCGTTTTCTAGCCTGTGCAGTAAAATAGAATGGTCAATGGTGTCAAATGCTGCACTTAAATCTAACAACATAATTACAGTGGAGTTTCCTTCATCAGAGGATATCAGAATGTCATTTACAACCCGTGTTAGTGCAGTTTCTGTACTATGACCAATGCGGAAACCAGACTGGAATTTCTCAAATAAATTGTAATGCGTAAGGTGTGACTGAAGCTGACTGGCGACTACTTTTTTTAGTACTTTAGAGAGAAATGGTAAATTTGAAACAGGCCTATAATTATTTAGTATGTATGGGTCTAGGTCTGACTTTTTAAGTAAAGGTTTAATGACTGACCCTTTTAGTGCATCCGGTACGGTGCCATGCAGTAATGAACTATTGATAATGGTTAAAATAGGTGCTGCAAGAACATCCATGACACTTTTTACTAGTTTTGTTGGCACTGGATCTAGGGAACAAGTAGTGGGCTTCATTTTAGTAATTAAAGTTAAGACTTCCTGCTCAGTTACAGGATTAAAAGTGCTGAATGCAATGTGCGGCAGGGTCTGCTAAGCTAGTATTTGGTTTGTACTGTGATGCTGAGATCTGGGATCTTATATTTTTAATTCTAATCCATTGCACTTCCTGATTCACTATCTCCACATCATCCAACCTCTTCTTTCTCTCGTTCTCCTTATTCATCAGCCTCTCAAAGTACTCTTTCCATCTGCTCAACACAGTCTCCTCGCTTGTGAGTACGTTTCCATCTTTATCCTTTATCACCCTAACCTGCTGCATATCTTTCCCAGCTCCGTCCCTCTGTCTAGCCAATTCGTACAGGTCCTTTTCTCCCTCCTAAGTGTCCAACCTCTCATACAACTCATTATACGCCTTTTCTTTAGCATTCGTCACCTCTCTGTTCACCTTGCGCCTTATTTCCTTGTACTCTTGTCTACTTTCTGCATCTCTCTGACTATCCCACTTTTTCTTTGCCATTCTCTTCCTTTGTATACTCTCCTGTATTTCCTCATTCCACCACCAGGTTTCCTTTTCCTCCTTCCTCTTTCCCGATGTCACGCCAAGCACCCTTCTTGCTGTCACCCTCACTACATCTGCTGTAGTTTCCCTGCTGTCTGGTAACTCTTCACTGCCACCCAATGCCTATCTCACCTCCTCCCTAAACTCAACTTTGAAGTCTTCCTTTTTCAACTTCCACCATTTGATCATTGGCTCTGCCCTCACGCTCTTCCTCTTCTTGATCTCCAACGTCATCCTACAGACCACCATCCTATGCTGCTTAAATACACATTCCCCTGCCACCACTTTGCAGTCTTCAATCTCCTTCAGATCAACTCTTCTGCACAGGATGTAATCTACCTGTGTGCATCTTCCTCCACTCCTGCATGTAACCCTATGTTCCTCCCTCTTCTTAAATACGTATTCACCACAGCCATGTCCATCCTTTTGGCAAAATCCACTATCCTCTGACCTTCTTCATTCCTCTCCTTGACACCATACCTAACCATCACCTCTTCATCTCCACTGTTCCCTTCACCAACATGCCCATTGAAATCCGCTCCAATCACCACTTTCTGTCCCTTGAGTACCCTGTTCATCACTTCATCCAACTCACTCTAAAAATCTTCTCTCTCATCCATCGCACACCCGACTTGCGGGGCATATGCACTAACGACATTCATCATCACACCTTCAATTTCCATCTTCATAATCATTACTCTGCCGGACACTCTTTTCACCTCCAAAACACTCTTGATATACTGTTCCTTCAGAATAACTTCTACCCCATTTCTCCTCCCATCCACGCCATGATAGAACAATTTGAATCCACCTCCAATCCACCTGGCCTTACTACCCTTCCATTTAGTCTCTTGCACGCACAATATATCAACCTTCCTTTTCTCCCTCATATCTGCTAACTCTCTCCCCTTACCAGTCATACTGCCAACATTCAAAGTTCCTACCCTCAGTTCCACTCTCTTTACTTTCCTCCTCTACTCCTGCCTCCGGACATGTCTTCCCCCTCTTCTTCTCCTCCTTCTTCTTCGGCCAACAGTAGCCCAATTTCCACCAGCACCCTGTTGGCTAACAGTACTGGTGGTGGTTGTTGTTAACCCAGGGCTTGATTGATCTGGTATGGAAATTTGTATTGTTGTCCGCAAATTGATTTGGCAAAACTTTACACTGGATGCCCAACCTGACGTAACCCTCCCCATTGATCTGGGCTTGGGACCGGCACGAATAAATACACTGGTTTGTGCATCCCCGAAGTAAATCATAAACTTACTGGAATCTTTTTTACATGTGGGCTTGGGACCGGCACGAATAAATACACTGGTTTGTGCATCCCCAAAGTAAATCATAAACTTACTGGAATCTTTTTTACATGTACAAAACAGGAAGAGCATGTAGTAGTGAACAAACTTAATATTATTATTTTTTTCTCTGGAGAAAGTGGGACACCAGTTGTGAAAAACAATTCCAGTTAAAAATGGTGCTTGTGAGCCAGTCAGATTTCCTTATGTGTTTGATTATTTTAAATAAAAAGTTTATTTCAACTAGAATACTCCCATGCAATTTTGAAGTGCTGCAAGAGGCATAATCATGTTTGGCCTCCAACTAAACTTTACACAGGAACTTATTAATTTATATAGGAAGTCATAGCTTTAAATTCTAAAATAAAACCTGCTTGTTTCTTAGACCCAGTCTCAACTAAATTAGTAAAAACCTCAATAGATGTTTTGGCAGCACCAATTCTAAGCATTATCAATAGTTTATTACTGAATGGTGCGGTTCCTGATGAACTAAAATGTCAGTTATTAGACCATTAATAATTATACACCTGT
Source organism: Polypterus bichir lapradei (assembly GCA_026402145.1). NCBI lineage: Eukaryota > Metazoa > Chordata > Cladistia > Polypteriformes > Polypteridae > Polypterus > Polypterus bichir. The sequence goes on along the minus strand of JANRMT010062840.1, from coordinate 24,144,284 downwards.
TTCCAATTTACCCTTTCTTGCTAAATTAATTGAAAAAGTAGTCACCATTCAGCTTCAGTCCTACTTTAGACATTTACAGTTTATTTGAGAAATTCCAGGCTGGCTTAAACATCTGTCATAGTACAGAAATATCACTAACATGTGTAGTAGATGGCATTCAGATATCCTCTGATGAACGAAATTCCACAGTAATTATGTAGTTAGATTTAAGCACAGCGTTTGATTACATTGACATTCCATTTTATATTAGATTGGATTAGTTTGAATTAGATTAGATTAGATAAAACCTTATTAATCCCATGGGGAAAATCAAATTTATACAGCAGCAGAAACATAAAAAACAAGACTAAAGACACACAGGATAGATAGTATAGTAAATCGATCGATTGATCAATAAATAATTAAATAATTAAATTTAATGAAGCATTAAATTAACTGATAGCAGTGGGCAGAAAAGTCCCCTAAAGCTGTGTCTTAACACACAGCGTTGAAATGAGCCTGTGGCTAAAAGTGCTCCAAAAGTGCACCTTCTGAAGGGGATTTTTCAAGATGGCATTGAATTTTGCCATCATCCTCTTTTCTACAGCAGCTTCCAGTGTTTCCAGGGTTTACCCTGGGGTGGAGCAGAGTTTACTGATAAGTTTGTTTAGGAATTGTGCTTCTTTTTCTGTAATGGTGATAGACAGGTTGGCAGATGAGATTAGACAGGAGTCCCCTTGGACTATGATGTTTGCTGATGACATTGTGATCTGTAGCGAGAGTAAGGAGCTGGTTGAGGAGACCCTGGAGAAGTGGAGATATGCTCTAGAGAGGAGAAGAATGGCGGTCAGTAGGAACAAGACAGAATACATATGTGTGAATTAGAGGAAGGCCAGTGGAATGGTGAGGATGCAGGGAATAGAGTTGGTGAAGGTGGATGGGTTTAAATACTTGGGATCAACAGTACAGAGTAACAGGGATTATGGAAGAGAGTTGAAAAAGAGGGTACGGGCAGGGTGGAATGGGTGGAAAAGAGTATCAGGAGTAATTTGTGACAGACAGTCATTCTACAGACTGGTGCGAGTGTGTTTGGTTTGGGGGCTGTACTTTCTAAGAGTTTCAATGGAGAGGGTCATCCCATCACGTTCCTGAGCAGGAATTTGCTTCCAAGGGAGCGTAATTACTTGACCATTGGGAAAGAATGTTTGGCTGTGAAGTGGGTAGTGGCGGTGCTCCACTGCTACTTGTGAGGTAGACAGTTTACCCTGGTGACTGACCATGCCCCGCTCCAGTGGCTCTAAAGGATCCTCTACAGAAGGATATGAATTCCCAGATCACTAGGTGGTATTAGCTTGCAGCTGTTTGATTTTGATGTTCGCCATCATCCCAGTTCTGCACACGTCAATGCTGGACTGTCACTACATGCAGAAATGTGCTAACAGTACTCCATCATTACAAGTGGAAGTTAAGTATGCTGTTCTGCAGGGCTCAGTACTGGGACCTCTACTGTTTTCACTTTTCAGCTTCCTTTGAGAATAATCATTACAAAACAAAATATTAATTTTCACTTATTCATAGATAACACCAAGTTATACTTTTCTCTTAGACCAAATGATGTTTCTCCGATGATGTCCTTAATTATGTGTTAGTGAGTTAAAGGAATGGATGGATGAGAACTACTTTTCTTTGAACAGAAATGTTATCTAAAACAGAAATGTTAGTTATTGGAGAGAAAGATGATGATTACAACTATATTTTGTCATTATTTAACTTGGTGGGAATCACCATTAGTTTTACTACTGTATATCATCCTACAGTTTAGGTGTTATCTTTGACACTAATCAGCATGTTGTTTAAAGCACACATTAAAAACTATTCAAAACATGTTTTTTCCATCTTAAAATATTTGTAAAATTAAGGTGTTTTCTAAATTTTCAGGATACTGAGAAATTAATTCATGCTGTTTTTTCTAGTAGGATTGATTGGCTGTTCCAATCATTCTTTATGCAGCTTTCAGTTCATTCAAAATGCTGCTGCAAAAATACTACAAGAACTAGAAAGTACTAAGAGATAACCATTTCTTAAATCCCTGGCTCCCAGTAAAGTTTAGGGCAGAATCCTTTTAACACATAAAGCCTTAATGCCAAAGGCCCTGCTTACTTATCTGAATTTATTTATCATTACTTAAAACCAGAGTTACATTAAGCTATAAAAAAGACAGCCTACTTTGTTTCCAAGGATTAACAAAATAACAGTGAGATGTTGAGTTTTTAGTTACAGTGACCCAAAGTTATGGAATGGTCTGCCTGCTACTGTAAGATGTGCTCCTTCAGTCTCAGCTCTTAAATCCAGTCTGAACATTCACCATTTTAGTTTAGCATACCCTGAGTAGAGCTGTTGATTAGCTATACATACTACATTCCTTTTGTTAGCCACTAGTAGTAAAATATAAGTAAAACAATATTTATCAACTATTACTAACCCTCTCCTATTCTGTTTCTCTTTTTGGTATCCTTATGTGGGAATTTGTGCCACTGCTCTACTGCCAAGTTGTTTATCTGCCTATGGAAAAGTCATCTCAGATAAAGGAGCACTGGAATCATCAGGTAGAAGGGTCCTTTCATCAGATTGTCCAGCCAAACACTGACTCAACTATAGACTGGCCAGTGGGGGAAGGTGGATAGTGTTGTTTTTCATTTATGTTAACTAGGGGGCTTTGCCCCCTGCTCGCTTCGCTCACCAACCCCTGTGTTTGGTTAATTGGATATACAATTTAAATTTTTTTTTCTTTGGAATTGTTTCAATTTCATTATTTGCACTTTGCACTTACTTAAAAGCTTCATTAAAAACAATATTTTTTGAAAACACATTGTGACAACGCAACGTATAACTGCCCGTGAGTTAATATTGTTTCTATTTATCTAATAAATAATATGACTTTTTCTAATGTTTGTCTCTGTGATTTATTGATTGTCATAGCAAAAGCTATTCTCACGGTAAACTGTAAACATTTTAATACGAACGGCATATCACAATCTCCTTTGGCGTGTAATGATATTCGCAGAATATATACATTACCTTTCTTTTTGCCTGTTAAAATTTGCATCACTTCTCTGTGATCATAAATATACACCTGACCGAATTGTGTATTCTTTGAAATTCAACTTGTCGTTGCTTTAACTGTTCCAGGACCACAGATTCTCATAGCGTATGGTCTATTATTGTGTAAATCCATATTTTGTGCATTGAATGATGCAAATGTGAAAGGACTTTGTTGTCTGCTCTTTGCCTTTTATTTCTGACCTCGATTTGTCCTGCTCTTTTTTCAATTACACCTGGTTCTGATGGTTAATCACCTTTTGTTTTGCGGTAATGTGATCTTTTCAATCTTTTCTTTGATACTGTAGCAACTGACATGATAAAGTGTCACAAAAGTTTTACTTGAACAATCGCTGACTTTGTAACCCCAAACACAACTATCTAGCACCCTCTCCAATCCCTCATTTCCCATGTCTCGCCCACCCCCCAACCGCATCAATCAATACCCCACCATCAGTCATCCGTGCTGTACTCCGCCCTCTCTCAATCGGACCGAACCAAAAAGGCCTCAACCTGGCTGGGACGCTACAATACTTTCTAATTTTACTGCTTTCATATTCTGTACCTTTCTCTGCATGTGTATCATACCATTGTTTGTTTGAGCCTTTCGAATTACACTGATTTCATAATCTCTTATCTGCCTTTTTTTCTCTCCAATGCCGTTGGGTCTCTATTCTCTGTATTGTCCTTATACACTTTATATGTGTTGAGAGTACAGGCTATGTGTGCACTATGTGCTAATACTGCGACTGACTATTTTTTGATGGGTGTGCTCTTATATGATATCTTTTGTAAGTAGAGTGTGTCTTTCAAGAATCTCATGTTCCACGTCCCCGCGAGACGGCCCTGGGACAATCTCTTGGCACCAAGTTTCATGTTTATGGTCCCCATGAGACGCTCCGTGACAAGTCTCTTTTGTCTCGCGGGTCTTTTAAATTTCTACCGAGAACTTCCGAGAAGATCATGTATCGTCGCCTTGCTTTTGCTTTCCAGGATTTTTTTTATATCCTATTTATTGTCTGAATATAGATATTCAAACAAAGATAAATAAATAAAAAACACTCAAAGGCATTTGTTCTTTCAGCAGGAATGTCTTGAAAAGTGAACAAAAGGACTTCACTTTAATGGAGCTCCTTCTGGCAGATTGGTCTGGCCAGTTAAGACACCTCCTTCCAGGACGCCAAGGGTTTTATGGTGGCTGGATTGGAGGGGGGGATGTTAAATGCCTTCACCGGATATCTTCTCTCCACTGTGAGGAAAGAGGGAGATGACAGCGTTAGCAGCAGTGGCCCCTCTAACCTTGACGGATTATTACATACCTTGACTAAGCCTGCGAGGAGGTCTGATGTGCATGCATGACAATTTTAACAAATCTGTATCCTTTAATGTGATAGTTCAGTATTTAGTGAGTAGTATAACCTATTCTTGCATTTTGGCTTGAGAGTTGTCGCAGCACTCCGCATCGGCACTTGGTGAGGAGTGCTGAGAAAGAACAAAGTATTTTGTACTATTGTATTGTTTTTCTGAGTTGGCAATGATAGATTGGCCATCTAACTCTATGAAGAAGATTATTTGTATTCTGTAAAGTGTGTTGTATTTGGACCATTTTTGACATCCATTGCAAGTCCAACCTATCTGGAAGGGGGTCTTTCTCTGAATTGCCCTCCCCAAGATTCTTCCCATTTGTTTCTTACATTTTTTTTTTCTTATCTTCTAAAAGAGTCTAGAATGGGAGGATGTCAAAACACAGGGCCTGTTAAAGCCCATTAAGGCATTTCTTGTGTGATTTTGAGCTATACAAAAAATTGAGTTATTGCATTCTGAACACACTGCTTTGCTGCCTGCCTTGGTGTTTGTGGTACTTTTATTCTACGTTCATGTGTGGTGTGCATTCATGATGCTCTACACTCCAGCCGTTTGGAATTTTTTTTTTTTTCTGTCTTCCCTGGCCATCGGACCTTACTCTTATTCTATGTTAATTAGTGTTGTCTTATTCTAATGCTTACTTTGTCTGTTATTTCTCTTTTCTTAATTATGTAAAGCACTTTGAGCTAAATTATTTGTATAAAAATGTGCCATATAAATAAATGTTGATGTTATACTGGTGTTGTATGTATCATTATTATACAGCACTAGCAAAATACATGAGCTTCACAGCAGAGAAGTACTGTGTTAAAGATGTTATGAAAAAGAAAAGGAAACATTTGAAAAATAACGTAACATGATTGTCAATGTAATTGTTTTGTCACTGTTATGAGTGTTGCTGTCATCAAGGATTTGATTATCATTATTTCTTTCAATCTGTTTTGTATTTGGAGGACGTGTTGTGTTCAAGTTACATTCTGCGTTTGTCAACCATTGTAAAGATATAGCAGGTTTCATTGATAACTTTGTGTCCACGTTGTCAGAGTTGAAACATTCATAAACATCGAAGTGTCCACTACCCAAATTGCTACCCTTGAATCTAAGATGTTTAACAGACATTCCTGGTTGTCCAAAGGTGTAAAATATTTCCCCATTTCTATACACTTGAAAGTGACAACAAAACTGTTCCGCAGCAGCTATCAGTTTACATGCAGAACCATAGGTTGAAAGCTTAAACATTTCACTGCTATAGTGGTCCTCTGTAGGAATGGGATTGTTGCTGTTTTTCAATCTTTTTGACTCTCTTTATTTGTATGTTTCTCCTTGCTTACTGATGTTACTATGTTTTTTTTTTGCTCATATACTATATATATTTATTCATCTGTTAAAGCTGATCATTACAAAAGGGAATGTGTGATATTGGCCTATCCTTTTACCAGCCGCCTTAAAGTTAGGAAGGTGGGAAATAGCAATTGGCTCATTTCAGAGTGTCAGGTCCGATTCATTACAACTTGGACAACTACCCTTCACCAATATTGGAGTTGATTATTTTGAATCTTTTCAAGTTAAAAAAGGATGAAGTTTACCAAAGACAACACAGAAAGAAATCAAATGGATTTTCTACCCACAATCAGCCTCTTGTCAAAGTGATGTATGGGAAAGAGAAATTAGAAGCATAAGAAAGATTCTAAGCTCAATACTTAATTAACAAACACTTGATGATAAAAGTCTTCAAATAATAATGTATGTGGTTGAAGAAATTATCAACAACAGACCCCTTACAAAGTCATCAAGTGACCCAAATTTCTTACAAGCACAGATACTTACCTATTTATGCTTTGAAGACACACCCGTGCAGACTTTTCTCTAAAAATGACCAGTAAAATTGAAGATGCTGGAAGCAAGTTTGATGCCTAGATGATTTGCTTTGGAAAAGATCTAAAAAGCATTTGCCAATATTTCAAGAATTTCAAAAATGGCTTACGCCAAGAAGAAACTTTGAACCAAGAGACATTGTTTTGATAGTAGATGATGCTGCAATTCACAACTCTCGGGTAATGGGTCAACTCATCAAAACAATTCCATACACCAAAGGGGCAGTCAGAAGAGTTTGTATGCAGAACAAAACCAGCACACTGGACAGATCCATAAATAAACTGTGTCTACTATAGGACACCACAAACACATAAAACAATAAATATTTGTTTCCATTTTATGATACAATCTGCACTTAGAATTTTTGAATCATTTTTGGATCTTAAAAAGTAAAATGTAGTAATTATCTCTGTTTCCTGGCATAAGGAATTAGGGGCCAGAAAATGTAAAAGCCAAACCTTTTAAGTTAGTAGTAATGATAAATTCATATAAGTTTTGAATTTAAATATAATATTGGTTTCACATAGATTATGGAATATTCTGTTTTTACCCACTGGAAGATAAGAAGTTAATGGAATGAAATTAATGCTCTGCTATATTTCTGTATTTAGACAATGGAAAGTCATCAGGTTGAAGTTTGACAGCTAGAAAGAAACACAAACTGTTAGACAAAAAGGTATTATGGGCATATAGTTCTCTGACCATACGTATGTTGATGTTCATAAGGTCCTTGTGTGTGTAACCTAGACACTTAAGACCTAAATTGAACATAACAAGCAAGAACCTTTTTCTTTTCAGTGTGCATGCACCATCATCTTTTTTCTATGTTCTTTGTGTGACCTGTTTGCTTTTAATGTTACTAAAATTGTTTAAATGATGACACTTGGACTTTGTATGAGTCATATTAACTGCTTGAATTTTTTTCTGGTTGATGCATTTTGAACTGTTTGGAAACCCTTCACAAACACAACTACAATGACAATAGTTAAAAGTGGAAGAAAAAACAAGTAAAGGTGGTTAAAATGGAGGAAAGACTAAGATCAAGGGTCAGAATGTTTTGTTTGCATAGTTACATTACAGACATATACCGTTGTTAGCATGTTTTCATTTTAGTAAAAAGTTTGGCAGGCAAGAAAGACAACCTTTTTACTTTCAGTGTTTAAGATCTTTTTTTTACTATATATAAAACAAAGAAAGATCCTGTATTTACTTGTACCTTCAATACTTAAGCACACATGTATTTATACTTTAAAACTTCTACTTGAGAACTTTTCCCACAGTCAACTTAGTATTTGAGTCATTTTCTGGAAAGGTATTTTACTTTTACTCAAATAGATACTTTATACAACAATGATCTGGAGAACTGCACCTTGCAACATCATCTGATTATTTAAAAACAAAGAATGACTTTTGGGTGAGAATTGGTGTAAGACTTTGCAAGTATTTAAAATTTTTAGTGTCTTGGTCTAATTTTTAAACTGTGATTGACTTAACTGTATCAGCCCATGCTCATTAGAAACTCTTTTGAACTGTTCTTAAAAGCACACTAGCTTAATTTGTCTTTCTTTCATTACAACAACTGCAACTTTTTTATTTCAGACAACTGTACCCATTGCAGCAAGAAGAGTATTGCTGCAGCCAGGCGTCAAATGTTGAGTAGGAAGGACAATGTCGATTGGGAGAGATAAGAAGCTGCTGAAGAACCTGTCAGAAGTGCTTTGAATGCTACAATACCTTCTGCCAGATGGAAGTAGGACAAAGAGACTGTGGGAAGGATGGGAGTAATCTTTCAGAATGCCATAGGCAATACAACACTTGATAAAAATCAGTTGAGGGTAGAGAGGTCCCAATGATCTTTTCTGCTGTATGCATCTCTTGTAGGACCTTCTGGTCAAAGACACTGCAGTTCCGAAATCAGAGGGAAGAGATTTATGTAAATCTGTTTTCACAAGGTAAGGTTTGCAATAACTTGCAATAACGCCTCTCAATCCTATCTGCTAGGCTTAAGTTTATTGTCCAATTTAATTGGAAATTTCCAAGCTGCTTGTGGGTTGAATTAAAGATCTTGGCATGGATCTTAGGCTGGCTGTTTTTGGTTCAGGTCTGTATGTTGGGAACGTGGCTTGACTCATTTTGCAGTGTATCCTGTCAATTTTGTTTAAATTGTATATTTAAATTTTATATTTTTTGCTATTTTATGTAGCATAAGCTGTGAAAACTTCAGAGAATTCATGACAAACTTTTATTTTAACAATACATGCGTGCAAACTTTTATTTTTAAAAACTCCATCACAATTCCAATGTGGGAGATGATGGTAACTGTAGATGCATATATTAGTGTATGCACATTTGTTAGTGTTTTATGTGTATCTATGTATTGTAGAAATATAATGTTGTTAATGAGTTTTGTTGTTAGTGGAAGTTTATTTGTGTTGAGTGGTCTTGTTTTAAGGGGACACTGAATGGGTTTTGTTCCTAAGTACCGTATGAGTGTTTCGATTAATGTCCTTTTGTTAGTGTGCAGAATAGTTTTATTCCTCAACTGAGTGTCTTGGTGAGTTTGTTGGGATCAGTATCAGCTGATGTCATCTTTTTAAATGTGTGCATTGTTAAATTTGTTATCTTCCTGTGTGTTATATGAGTCTGTGATGCTGCTACTGGTTTTTCCTGTTTGTTTCTGTTAGTTAGCAGCAACTTCCTGTTTTTTTGTTTGAGTCTTTTTTGTGGGATAGGGCTATGTGTGAGGATAGTTTGGCTCTGATCTGCGATTCTTTGTTCTGTGATTTGTATGCTTGGGTATTTTTTGTATAAAGGCTATATGTAATTTTTGCCTGTAGTGTGTTGTGTCTGGTTTTAAATCTATAATTGTATAACATGTACAGATGATTAACTTTTTAATACCTTTTCTGTATAGGGGCTCCTGAAACAGCTATAACAATTTAGATCTGGTGGTTTGGTTAACCAGTTTGTGGAATGGCCATTGCAGTAGCCATACTTAAGTCAGTGCATTCTTTCACCACCAGTAGCCAAGGGAGACCGCTCAGTTTTCAAACATGGGCTTCCACCTAACCCATAAGTATGGCCCATTTTAATCTGGCTAATAATAGAGCCAATTTGAATTCATTTTTTGTTATAACCATTTTTCATTTAATCCATTTTGCTATCAGTTTCACAACCATCCTCTTTATTCATGTAGATATTTTGCTTCTTATTGTATATGTCAAAACTGAAAGCCTTCTATCTTCTTGCTGTAATTGAGACCTTTGAAGAGTAGAAAAGTATTAGCTGGTTTCTGTTTCACTGATAGTGGTAGCAAATTATTTAAGGATGATTTAGTTCACAAAAAGCACAAGTCTTTTTATTATGCTTTTGGTTGCTGATAGGTAAGCAATGACACTTTCTCTCAGAAGTCTAATTACTGTGCAAAATAAGATGAAAATGTTATTTCTGCAATAACAGAGATGTTTTACTATATAAACCAATTCCCTTCACACACATTAGATTGTATAAAAATGTTAATTCCAAAGTATGCCACCTTCAGTCTTTATGCTTTTGAGGCATTAAAGACAATGCTATTTTCAAAGATCATCTTGCACTACAGAAAGTTTATTAATTTAAACTTTATGCTCCCACTTAATTCTGTCAGGATACATAGATCACTTTTCTTTATGTACCTATGGGTTTATGTATTCTTTATTAAGCATTGGTCCACCAGTGCACAAATAATGTTTTGTAATTTGAACAGGTAGTTAGCTTCATTTTACAAATCAGTGGAAACTTTCCTGCTATGTTATTAGTTATTAAGTTAAAATTACTGAATAAGTGTGAGCAAGTAATTCCATTTAATGATTGTGTAGTACTTCATTTTGAAAGAGAATTTTAATATCCTTATATTATCTAGTTAAGAGGAAGGCAACCATGTACCAATTGGTGCAGTTTTTCTTTAAACCCTATTATTCATTTATTATTATTCTTATTACTATTTCTTATATTCTTCTATTCTTATAATAATTCTTCTTCTTATTATTATTATTATTATTTATTTATTATTATTCAATCCCTGATGTTAATTAAATTTATTACTTAATTATATACAGTAGCTTGCTTAGCTGTCAGTGTATATTTATCAGTTTTACTAAGAGTTTTCTATTTGCCCCAATCTTAAGTGTACAGATATCTCACTCATATATGAACAGATAATTTACAGATGCAAAAACACTTAATGTGCATGTCTTTAAGGTGCAGACAATAATACCCTTTAAAATTTTAACTAACTAATTATTTGTTGTTTTTAACCTTGAAGAGTGCTTGGGATAACTGGATGTATCTATAAGCAAAAGATGAAAGGAAGCTAGATACATTTGAGGTGTCTAAATGAATTGCAGAGAGATGCAACACCTACTGACGACTCACAAAACGTGAATTACAAGGCACAATAATGTGTAGATCACCAGCCTGTAGGACCCATACCAAGTATACCAGTAAGTAACACTTAGCAATATTAGTGATAGATGACCCATTGATCGTAACTCCCGAATAGATGGCTTACAACAACAACAACAACAACATTTATTTATATAGCACATTTTCATACAAAAAAATGTAGCTCAAAGTGCTTTACATAATGAAGAATAGAAAAATAAGAGACACATTAAGAAAATAAAATAAGTCAACATTAATTAACATAGAATAAGTGTAAGGTCCAATGGCCAGGGGGGACAGAAAAAACAAAAAAAAAACTCCAGACGGCCGGAGAAAAAAAATAAAATCTGCAGGGATTCCAGGCCATGAGACCGCCCAGTCCCCTCTTAGATTAAAGAAAGGAAAGTAAACAGACTCCAGCAGGAGAACAGAGCTATCCTAGCAGCAAATAAACCTAAAGCAAATAGTACATGCTGGAACGATGACAGAAAAATAGTGAAGAGGCCCAAGAGAAGAAAACTTTAAAGTACATGTTTGGTATTTATCAAGTTATTTCTTTACAATCATTGTATATATAATTTATAAAATTGTGTTCTAAAGTGAAACTTGTTTTATAAACATGGGTTAATAGGTGAATGAAAAAGCCTTAAAACATACCAAATATGCAGCGGAGAAGTAGTGTGTTAATGAAGTAATGAAAAAGAAAAGGAAACATTTTCAAAATAACGTAACATGATTGTCAATGTAATTGTTTTGTCACTGTTGTGAGTGATGAGTGTTGCTGTCATATATATATATATCTATACTAATAAACGGCAAAGCCCTCACTCACTCACTCACTCACT
>JANRMT010062840.1:24115027-24132447 GCA_026402145.1 Polypterus bichir lapradei | reverse complement strand
CTCCATTACAGTAAATGGAGAAAAACAGCTTCCAGTTATGACCATTACGCGTAGAATTTCGAAATGAAACCTGCCCAACTTTTGTAAGGAAGCTGTAAGAAATAAGCCTGCCAAATTTCAGCCTTCTACCTACACGGGAAGTTGGAGAATTAGTGATGAGTCAGTCAGTCAGTGAGTGAGTGAGTGAGTGAGTCAGTGAGGGCTTTGCCGTTTATTAGTATAGATATACACTAATTTTGCTTGTAATACAAAGCCAAGCAAGTTTATATCTTTTTACAACTGAAAGCAAATATACACTTCTATTGCTTGGAGTACCTAGCTAAGCAAGTGTATTTCTTTTTAATTTCAAAAGACCTATTATTAATTTACTTCTTCTCACCAGATTCAAATCTAATATTAAAAATAAATAAAATATAAGGATTCTCAATAAAGCATGTAGAACTCCTGTTAAAATTGGCAAAAAGCTCCTGGCTCTTTTTGCACTTAATTTTAGCCTCATTTGCATCCAAGAGTTTCTCCTTAAATTTACGCACTTAGCTTCAAAATAGACAAAGACTAAGGAATGCTACTAAAATTCTGCTTACATATAGGAGCTCCTGGCACTTAATTTTAGCCTTGTTGATTACTAGATAATTGGGTCCCCTTGTTTATATTAAACTCAACAAAGAATGCTCATCAGTGAGTTTCTGGTTAAAGAGCCCCTGGCAGTTAATTTTAGCCTCGTTGTTTATATCAAAATAGACAAAGAATGCTCATCCATGAATTTCTGGCGAAAATAGCTAAAAAGCCCCGGCACTTAATTTTAGCCTTGTTAATTATGGGATAATCTGGTCCCCTTGTTTATATCAAAATACACAAAGAATGTTCATCCATGAGTCTCTGACTAAAACAGTGAAAAAGCCCTGGCACTTAATATTAGCCATGTTAATTATGAGATAAACGGGTAAATGGCAAAGATTGTAAGTATCATAAAATTAAATATCCAAGGAAGACTTTGTTCTACATTCAGGGTTTCATGTTGAAATCAGCAAAAGATGGCGATTCCATTTGACCCCACGAAATTCGCATAGTTTGAAAACAAAGTTATTAGATTAAAATAACCATTTCCTGCTAATGAATGTAAACTGCCTTAAAACTAATTTAAATGTATACCCCATTTATATCAAAATAGAGAAAGATTGCAAGGCTGAATTTAAGCCTTGTTAATGTAAAATGTCAAAATAGACTTTGTTTTACATTCAGCTGGTTTGAAACTACTTTGAACATTTCTCCCATTTATATAAACTTTAAAAGATTGTAAGAAAAGTTATTAAAATACAGGTGACAATCTATGAAATAGTTTTATATATAAAATGTCTGTTGTTCACGGGCAGTTACACAAACGTGTTCAGCACCAAGATCAGATGGAATGCGAAGAGATCAGATGAGGCTTGTACCTCACGTTTCAGTTCAATCTCTCTGTCTAACAAATGAAGCTAACTTTCTAGCAAACAGAATCGAAGTAGAACATAATAAGGGGCTTAATTGTATTGACAAAAGTTGACACCCACCCCTGAAAGAGATCACTGTACAAAGTGCCTAGATCTTACACCGAAAGGCAGTACCATTTGAATGAGGGTTATTTGCCGCTACAGAGTACCTCCGCCCCGAGGAGGCTGGACATCAGCAACTTATTGCCTGTGAGCGTTCTCCCAAACGTGTTGCTCTGCCCAGCCAAGGCAGGCAGAGAAAGACAGACTGCATAAAAATCTCCGCTTTAGCAGCTTACAACATGCTAACTTTTTCAGCGTACAAGTGCATTGGTGTTCTTTCCAAAAGGTAGATAATTTCGCTTTTTTTCTTCTGCAATGGAAAACAAAGGAAAAAATACTTTTGTGATTGTTGGTAAGTGTAGATTATCAAAATATGCGTTGTTAACGATCATGCCACTTCAAACTGTTGAAATGATTGTCTACAGTTCCAGCGATTCAACCTATTACGATCAATCTCCAAGACCGCTTCCACCTGGAGGTTAGTTTTTTTTTTTTATTTTAATGAAAGACTGCTCCAAATTATATTGTTCCAAGTTTATAAATGAAATATTTTTCTTAATTGCTCCAAAAGAGAGTTAATTCTATTACTTTTTAAATCAAAATTTTTCTTTATAGGTACATACAATCTTACTACTTTATATTTTAATGGTAGAAGAGTCTGAGGCAGAACTGTTTTCATCTTTACATCTAAGTAGCATGCAGTTGGAGCATCTAATCTCTTGCACAAATTGGTTCTTTGAGACTAAAAATCCTGTCTTGGATAAGAAAGATAAAGTGTCCTCAGAGCCCCGTAAGTACTACTTCCACCTGTGGGTTCTGTGGTGTAAAAATAAGGCTTTGTATGTTAAATACGTATTATTATTACTAGAAACTTCAACGATCTTGAAGGGCAATCAGTTTTTGAAGGTTCCAGCCAACCTCTGGAATCAGCACAAAGACCCTTGGACAGGCTATTATTGAACATCTCTTTCACGCAGCCTGGTAAGCTGAGTTATTTGTTTGTTTATTTTAATTCTTATTTATTTTATCTTTTTTTTCTTTCTTCATCATGTAAAGCACTTTGAGCTACATTATTTGTATGAAAATGTGCTATATAAATAAATGTTGTTGTGATGAATTTTTGTTTTAAAGAAAACTTAGTTTTGTTTGTTTTTTCAGAACCACCATTGCCAGTATTACTGATGAAAATACTTCAGGATCCACCACAGTTTATGGCTTTTTATGGCTTATTTACCCAAATAGTATGGAAATCCGAAAGAAATTACACCAGAGCTAAGGCTGCCGAGCTGAAGGCTGAAATTGATCGAATTCTGCTGGATTTTTAAAGTGCTTTACCGGCCCTTTTACCCCTTTCTTCAGATTTACGAGAAAAAGTTATTTTATTGTACGCTATATTAGAAAACTTATTCATGAAACAATGACAAGCAATACGAGCTGCAAAGGGTCACAGAAGGTAAAAGCAGGAAAAGGAATTCAAGTGAGGACTTAGACATTGGGAGCGATTCTCAAAATGTCAGATTATTACATGATATGGTGAATGAACTTAGTTACTCTATTTGACCTGCAAAGAGGCTTAATCTTCCTCCACAATATTTTATTGAATCAGAATATATTAATCAGCAAAATCAAAATATGATCCAATTGAATAATTTGTTAGCTACTATGAGGGTTCCTTTACCAGTTACCGCTCCAATTAACTTTGACCATCTTGACTGCCTTTTAGAAACCCTGCATGCAGTAGCCACCCTGAATGAACTGTTAACATTAAACATTTTGAAAGAAAGGGTTCTGCGGTCTTTGACCGAAAAAGTAAATATTCAAATGGTTCATGGTATAACAAACACAACAGGTTCTTCCAATGCTCAACCTTTTGTTCCAGCCCCTCAGAATGCTGGCACCTCTGCCTCTCAGACTATGGTTCCCTCAGTTTCAGTCATACAGTTTATAGCTGGAGACTCTTGCCATGTCTGTTTCTGATTCTGCATCCTTTCTTTCTGTTATCCCTTCATCCTCATCTGTTTTAGTCATGCTAGTTATGGCTGGTTCCTCCTACTCAGTTTGAGTCATTCCAGTTATGGATGGCACCTCTGATCTCCCCCCTGCACCCTCTACTTCTGTCTCTGTTTCATCTTTAGTCATGCCAGTTATGACTTGTGCCTCTGCTATCCCCTCTGCGCCTTCTTCTTCTGCCTCTATTTCATCTTCATTCATGCTAGTTATGGCTGGCACCTCTGCTATTCCTTCAACCTCCCCTGTTTCAGTTGGCTCTGATATCCTCTCTGCATCCCCTACATCTGCCTTCTCAGCCTTGGTTTCATCTTCAGTCAGGCAAGTTGTAGCTGACGCCTATACTATCCCTTCAACCTCCTCTGTTTCAGCTGGCTCTGCTATCCCTTCAGACTGTTCTGTTTCAGTTGGCTCTGTTATCCCTTCAGCCTGATCTGCTTCACTCTCTGATTCTGCTACCTCTTCAACCACCTCAGTCATACCAGTTATGACTGGCGACTCTGTTGTGTTTGTTTCAGCTACCCCTCAACCACCTATACTTTAGGCATACCAGTTGTGGCAGGTCCCTCTGTTTTGGCAGGACATGCTACTGGTTCCTCAACTGTCTCTAGTACTGACAATCAGAGCATTTTTCGTCAAATTGACATGCCATCATTTAATAATACAGAAATAAGATTCCCTTAAATTTCGCTGATGCCTATAAAGCTAGAATCTTACGAGGAGGTATTTAATAGTATTCATGAGATGCTGCAAGGAATTCTGGATAGTTCTTCTGCTAGTTTAAATTCAAATGATGTTTTTCAGTTAGAACTGTGTGCTGATTCCTTGCCTATTAGTGTTTTTGTACAAAAAACTGGAGCTAATCTTAGTGTAGAAGAGTTTCTTCAACAGATAGAGAATCTTCTTCAGAGCCATGCAAGCGTATTAGCGGATGCATCTCTGATGCTAGTAATACAGATTGTTTGGTCACCTAGCACGAGGGTTAACGGTGCCCGTAAGGTCTCCATTCTACCCAATCATGAAATACAGTGATCCCTCGCTATATCGCACTTCGACTTTTGCGGCTTCATTCCATCGCGGATTTTAAATGTAAGCATATCTAAATATATATCAAGGATTTTTCGCTGGTTCGCGGATTTCTGCGGACAATGGATCTTTTAATTTATGGTACATGCTTCCTCAGTTTGTTTGCCCAGTTGATTTCATACAAGGGACGCTATTGGCAGATAGCTGAGAAGCTACCCAATCAGAGCACGTATTACATATTAAATAAAACTCCTCAGTGATATACGATATGCTTCCCACGTGGTGCTTCGCACACTTGAAAGCTCTACCAGCCCGTATTGATTTTTGATTGTTTGCTTTTCTCTGTCTCTCTCACTCTCTCTGACATTCTGTGCTCCTGATGGAGGGGGTGAGCAGAGGGGCTGTTTGCTTAGAAGATATGGAAGCTCCTGTAAAAAATGCTGAAAGACTACCTTCACATTGATCCCTTCATTGCGGCCCCTTTATCGCAGTGCTACTTAAAAGCCCAACAGCTCTATTGATTTTTGATTGTTTACTTTTCTTTCTCTCTCTCTGACATTCCGCGCACTCCTTTGAAGAGGAAGATATGTTTGCATTCTTTAAATTGTGAGAAAGAACTGTCATCTCTGTCTTGCCATGGAGCACAGTTTAAATTTTTGACTAAAGGGTGTTATTTCATGTCTATAGGGCTCTAATAATGTTAAAAAACGTATTTAGAAGGTCGTAAACAGGTTTTCTATGCTCTAACTGTGAAAATATTAGATTTATAAATAAAGAATCCTACTTTGTGGAAATTCATTTATCTGTCTGGAGCGGATTAACCGCGATAAACGAGGGTTTACTGTATAACTGTGCAGAGAATATTTATAAACAGTGTGGGAGAGTTTCTAAGTGCTTAAAATATATAAAAAGAACCATACAAATATATGGTTTTTACTTCGCGGATTTTCACCTATCGCGGGGGGTTCTGGAACGCAACCCCCGAGATCGAGAAAGGATTACTGTAGTCAAAAAGAAAATGAGGCATTTAATTATTTCTTATAATTACGGGAATTAGCTCTGTTTTGCCTTTTGTCTGCTCTCTCTAATAGAATCCCAGTACAGACAAAATCCACAGTTATGGAGGAGGAGGAAGGGAGAGCGTACAAACTTTAGCACTGGGCTGAATTATTTCAGAATGAAAAAGTGTCCTTTGCAGGTGTTCATAAATTTGAAAACTTATTAGATTTTAAAATTAAAATTTTAAAGTTTCCGCAGTAGAAACCCTAAAATATTTTTTATGCTTTTGCATGATAACCATTATTATGGTATTTTGAACTTAATGTTTTCCGGGTGTAAAATACTTCTGCAACTACTATTACACAGCCTACCACTCAACCCTTAGCCATCGTTGTGAAGGACACAGCAATGTCTGTTTTTCTCCTGATTGTTGGCCAATCCCGAAAGAGATTATCAAGTGTGTTGATTGCACCCATTACTGTAGGCCCCAATTTTGTTTTATACAACACATCATTCCTAAATTTATTGACAAGACCAACAACATGGAAGCGGCCTGTGACACTGCAAAAATGTGTCCCTTGTGTGACAAAAACTGCACGGTGAATACCTCAAAACCCCAGTTGATGTGTTTTCAGATTCAGGTTATCAGTTATGTTTTATAGATTCTATCAGTTTTTGATGTGAAGTTGAATGTCATGCCTAAAAAGCCATGGGGTTTGAAGCTGAAAAAGGGTATTTCCCTTATTTCATGAATACAGCTGAAAAACAGGATTATATCGATTCCTATCCTAAGCCTGCATTTCATGATGACGAAAGAAAAAGAAAATTTTTTTGTCTAGTATGAGAGTGTTTCAATTTTAAAGTGGAGATGGCTTTTTATTGTAAAAATGATGCAGAAATTCTTAGAACTGCCTGCATAAATTTTAGAAACGAGGTCATCAAAATTGGTAATATTGACCTGTCTCAATCTATGACCCTAGCCTCTTTGTGTATGGCCACCGTCCAACCGCCACATGGTCTCAGTTTTCCAGTCCTGCTTCTCAGGTTTTGCAGGAAATTAATGTTCACCCTCTGTCACACCTGCGCAGGAACAGAAGCTCAGATTGTGGAATGTCGTCACACAGAGGATGAGAGAGTTTTAACCGGGACTTGGTACAGTGTGGAAATACCGAAGGCCATTGACAAAGGTTATAAACCATCAAAAGTATACGAAATTTGGCATTACCTTGAACATACTTCTGAATTGTTCTCGGACTATATCAAGCTTCATCTAAAAGGTAAACAGGAGGCATCAGGTTATTGAAGATTACCGAGATTGGTATATTAACAAATATTATCAGAAGGAAGCTGTACAAATCGATCATGGTAACACTGATGTAAATCCAGCTAAGAGAAAGATTTCAAAGTTGTTTTTAAATTGTCTTTGGAATAAATTTGAGCAGAAGCCTCTCCATCTCACTACTAGCTTAGACAAATATGGAGACAAATTCTTGCAATATATTTTCTCAAAACAGTACAATGTTTCTTATTTTGAATTTATTGGTGATGAGATTGCTCAAATACAGTGGAAGTATGCCAATGAAAAGTTCACCCCACCTGGTACTGTTAACATCGTTATTGCTGCTTTTACAAATGCCTATACCCAGTTAGAGTTGTAAGAATAACTGGAAAGATTGAGAGAAAGGGTGTTGTACCACAACACCAACTAAGTTATTTTTACTTCTCAGCCTGGCCAGTACAATCCTCCTCTGGGTGACTATTTAGGAGAGCTCACCAGTGAATTAAATCCTGGTGATTATATTACAGAATTTGTTTCAGGAGGTCCAAAGATGTATAAAATAGCTCAAGACAAAACATGTATGAAGGTAAAAGGCATTACCATTACCCAAGAAACTGGTAAAATTGTAAACCTCGAATCACTAACCAAACTAGTTCAGAATTTTGCGACGCCTCATGAAGCTCCTCAAGAATTATTGGTTCATGGTAATCAGATTCACAGAAACAAAAAACGCTTCACTTTAGAGAACAGACCACTCAGAAAGAAATTCAGAGTTGTGTATAATAACAGGGTTCTCCTCAAAGACTACACTACACAGCTGTATGGATACTAAAAGAGATTTTGATGTTCCACTTCAACGCCCCTTTGCTAAAATTATCTCAGGACCGTCCTGTTCCGGTAAATCCTATTATGTAAAAAAATGACTGGAACATTCATATCATGTTGTGTTTAATTTTTTTAAAAATATAAATTGGTTTTATAGTTGCTGGCAGAAAATGTACAACAAGCTATTGGCTAAATTTCAGCAGTTAAAATTTATTGAGGGTCTCCCCAAGTCTTTATGCAATGATGAATTTCTCCCTCCTGAGAAAATAAATTTGGTCATTATAGATGATCTGATGGAATCGGCCAGTAAGAGCCAGGAGACAGAAAAAGCTTTAATGAAATACACTCATCATCGGAATCTGTCTATTATTTACTTGGTTCAAAATTTGTTCTTTCATGGGGAAGAAAAGCCGTATGATTAATCTTAAAGCCAATTATATTTCTCTTTTTAAAAACCCAGGGACAAATTGCGGATTACTATCTTGGCCCGTCAAATGTATCAGTCAAATGTATCTGTCAAATGCAAGTGCTTTTTGGAAGCTTTCAAGGATGCTACTAAGTCATCTTATGGTTACCTCTTAGTGGATCTGAAAGCTCTGATGAACTGCAATTAAGTACTGGTCTGTTTCTGACCGATTGGCCTGTCGTGTACACCATGAAAAGATAAAAGAAGCTTCTCTAATTCAAAGTTTTGTATTCTCTCAGTATGTCAGCCAGAATAATTAGAAACCTACAGCCTGTCAAGGCCTTACTCCGCTGCTCTTGTTGTTGTCAAAAATATCTGAGAAATGCATTTTCAGACGATTTAATTAAAGCTTTGTCCAAAAGAGCCTGTAATACTTTAAAAGGCAATGTCCCTCTTTCACGCAAGCAGTTTAAACAACTCAAGAAGCATAAAACATCTGTTAGAAAAATAAGTGACAGAAAACTATCCTTAAAAAAGAAGAAAGCTCTTTTGAACCAGAAAGGAGGTTTTTTGGGGGGGGCTCTTTTAACTGCTGTTGTACCCTTCATCACCAGTTTATTAGCATCTAGACTATAAACATGGAATACGCTTAGAAAATGTATTTGGTACCGCAGGCATCAAATGTCTCTTTTTCAACAAAAGAGTCCTAAAGTAAATGATCTCGAGTGACACTGAAACTGAACTGGACAAGGAAACGAGAAACATCTTACAATGCTGTGATACAGGTGCTGACAAGAAGGTGAAGCTTTACACTTCTATTTTGCAGAGATATCTAACATTAGTTTAAAAAGCCAATAAAGAAACTAGCAGTCTGACACTCATGTTACCAAAAGAAGAAAATGCTCAGGGGGAAGGTAGAACAGTTAACATATATGAGGACCAGGTTTGGCAAGAGGTTTTGAGAAGCGATCTGGCAAAAACAAAGAAAAATGTTTCATTTGTTTTGCATAAAATGTCTGTCAACCTTAAAATCACGTTTTGGAATACCCGTGGAGAGCTGTTGTTAGAAGGTAAACCTTTGGACGGATTCAATATGGTGGATCTAGTACGTAATCTGACAGCCTCTCATACAATACCTGAGCATAGGGGATCACATGGTTGGTAGGAATTTATAAATGCCATGGTTGGTTTGAACATTCCATTTTCTGTTGCACCTAATTATGAAACAAGAGAACTCCTTGAAAGTTTTAAGCTGCCTGCTATCCCACTCCCTACTCATTATCCTGAAGACAGTTCCTACCAATGGAAACCGAGAAAAAAAAGACTGGAATGGATTGCTTATTAATTTGTAAGTGTTGTCATCCTTTAATCATCTATTGAAATATTTACAGGTCTCTGCTCTTTGCATGGAAAGGTACAGATAAAAACAACATCCTGGTGAAGGAAGCCAGGAGGAAACACATTTAGATACCATAGCATCATTATTGTTTACATCATCAGAATGCTTTTTTATTACAGAGGCGTACAGAAGTCCTTTTCCTCGCTGATGAAGAGAGAAGAGGTAGAGTTGACCGCATACAGTATGTCTGAGAATCAGCTTTGAAGCTGCCTGTTGTTGTAAATGATTTGCTTACAGTTTTTGTTTAATAAACAGTAAATGTCATTAAGGAAGTAAATAAAGTCCATTTCCATAGGAATCAAATAATTCTCCATTTCCGACTTCAGTGAGATAAACCCCCAACCAGTATTCTCCAGGTTGGGTTTGTCGGTGAGTATTCACTATGAACATGGCTGGCACTCTGATATTTTTTTCGGTAGTTGATCACACGCCAGCACCCTGAAGAAATATCTTTCGGTGTAGGGGACTTGGGACAGCAGTTCTGATAATTGTTTTGTATTCATGATGTTTATTAGTAGTCATATAGCACATTATGTCTCTGGTTGATTTCGATGATGTTGTCAAAGATGGAGTATACTATTAGATTGTTGGTCCATGAGAGTGGCATGTGGAAGTATAATTCAAAACTAAGGAAAAATGATCACCCCATTCTTGATTGGGGTGTTAGGTCAAAAGCAAAAAGAGTATATCCTTGTGAGAACTCTAAACAGCTGATAGACAGCTTGATCCTTCAAATGCTTTCCAATAGGCAACACCACGTTATAGTATTCTCTTGCACTTTTTGCAAAGTCTGGTTGAAAAGGTTTGGCAGAAATCTGTTCACCGTCCAAGTACAGAGCCAGGAACTCTACATCGTTATGTTTGAAATTGAATGGATTCCTTGTATAAAAACCTGAAAAAGCTTCATTATCCACCATGCCAATCACCACATACTTTGTTAATTGACCCAGAATCAGAACCTTCATATTCAACTTTTCCACAGGATATTTAGCATTGGCTAACATAACAGCATGAGCATACCCTAATTTCATGGCCAGAGAAACTTTTACTTTTTTCACAAACAGGGAGGACACTATTATGTTTACTTAGTAACGTTCAGCATCTCCAGACATTAAACAGAATTCATCTTTGTTTCCAACCATTTTAATCTTCACATCCAGGCAGTTCAATGTTAATTTTTCCTGAAAAAAGAGATTGGAATGAATGCGCCCCAAACGTTCAACAATGCTGTTCCTGTTGGTAGAGGCACTTCTTTATTAAAACCAATGTTTTCTCCATCAGGGTCTGTCTCTTCCAATCTGTTAAGTGTATCTTTGTAAAAAAAAGTCAGGTAGCAAACTAAGAATGTCTCTGTCTCCTGGTTGTAATTTACCAGGCCTTCTAAGGATAATAGAAGGATAATAATTTGAACTCTGCGATATTACACAGTCCCCCAAGGTAACATCAACTTGCGAAAACAAACTGGCTAACAGGTAGTTGACGACTCTTACCTTTGCAGCAGCTGCGATGTTAGTCCAGTCAGCATTCACTAATTTGCCCCTTAGGTGTGGGTGTTATTCAAGTCAAGGTAATCCTCCCCATTTCCAGCTATGAGAAATTCTAGCGGTGCTACTTTAGAAAGAGCTGAGAGAGTTGAAACTTCAATATATATACCTTTATCTACATTCATTTGAGTGAAAGGCACATTAAACAGGTCCAATTCATATTTGACACATTCTTCAGACATTCTGTGTACGAAGTCGTTTTGCCTTAAAAGACGTTTCTCTTCTTTTTGCTTGCCTTAGTCTTGTTCTTCTTCTGCCGACGTCTAGAAAATGCTGTAAAAACAGTGTGCCTTGCCTTTTTGACTGTTAGACCCTCATGCGAACCTGGTGGTCTCTTGTGTTTTGTCTTTCTCATCACCATCAATCCTGCTCCCTCCTGCTTCTCTTGACTGCTACTAGCCACGCTTGATGTCGCCCTGGTGAACACGTCTTTTACAATATTTTTAGCAGCAGATTTGATATGTGGTTTTGCTAAAAAAAATTTCAGGAGACGTAAAGCTCTTCTAAACAACCCCTGAAATATACCTCCAATACCACCGCCATACATTTCTGGGGATCCAGAGAATCACAGTAAGCCGCTACCTGCTTGTGTCTGGTAACATTGGATGTAGGGTGTTGGATCCTGATGGGTGTTTGTCGTGTTCATAAAAGACAGTAGGTAATGAATACATTCGTAATATCTGCAAGGAATGTAGTAATATTTTTTTATCCCCAGAGCTGAACTGTAGAATTCATTATCTGGCTTGTATATGGTGTTCCACTTATGGGGATATTGTATTTCTGCTAGGCTGACTTCTCTAGAACCTTCTAATTCTATGGGTTTAGCAAGCTTTGTCATGAAATTGAAAATTGTGTTGTTAGGAAAAATGTCTGAGGAAGCATTGCTGGGCAGACTCACAAAAAAACTTTTGCGCGTCATCGTATACTGTCAGAGAATGATGATCAAATTATGGGCGGTATGGCATTTATTTCACATCTTGGGTGTGGCTCCCTGGTATCCAGCTGTTAAATTTTTCTGGCCACCTGAGCCATTTGACTAAGATTAATCACTTTTTATTCTTAACTTTCCTAGCCAGTATTTTCTCAATCCTGTAAACATTGGTGGAAGCGACTTTAATTTTTTGCAATTCAGCATCATAAAAGGACCCTATCATCTCTTCACCATCATAATCTTTCAGTTTGTATACAGCTGGTGACTTTGGTGCAAGCTCAGAAACTGTAAAGATTTCATCTGAAAATGTCTGTTCATAACCTTTCGCAAAAGGATGTCTGGTTTTAGAAACCCTAACTGTATCTCCTACTTTGAACTTAAACAACGGAGGACCAGGGGGTTTAGTAATGGCATATATGCTTTTGAAAATTTTCCAGGAATTTAATGTGTTTACATCAAAAAGAATCATTTTTATATTTCAATGATAACTTTTGTTGTAAGAATATACTAGATTCAGCAATTTATCGATGTAGGTTCTCGTATTACAGATTTTATTTTTTTTTCTCCAGGTTTGGAGTTTTTTTTTTGTTTTTTCTGTCCACCCTGGCCATCGGACCTTACTTATTCTATGTTAATTAATGTTGACTTATGTTTATTTTTTATTGTGTCTTTTATTTTTCTATTCATTTTGTAAAGCACTTTGAGCTACATTTTTTTGTATGACAATGTGCTATATAAATAAATGTTGATTGATTGATTGATTGATTGATTACACGCGATGAAATATTTCAATATTATAGATTTTAGTGTGTGGTTAAATCTCTCCACCACAGAGGCCTTGTTTCCTGTGGTGAAATGTTTTATTCCATTCTTGTTTACCAGCTTTTGAAAATCTTGATTGAAAAACTCTTTACACTTATCAGTCTTGAGCTTCTTTGGAGCAGGTTTATAAATTGCATAAGAATATTGACCAGATAGCCAATCTGACACTTTATGATCATTACTTTTCTGACCAAAGAGTCTTTTCCCCTAAAGCTGCCAGGATTTGCCGGATTATAATAAACCTTTTCATGTAACTCTACATCATCGGCAGTTAAAGAAAAATGTCAACGTTTTAAAAATCAATGGTACTTTAATGGTAATTTTCAAAAACAATATTAAAATTCAGAGATGCTTTACAGGTCATTTCAAAAGCATAATATTACAACTGAGCAGCATTAATATGCAAATCCCCAACCCCACCTCCCGAAAACACTGGTTCCAGTTTTGTTTTAATTCTTTTCATCAGGTCAGACAGTTTTATTTTATGAATAGCCTCATCTATATTAGGAATAAGAGATTAAAAAAAGTCCAGTCTTTTATAGAAAAATTAATTTCAGCCACTTGTTCCTTTATCTCATTTCCTTGATAATCTTCCCCCTTTTTGTTGCTTTACTCTTTATATTCAGCTTCTTTTGTCTTGCTCACAAAGTACATGTGTAATGCCATGAAAAATGCATGCTGACACTTCAGTACATAAGCAATGGTACGAGAATACGGTTAGTTTTCTTTTTTGGGCACATACGCCATCCAGACCTAAACACTACCGTGGAGAGTCACTCGCGTGCTGAAGAGTCTATAGCTGCAGATGGAAGCTCCATGTGTTGAGAATTTTGATTAAGGATCAGTGAGCTTCATTATTAGTTTTGTGCTCTTAGCTATGAAAAGTGTAGGCCTGAAACAATTTTAAAAGGACACCAGTAATTTTGTTAGAGAGGCCTCTTGTCTGTATGTATTTCTTACTTGCTTTGTTTTTGAGTTTCTGTGAGGCAAGCTATGAGACGAGGTCATCATGCTCTCTGAGGAAGCAAGCAGGCAAACTTTGTTTTGAAAAATGCAGAAACAGAGCTGTTTTAAGAGTAAACAAACTGCATGTAAGGCCTTTGCCTGTGTGAGTAAAGGGTAAGCTCTTAAGCTAGCATATAAAGAATATAAGCAATTAAATGGCATTTGAAGCATTAGAGCTCATTGATACCTTAAGCAATAAAATTAAACACAATGTATTATAATATTAGTTAGTATGGCACACTATAGGGACTTAAGAGTTGATTATTGAAAGCTAGGGGACTTTTTCCTGAACATGTGCCATGATGTAAATAGCCTGGCCTCTGTCAGACCACTGTGCAGCTGTGTGCCATGACTTAACAGCACTGTTGTCTGCATTCATGGGCTTTCTATATTAGTACACACATATATATTTTACAGTAGCATTTGCAATATTTCTTTATATATCTTAATAATAATAAGATATAGTAGCACATATGAGTGAGCTTAAAGAAGCAATTTTTAAAGGCTTGTCTTTTTTCTTTTCTCTCAAGTGTGAAGCACTGTGTCATGTCAAGGTTGTTTTTCAGCTTAGCCCTTAAACAGTGAAGCTGTGCGCTATCACTCACTGGCATATTATGTTACCCATAGCCTTACAGGACGCTAGTGCAACAAGTAATCATTTATTGAAATAATAATTTATTGAATTATTAATTAGGCAGTCCAGTTAGTTTTTATCTATGGGTCCCCCGATCTGAATTTAATTGTTCCTCAACTAAATTGTTAAGTTGGGAGTTGATTAACAACTGAAAGGCCATTGACCTTAACAGCCCAGGATTAGACCGTTAGAATAAAGGAAGGGGTAATCAGGTGATGCTTATCGCCGGATGACAAATATGTCCTGCCAGCAAAAGTATTGTTTTGAAAAGAAGACTGTTATGGGGATGTCTTCAGGGGCAAGAATATTGTTATGAGAAGGTCTGGAACACCAGGGGCCTCATGTATAAACGGTGCGTATGCACAGAAATGTTGCGTACAAACGTTTCCACACTCAAATTGTGATGTATAAAACCTAAACTTGTTGTAAAGCCACGCACATTTCCACGGTACCTCATACCCTGGTGTACGCAAGTTCTGCACTCGGCTTTGCAGACTGCCGGCACCCAGCGTCAAAGCAGTGCTACTGTACCTGTGTGGTTACCCTTTCTTTCTTAGATCCACATTCCTGACGCCGCTTTATAAATACACTGAAACTAACTGCATATTGTTTATTAGTGTAATGCACCTGATTGTAATTAACCTGTAACAATATAATGGTCCAGGGAATTGCCATAGTATTCCAAATACCATAACTGCTTTAGCATTGTTACACTCATTGCACCTTCTTTTTCTTCTTTCAGCTGCTCCCGTTAAGGGTTGCCACAGCAGATCATCTTTTTCCATATTACTCTCACTGCACCACTCGGAGTATTTATATCACTGTATCTGACTGTGGAATCACAGCAGCAGCTGATTGGAAATTATCGGTATACAGCATCAAGCACACGTTGCCTCAGCCACGGCAAAACGCTTCAAAGCCTTTCCTGTACAGACCTCGCGGTTCAGAAACAGTTTCATCCCAAGAACTTTAAACACACTCAATCAGTCCATCAAGTGCTCCTTGTAGAACTGTTTGCACTTATAAGTACAGTTACCTCACTGTAAACTTGCACTGCAGTTATAATATTGCACAACCTGCGCCACTTTATAAAGCGCGTATTTACATATTAATGACAATATCATTTTTAAGATGAAATGCAAACAAAATATGTTGATTATATTATACAGAAAACACTTTAACTTCATTTAAATAATCTATATTGTTAATAATTAAACATGTGAGGACACGGTGCTGCAGCGCTAGCTATAGTTCACAGATTGATTCTACCTTATGCTGTATTCTTGCTGGGCTGGCGCAACACTGGAAGGATAGATGGATAGAATAATTAAACACGTACTACAAAGATATTTCAATGTTCCTTAAAAGTTTTGAAGAATCGTTCTAAGCTTACAGATCGCTTAACGTCTATTACAGAACTGATTGTGTGGCGATTGGGTATTTGGAGAAAGAAAAGTAAGGACAGGAACTGGAGGTTAGTACATTTGAAAGAGACAGTAATGCTGCAATAAATTATTTCATCGAAGGTCGCACATGGTGCAGCAAGCATTTTGCGTGAGACATGAACAGTCACTGTGCCACCGTGTTCCCATGTTTAATAACATGCTTTCATTCCTATCATCATGAAAAAGATATCACGTATACATCTCAGTATTTTAATTATTCAGAGAGCTGTAATATTACGAATGTAATGGATTCTGTGTCCTGTCGGAGAAAGAGAAAGCGTGGAAGCACGTGGTGATTCACACACAGAGCACATAGAAGATCAAATACAAAACAAAGCATTTAACGTGCTACTTTAGTTACGATGGGATTTGAAAAACTACTAAATTAAATTATTTTAAGATGAAGTTTATGATGTTCTACTTTAATGACAAAACAAAACTACGTGATTAAAGTGGAAATTTCGAGGTTAAAGTTGACATTTCATGCTTTTTTCCCACTGTCTGCCTATTTTTTTGTCGGTATCCTAATAAGCTTTCATATGACACTTAGACGGTGGACTATGACTCGTCTTTTCATGGCGACTTTGATATGTGACTTCTTTTTTATTTCGGGCACTGTGCGACTTTGTGAACTTGAGCTTTCGAGTTTCTCTGACTCTCTGTCACTCGTTCAACTTCCTTTTGTTGATTATACCACTGTTTAAACCAACAAATAGTACGTTTTTCCTTGCCTCCACTTGGTATTCGCTGAAATTCTTATATTTTCCCCCGTGCTTTTTCCATTGTCTTTTCACAGAAGGCTGTGCTTAAGGGCTATTTATATTGATTTGCATATTTAAAGAGGCGTAATTCTGGGAGGAGTTGGGGCGGGACAGCAGGCGTGTGCACCTGCATTACTTTTCACGCTGATCGTATTTATGTAGCGGAAGAACGTGGAAGTTTGTGTACACACAGATTCCTGCATCTGGATTTTTCTGTGCGTACGCACATTCCTGCTTTTGTGCTAACGCCATGTTATAGAGTTCTACGCACGGCGTTATACATGAGGCCCCTGGTGATTGTTATGGGTAAAGGTGCTGAGTGGGGAAAAACATCATGTAGAAAGAGGGAAAGACTCAATGATAAGACAGCAGAAGACTCTAAGACTGCCAACAAAAAGAGAGCTGCATTTAAAAGAAAATACCAAGAGTCCTATTTAAATTATGGGTTCACATTCTCCATGCCTGCTTTGTATAATATGTGGTGAGCAACTATCCAACAAAGCCATGAAACCTTCAAAACTGCTTTGCCATATGGAGACCAAGCACCCTACATTAAAAGACAAGACTTTGGAATTTTGCAAAAGAAAAAAATGAAGTTGCAGAACAGAAGCAATTATTGAATGCCACCACTTCATTAAATGTGTCTGTACTGAAAGCATCATTCTTAGTGGCTAACCGCATTGCTAAAGCTAAGAAGCCCTTTACTATTGGTGAAGAGTTGATCCTGCCTGCTGCTAAGGACATTTGCAGTGAACTTTTAGATAGATAGATAGATAGATAGATAGATAGATAGATAGATAGATAG